>VUYV01000462.1:0-15361 GCA_008711295.1 Anarhynchus alexandrinus
TTTTTTTTCCTTGCTGCCTCTGACAACGTGTGGAAAACGTTGCATTAACTTCATTTGGTAGCATTCTCTTTCCCACTATGTTTTAAGCACTTAAATGATGCTTTATTGCTCGGTCATGAGTGCTACTTTTTAATTAAACAGCCAGATTTGCTTGGATATAGTAGAAGACCTGGGGAATTGGAAATTTCTTTGTGAACTTCATGTCTGTCTTGTATCCACATGCAAAATGAGAAACATTCTGACGCAAATAACATGTTGCTTAAATAAAGCCACTAAAATTTGTTAGAGCAATTCCAATCCTATTCTTTATGTAACTGTTCCTTTTAAAAAATAATTTGTGGTTACTGCAGGAAAATAGTTAGATTTTATGCAAATAGGTATGTGAGGATTTCAAAGGAATGCGTGGTACTTAAATATCAGTAATGAGCTGGTTGGCACATTGTTGCTGCTATCTACGAAAATTTTAACCTCTTCTGTTTTATGTAGACCACAGAATAGAAGGTAACATTTTTCTTGAATTTAATAGGTTAGCTGGATCAATTTTTGAAGTTGTTTACTCTTTCAGATTGCTAGTGGAGTTCTGCAGTGCTTCTAGCCCCTTCCAGCTGTAGCACTTAGATGTCTACTGTAGGCTTGCCAAATGTCTTTTGAAGAATGCTACAGATAAACTAACCCACAACTTGTTTTCAAAATTCTTGTTGTTAGTTTTTAACTTAGTGTTAAGAAATTAACTTATCCTTTTATTACCTAGGAGCTGTCTAAGATTACGATGCCTATTGTCTTCAACGAGCCATTGAGTTTCCTTCAACGGATAACAGAATATATGGAACATATATACCTCATTAATAAGGCTTGTAGTCATGCAGATCCCCTGGAAAGAATGCAGGTAACTAACAGCTACCACCATCTGGTTAGTTCAGAAGTATTTCTTCTCTCCCAGAGCCATTCATTTTAAGACAGTTTCTCACTTGAGTGTATTTCTTTCTCTGGGGTTATCATAAGAATGCCTATATTTCTCTGTCTAGACAAGTTTCTTGTTTCATTGTGGCTGTATCAGATATTTGTGATGCTTTCACACTTGATGCTGTGCACAGTTTGAGCCAAAGGTCTAGTGCAGGAGAGTGCCACAACTGATGATGCTCAAGGCCCTAAACCTCTTCAGGACTGCTTCAAATGTGATTTTTTTTTTTGTGGTTTTATGTGTTGTGAAGATGAGATGTTGGCTTTAAGTCACCCTAAATTGATTAGTTGAGTGGATCCATGATTTTTAAGTTACTGGATGAAAAATTGTTGTGATGGAGACAAGCTTTATCACTCTTTTCTTCTCCAAAACTGGTTTAATATATGGTGCTTTCTTTTTGGAAGAATAATGAAATACTGTAATGTGCAACAAATATAATATATTAAACTCAGAGTTTTAATGTACTGTTCTCATAACAATGTGTTCTTAATTTGATTATAGGCTGTAGCTGCTTTTGCAGTTTCTGCTGTAGCTTCTCAGTGGGAGAGAACTGGCAAACCATTTAACCCGCTGTTAGGAGAAACCTATGAATTAACCAGGTAATAATTACTTTAAAGTGGGAGCTGGGGCTATTTGTGTTCTTGAGTTAGCAGACTCTCATACAAGTTTGATTGTTTATTCAGTGAAATAAATAAAAATCTACTAAAATATATTTCTGACTGTAGCTAAAATTCTTTTCTCCAAACTGCCTCAAAATCTTTGAGAAGTTGTTATAAAAGCTAATAATTTTATTTCTAGGTTTAGGCAGAGTATTCTTTGAATTATTCAGAAAAAAAATTTGCCTGTGTTCTTCCACCAAAGACATTTCCTGACCAGACACTGTTAATTAATTTAAATAGTGTTTTACTGATTATGTCAGATAGAGGAGTTAGTCTGAAGGACTTCCACCCGTAAACGGGTGATATGTATGCAGTGGAGAAAAGAATTTTCAGTCAGACCTGCTGCTGCTGCCCAAAGAGTTTCAGTATTTTCAAGAGTTATTTCATTGAAACTTGTTCATAGTCCAGAAGGTTATTTAGGTGTTTGAGTGTGGGTTGGTTTGGGGTATGAAGAGAAAAGAAATCATATTCAACACCTTTTATTTCATGCATTGTAAATGTGTCATGGGACTAGAAAAGGAAAAGTCTCACCTTCAGTTTCATCTAAAAATCCTTCAAACTTTTTTAAAGTATCAAGTAACTCTCTTTCTCTTGTAACATTTAAAAAAATATTTACTGTTTAATGCTCTTTTTTGTTGTTGCTAGGGAGGATTTAGGATTTAGGTTTATATCTGAGCAAGTCAGCCACCACCCGCCTATTAGTGCATTTTATTCTGAAGGCCTCAATAAGGACTTTGTTTTTCATGGATCGATCTATCCCAAACTAAAATTCTGGGGAAAGAGTATAGAAGCAGAGCCTCGGGGAACAATTACTTTGGAGCTTCTGAAGTGAGTATGAGAAATAAATACCTTTCTATGTTGATCTCCTTACCATTTACTCAAATAAAAAGCTAGGTGGTAATCATCCTATTGACTCTTCATAGGTGATTATCTAAAAACTTCTTGCTGATGAGGTTGTAAGAGTTTATTTACAAGTTAATTTTCACTGCTTAATTTCAGGGCTCTGGTTTTTTAAGTTATGCCATGCTTGTATAGCTGTAGCAATTTGACCCAGTTTTTCCACTATGAAAATTAGCATTTCTTAAAAATTGGATGCTACTGAAGGCTAGTTCTGTGAAGGTGTGTAAAATTTAAGGAGAGAGACAAAATTCTATTACCAGGCTATTCAAGCTCATCTCGCTTTTAAATATTGTTGTTGGTTTTGCTTGTTTGTGCACATAGGTTTGTGTGAAAGAACTGGGTCTTCAGAATAGCTGTTCTATGTGATAAGGGAACATGAGAGACTTGCCAGGATTGGCTTGTCACCTATTTAACGCTTCCTGTGTATGATCACCTTCCTATTAAAATCAAGGATGCCTCTCCAGATTACTCCTAGGCTTGTCTCTAATTGCATCTGTCTCTCATAATTTACGTGACTTTCGCCAAGTTGGTTTGTGCCCTGGTGGCACAAAGACTCTCGAGCTTTCCCAAGTAGGACACAAACATGGGCTAGATAATAGTTGTTGAAAAAGCATTCTGCAATTGAACACTGAAAGGTGTTTTTATAAAAGCTTTCCTCAGGCCTAACTTTGAGGTTGTTTTGAAATATCTGCTTATGAAACTTCTTGACATTTGGTTTCAATAAAGAGTCAACTTGCCTGCCATATCAAGCATTGACTTCTCCTGTAGTTTCTTTTGAAAGTATAGTTTATTTGTTGATCTGCTGGCATCTAATCTTCCAAAGCTTATAAAAGTACGAACTGGTCTTGGATATAAATAGTGATGAAAATAGAGGAAATTTCTTCTGAATGTAGAAGGAACTGTGAATGTGAGTGTGGAATGCAGACATGACAAAAATAAAGTTTGTTGCTGGAGAGAGAGCCTTTATTTAGAAGATTATTAAAATTCCTGCTCTGCCTAATCAAATTACAAGGCACAGATTTAAACTGGACTATAAATAGTTAAAGCATTTATTTTAAATAATTGCTTCAAGTTAGCAGCAGAAGTTGAAATAAAACGTTGAGCCTCTCAGTGTTGTGATTCATACCATTCTGTTGGTTTGAGTAGTGTGAGAACTGCTCGGGGCCTGAGTGAACAAGTAACTGTTTAGGAAGCAAAATTGCAAGTCAGTGTTAAGTACTGCATGTTAAGCTAACCATGACTATGTTTTCAAAACATGCATTAGAAAACACACTTCTTCCTCACTTCTTCAGCACAAATAAGTGTTTCAATTTATCAGCACTGGCCATAAGTGTCTTGTGTTTTGTTTTATGCTATACAGCTTTTGGTGTCAAGTAGTTCATGAATAAAAATGTGTGCTAAGGCTGGCGGGATTATTTTGGGGGGTTTTGGTATTTTTTCCCCACTTGAAGAGGAGTAGTCATGGTTCTAAAGTATGCTTGTAGACAATTTGCTGTAGAAAATGGTCAGACTTCTGTTCTGTACTGGAAAATGACAGACCAGTTGGAAACATTAAATAGGAGTGTTCTTTCCATACTTAGTGGAAGTAGAAGTACAAGGCATTTGTTACAAAGAGTATACTGTTCTGTTTCTTCAGGTTCAAAAGCCTTTACCACCCTGTGTTTGTAAAATAAAAAGTTGTTTAAGTGGGTTAGTCTGACTGACCCTCCGGGAGGAGTGTCTCATATCAAACCTTTGTCAGAACTGGTAGTGACTAACCTCTCTGCGGGAAGACTCAAATATTGATGTTCAGTGCTTTTTTATCACAAAAAGGTACTCTCTAGATTATGATAGAGGTTTACAAGAGAGGCTTTAGGAAGAAGTTTGCAGAGCTGCTGCAGTAGTTGAATAGAAGATGCTATTAGGCGTTATTTTGTCAGTCTGGTTCTCCTGTGAGTATTATGTTTTATTACATACAACTTTAAAAGTGCAAATGAAAAAGCTGGATTCCTGGATGGCTGTTTATGCTGGGCTGGAATTTGCAATCAAAAGCACAGCGCCTGTAAATCTTACTATTTCAACTCTGTGACAAGGAAGAAAAATAAAGGGAATATCACTTTATTAACTTGCACTAATGTTTAGATACAACACACTGTTGGCTTATAACGAAAAGTCTGTTTCTTTTCTGTTTTGAAGTTAACTGCTGGCTGTTCACAGGAGTGCTAAATATTTTGCCCTGCCATGAACAGAATTGAAAACAGGCTTACATTCATCTCAAACTTGAGAAAATGATGTACTTCTCTGTTTTCTTTACAGACATAATGAAGCTTACACATGGACAAATCCAACCTGTTGTGTACATAATGTAATTATTGGTAAACTGTGGTTAGAACAATACGGAACGGTAGAAATTGTTAATCACAGGTAATGCTAATTATGAAACTGAGGGTTGGCTTATAGGGACTGGTGCATGGTCACTTTTGTTACAAAGTGGAGAGTTTTGATTTTTGTCAGATTACACAGGAAGCCTTGCTTTGTAGCTCCAAAGTCTCGTCTCTTTTTCTTTTTTTTTCTTCTGACAAATGCATACTATTCGTTGGACTGGACTTAATATCATACTAATATTAATGAAAAGGCACAGCGGTAGATGGCTTATGGGATACAACGATTTTACGTTTGTGAGTTACTCATTCAAATTCAACCCTATTGACAGAGAACAGAAATTAAATTTAACTCCAGAACCATTAAATAGAATAATTGGAGGCTTGCCATGGACCTCCATCATATTGATTGTGATTTGGCTGTCTTTTTAGTTTTGAAAATAGAGAATGTCTTAAATTAAAATTCTTTACTTTGAGGGTGGCAGAGCACTGGCACAGGCTGCCCAGAGAGGCTGTGGAGTCTCCCACTCTGGAGACATTCCAAACCTGCCTGGATGCCGTCCTGTGCAACTGCTGTAGGTGCCCCTGCTCTGGTGGGGGGGTTGGACTGGGTGAGCTCCAGAGGTTCCTTCCAACCCTGACCATTCTGTGGTTCTGTGAAATTGTAGATATACATGAAACTCAAAGTTATGGTTGTGTTTTCAGTTGGCTTTCACAGGCTGATGTTTTCCTGTGCACATTGATTTCTTTTTTTGTCCTTTTTGTGGAACTTTGAAATTTGTGTGTCTCCTTTAATGCCTTGGTCAGATAATAAAACATAGTTAAAGAAAAATAATTATACAAATAACTCCCCCCCAGCTAATTGTAACTATATGAAAAAGCTAAATAAGGTGAAAAAGTAAACTTACTAGTGTATTTAGGGGCTTGCTTCTTTATGTATGTACTTATTTCCTCTACAGTACTGGAGATAAATGTGTCCTTAACTTTAAACCGTGTGGACTGTTTGGGAAAGAGCTTCACAGAGTAGAGGGATACATTCAGGACAAAAAGTAAGTGATAAAAGCCTCTTGGCCTCTCCGTTTCTGAGCACTGTGTTGTTTCTTTAGTGCTGGCATAGTGACTGCAACATTGATAGCAATGCAGATTGTGACCCATTTCTGTTCTCTGTGCCAGTACTAAATGCCTTGTTTCTAGGATGATCATTTTAAGCGTTACTAGAAAAATTCTCCAGTCCAGTCTTTGGAGATAAAGGTATCCAGGGAAAATGCAGAGTAGTCGCAACTGATTTCACTGTTGTACAGTCACAGTTCCACTCTTCAGTTTAAAATAATGTGAACATGGTTATTGGAAATTTTTAATCAAACCCAAACCTGTTTCGTGATTCTGAGTCTCTGTGTTGTAAACTATTGGCTTTGTTGCACCCATGCTCATGTTAGCAGTGGCAAAAGCACGCAACTAAGTCATGAAGATGTATTCTGCAGGACTGAATGCCAGAAAGACTGGAATAAGCTGAAACCTTTTCTTTGTATTATCAAATATCTGACTTTTAAGAAATCTGCAAAGAAGCATAAAATACAACAAAGTAGGGAGCTGGGTATTTCTTACAGATCAGAATCTGCATGACTGGGTTTAGAAGGCTTTATAAGAAGCATAAGCTAAGTCTCCTTTGCTTTCTCCACAGCAGAAAGAAGCTGTGCGTGATCTATGGCAAGTGGACAGAATGCTTATGGTGCACTGATCCCACTACGTATGAGACTTACAAAAAGAATGAAAAGAGAGGTGGTGAGCAGAAGAAACTGAAGCCGGTAAGGTTAAGGATTCTTTAGGGAGAAAAGATACTGAAATATGAGAAATGAAAGGAAAACATCTTCTTTACAGAAATGGTCAGAAACTGTGGTGAGTGGAGGGTTAAAACAGTCCATCTTTCGGTGGTGTTCAGAGATGGGCAGTGTTAGTCCCATGAGCAGGCATTGCACTTTGAACTTGTGTAGACAGACTTTAGCATGAGCTGCTTGTATTGAAGAGAGCTTCTAGAAATGGCATTTGCTAGAGGTTTGTCAAAGAGAAGTCATCAAATATCAACCCCCAAGCTGATGTTGTCCAGTCCTTGAATGAGGAAACTGGCTCTACTGCCAACTCCAGATGTAAAAATACGAGGATTTGGGCATTAAAAACAAAATTTAAAAAAAGTACATGTTTTTAAATTCAGTTATGCTTTTTGGTGATGCAGCCTTTCAGAATTTATGATGTAGACAGCCTTGACAACAAAGGGGTCTGGAAATATGCAGGGTTTTTTCGTCACACGTAAGCAGTGTCAGGTAAGTTACCACCAGAGCCTCAGTGTTATATGGAAAAAGCAAAATGTTGTATGGTGCAGCAGAGGACTGCTGGGTTTCCTGATATCAACAGGGTCTTGCAGACCCTGGTTGCTCATTGAAAATGGTAAGTGAAACAGAAGCTAATCACTCTTAAAGTTAAGAGACTCAAACTTCTTTTAAAAAGTATTCACATCAAAAGAATCTAGAGCAACAACGGCCTTGCTTTTGGCTCTGGATTCCGTCATGGTACAGGCTTATGTTTTGACTTTTTTTTTTTTTTTTTAAATAATAAGATTCTGTTCATCTTATGAAAATCAGCTCTTTCCTTCCTTCCTTCCTTCCTGTTGAATCTATATTTAGATGGAGAACTGTCTAACAGTAAACCAGATGTTGACATAGAAAGTAGTCTAAAAGAGCCTTTTAAATAATGAATACTCAACCCAAAGGATTGAAATTAGACTCTTAACCATATGGAGCTGTTTTCCAGTGTATAAAACAGGCCCTATTTAACTTAATAGGGTATTTTTGAATAAAATAAATGAGCCATGTCAGAAGGGGCAGAAAGAAAAAAGAAAGGAGGTGGGAGTGAGGGGAGAGAGAACTGTGATACTATCACTTTAGGATGTTATTGCCTCAAACTTCTCTGCTGATTGTTATGGTTTTAAATAGTTTCTCAAGGTGAAATCCTCTGAAATGCCACAATGTAGCTGTCTGTGTCCTACAACAGTCAGATTCTCTCAGATTCTGAGCGCAGCCTCCTGAAGAATACTGCATTTGATTTTATATATGCATTATAGCAGTGCATCTGATAACAAAGGAACTTGGAAGGAAAGACACTGTATTTATAAACTTAAGAACACAGTCTTCGTAGTAAGAAAGTTTGCAGTGATAATAGTTACTAGAATCTGGATTATAGGAAATCAGACTGAAACAAGTGCATATCTGTTTGGTTTTTTTTTAATCGCACATCCAAATCTTTTGCAAATGATGAAGCAATATCCAAAAGCAGGCATGCCCTATTTATCTTTCTTAGGCCATTATGGGAACTGCTTTAAATTGCAGTCTTGGCTTATTTCAACCTGAAGAAGTAATAGTCGAGTTAGGTGAAATTAGGCTATGGCATGGGATAGAAGGGAAGCTAGAGAAAATATTTCTGAAATACATTAATTTACTATTATTAATTTTTTTTAAACAGACATTCAAGTTGTACATAGGTGATGGGAGACTATTCAAAGTTATCAGGAGCAAGACATTAAGATAAAAACGAGAGGAACAGTATACAGGGTGAGGAAAAGCAAACATGAGGGGTGAGGCAGAAGTACAGGATACTGTTTAATATGTCAAATTTGAACAGATTCTTCAACAGTCAGCATAGAATTCTAGATGAAACTGTCCAATTTCCCTTTGTTCCCCTGCCAAGTGTTATCTCTGTTGCAGAGTGAAGATGTTATTAAATCTGAAAATGATGAGGCTGATGATATGCCAGAAGTTCAAGACACGGTGCAGTTCATACCAGGCAGTAAATTGCTTTGGAGAATAAATTGTAGGCCACCAAACTCATCACAGGTAACTGTTTCAATCAGTCTGTGTATTGCTATCACTAGTGACTTATCCATGGGAACATGAGTAATGTTCAAGAGAAACCCTGTTGAAGTGTCTGTCCTTAGTATACATATTGTCAGGCTCTGGCAGTTCTTGCTGCAGCAGTAAAATTGTATTAACAGCAAGGTCTCTGCTTCATTCCTGTGCTGAAAGCATCACTGCTGTGTCGAAATTGGTAGAAAGAATGCATGCTCTGACTGCAGCTGCTTCAGTGCGAGTCTGGTGTCTTAGGTTAACCTGTCTGTGAGATCTTTGCACTTAAAGTGGCTAACGTATGGATACATGTTCCCTGACATTCTGCTGACCCTGCTGTTGGAAGACAGGCTTCCAAAAAATGCAGTAACTGGGCAGCTGGATATTAACTTCAATAGTTTCAACGGGTCTTTTAGGTGTGAGTAATCTTTTCATAAAAATCATGATGTTAAATATCACATATGAAGGAAAATCTGTCTTGATCCTCTGAAGCAAAGACTGCTTAAAAAAAAGGAAAGGTGTGATTTCCATCCCCTTCTGCCCTTCTTTGTCCCTCCCCTCCAACAAAAAAAATCTAGTTTTGTGTGAACCTAACCTTGCTTTCAGGGTAGCCAGTGGGAAAAGGTTTGACTTGGCAATTTCTCTTGGCAGTTCTGTTGTATCCATTCAGTATAGGGAACCCAGTGCCACTTTGCCAAAATAACTTGTATCTTGTCTTTGCTTTTAAGATGTACAATTTTACCAGTTTTGCTGTGAGTCTCAATGAGCTAGAAAAAGGCATGGAAGCAATATTAGCTCCCACTGACTGTCGACTACGTCCAGATATCAGAAATATGGAAAATGGAAACATGGGTACGTGTTTGCTGGAGGAAATATTTTTCCGTTAGTAAGTTTTGAGAGGGATGACCGGAGGGAGGTTGATTGATACAAGAACACTCTCTTCAGTTTCTCATTCCCAGAGCAGCCTTAACTCTTTTTCATCCCGTGTTAATGAACATGCTTTTGAACAATGTATGATGTCTGTTTTCTCCCAGAAAAGTCTGGGAGAGCAAATGTGTCCAAGGTGGATCCCAAGACTGCTATCCTGTGTTACGGTGTATTTGCATGTTTTTTGACTCAGGGGGAACTGCCAGACATGCTCTCTTGCTCTGGGGTTTGTCTGGTAAGACATGTGGTGCACAGACATGCTCTGTTGCTCTGGCGTTTGTCAGAAAAAACACATGGCCAAATAGTGAAAAAATCACTCTCTCTATTATGCTTAATCTAAGTTCTTTCTTGCTGTCTGGGTGCAGTGTTTCTGATAGATAAAACACCAAAATTTCAGTTTCAACTCTGTGTTTGTAACAGTAACTTTTCATAAACGACAGTTTTAGCTTTTTGTTGCCTGAGATTTTCTTTCCTCAGTGACATTGTGTACAGCAAATGCTTTTTCTTGCTTAAATGAACTATATTTCATTTCTCTGCAGTCTTTTCTGTGTTTTCTGCAGTTTTGTTTCTGTTTTGCTAAGTAACCAATTTCTCTTGAAATGTTTGTTAGATGTGGCTAGCAAAGAAAAAGAGAGACTAGAAGAGAAACAAAGAGCTGCTCGCAAGGAGCGTGCAAAAGACGAAGTGGAGTGGCACACACGGTAAGGGCGAAGGAAGTAGAGCATTTGTTTAATGCTCGGAATGGTTTGGTGTACTGCTTGAAATGTTTTTATTCAAGACAGCGTGTGTTTGATTTCCTGCATGACAGCACAATTTGTAGCGTCACTTAAAGCATTTTCTGGGTCAACAATTAAATAATGTAGCTGGAAGCCAAAATTGCTGATAACTTTGTCCTGGAGAAATTATCTAATAATAAATGCTGAAACCTTTCATAATTAACTACTGCAGTAATGCTGGATTTTTTTTGTTTTGTTTTTTAAAATCCAGAGAGGTCATATTTTTGTTAGAATGAATAAAATTTTAAGTCTCATCTCTCCTTCAACCAATTCCTGTCCAGCTTTTGGCAATTTAGTGAGAGGTTGTGGCCCTGTAGGGCCTTTTATTTTTGCACTCTTATGACTTCTTGCTTGGATACTTCAGAAATTGCTGTTTTGATACTGTATTCAAGTGATGTCTCGGTCATAAAATGCATCATGGGGTAATGTGTGATTTGGCTCCTGCTCCCACTGGTTGCTTTTCACAGATGCCAGTGCTGGGCAGTCAAGTGTACGCTCACAGCCAGTTACTGCAGGTGCTCCCTTCGAAGGCAAGAACTTTGGGATGCTCCCACAATTTCATGAAGTTCAAAAGAGAAAGCATTCTCTTCCCAAAGTCTGGAGGAGCAGCTACAGACTAATTCCATTTAATGCCTTTGAAAATCTCTTCCAGAGAACATAAAACTGTTTTCAGTCAACGTGGCTAAAAAGGGAGCATCTGTTAATGTTCTGTGCAAAGTACAGCCCCGCAGAACAAAACTGTTTCCTGTTTGGACAGGTTTACAAAAAGGATTGTGTAACTGATTTGGCATTCTTTTAAAGAATCAATATATAGCCTAGAGCATCAATGTTATTTTTATTTGGAATAGGACAGCAATTTTAAAATCCATGTCATACTTCTTGACTTTACATAAAAAAAAAAAAAGATGCTTTACAAGGTGGTGATAATTGTGTAGGAAGTTTAATGCCTTATTTTTCATTTTAGAATATTTCCTGAGATTTTTTTTTTCTGATAAGAAATACCAGTGTGTTTTTACAATGTTTTGTGAAACAAGCAAAGTTGCTTTTTTCCCTGTTAATAACTGTTCACTTTGTTTTTTCTTTTATTGTTTCTTCCCTTTTCTTTCCTTTATTTTTTTTTTTTTTACAGATGGTTTCATCAAGGCACTAACCCATACACTGGGACTTCAGATTGGCTGTACTCAGGTGGCTATTTTGATAGAAATTTCTCAGACTGTCCAGACATATACTGAAATTACGGAACCAATTGCTCATCTCATTTGGACATCTAGTTACTAGATTTCATTCCAAGCCAGTTACTCTGGTTTTGTTGATAGCAAAAACCAGCTTTTCTAAGTAAATTTTAACAAAAATTCTATCGGTCAACAATCAAGGAATTAATTATCACTAACGTTGGATTGCCAAATATTTAAATACTGTTGCATTCTTTCCATAAAGCTGCACCTGAAATCATTCTTTCAATCACTTTTTCACTAATTTTCAAAGGGACCTTTGGTTCTTCATTTTTTTTCCCTAGTTTCTTTGTCAGGAAGATACGCTGTATCTGGTAGAGCACATAACATCCTTGAAAACTATGTAACTTAAATAAAATAGAGATAATATCCTTGTTACTTAGTACAATAGTGAAGAATCTGAAGTTTCTGGAACTCGAAGCAGGGATGAAAAGCTAATATGGTACCAACAGGATCAAATCTAGTACTGTCGATACTCTCCGTGAAGAGATGCATGTGAACTTCCGTACGGTATGTAGCACTACGTGGGGACTGGAGCTCCTGGCCCCCCTCTCTCAATACAATTCAATAATTCAGAGACTTGGGGAACAAAAACCAACCTGAGCTTCTCAAACTGTAGTTGTCTGTTACAGAGTCTTCACAACTTTTGGACACTGTGAGCATTAAACTGTATACCTGTGATACAATTACATAAAGCATGAGTCAGGAGAAGGGTGTATTAAAAAGTGTGCTTTTTTCTGAAGTCAAATGCTGTTCTTAAAATATGAGAAGTTTTGGAAGCAATTGCAGGAATGTAGAGGTGGTTACAATGTAAAATATATCGCTTGCTACCACTTGGAGGCTTAAATCTTCTGCACTACCTTTGGCAGCTTTGGCACTATGTATGCTTCTAGACTAAACGTTTATTTGGAAGCACTTTGGTATGTATATCCACACAGGTTCATATTTTGGGGAAGTTTTTGTTTGCATGTTTTTCATTATTAGGTCATGTCTGTTTTGTATGTTGTGAAAAAGCAGAATCAATTTAAAGCTTTGGCAGAGTTATACCTATTACAAATTTTCTGTGAGCACGTGATGTCAAAAATGGGATTATTTTTTTTTTGTTCCATATCGAACCATCAAAGCCATATAATACTGGAAATAATCAATTACTGAATTGACGCATTCATTTTCTTTCAAACGGTACACTTCGGGGGAGGGGGGTAAGGGGAGAGAGAGGCTTGAAAAATTAGGTCAAGTAATTAAAATTAATCCTAATGTTGCTGCTTCTTTTATGAAGTTTTTAATCGAGTAACCAGGCAAAAGCAGAGAGCGGCTGCACTGCTGTTAAGTTTACAGTAATTCAGAAATTGCTGGTGTTTAGCACCAGTAAATTGAGGAATTTGTGGAAGAGCTGGTCTGATTGATGTCCAAACAGATTTGTGGTTTCATCCAAAGAGCAGATTTTTGAAGTGCTTCTCTCCCAGCCACAGGATTAAAAAGCAAAAGAAAATGAACGTACTCATTGAGAAACATTTTTATATCAAATCATGCATCTAACGATTGGATTCACTTTAAATTTTTGGGAAACTTAGTTGTTGTCTTCACTGGAAAAATAAGAGAAGCTGTAAAACTTCAAGACGGTCAGTAAAGGCCTAACCTGAAATGTGCTTGTGGCAACTTTATTCTGTTGCCAGAAATCGTACTTTGTGCTGGTTGCAAGTCTTTAGGACTCACAAGCCAGACCCGGTAATCGGTGCAGACAGTAGGGTTGCATTTGTTCCCAGTAAGTGCATAGACCCTTAACTTTTAAAAAAAAAACATTGCTGATCCATATGGGACAGCTTAAAAATACTTTTTATAAGAAAATTGAACTTGACTGTGCCAGGTACTGTAACCCCTTTTCCAAACTTGCTGGAAGCAGCGTAGGGAACCCTTTGTTAGGTGAGGATTGAAAGGATTCACATATTAAGTCAGTTTAACATCTCATGGGAGTTTAAAACTTGCTTAAACTAAATAGTATGTTTAATGCTGGAGTAGTGTTTTTAAAACAATACATATATATAGAAATTGACTTAATGGAAAAACTGTAGAGTAATTGCTGAAGAAATATTCTGTTTATAAGAAGTGACAGGTTAGCATCCCTCTTGCGTAAGGTATGATGTAAATTCAAAGACCTAAAGCCTTGTCGTTATGTGAAAGCCTGAAAAAAACTGTAACAATGTGTTTAATCCAAACTTCAGTATAGAATCTTCATGGGATTTAAAAAGAAACTGGGAAGATTTCTAAAGTAAGAACACTTCATTAGTTTTGTCTTTACCCCCTTCTCCCCTTCCTTTAGTGTAAAGGTTTTAGTAAAATTTCAGTTTAGTTCCAAAATCATTTTTTTAAATTTATTATTCTTCATTGACAACGCTTACAAAATACTTTCCCCTCAGTGCCGACACGTCTGTGCTTGGCTAGCCATGGGACTCCTCATGCTCTGAAAGTGAAAAGGTTTTATTTTCAATGCAGATCTCGTCTCAGTAGTTTACGTGTCAAAACATAACTTTGCACCTTTTGAAAGAATGTCACTTTTATAACTTGATTAAACACTGTATATAAGCTAACTGTGTTAGTATATGTTAATACAGCTATGTAAAGAAACCATCTAGAAAGAAATTAGAACAAATACTTAATACCCTTTGGGCCTCTAGATGGTGACAGAGAGATTGTTGTGAGACTTTGGTACCAGGGCAGCTGTCTGGTGGGGCAAGAGGGCGGCTGGAGATGGCTGTGGCTTGGTTCCGCCAGCTCTGGGGCTTGGCTTTGTTTTCACCCTGATGCTCGTTGGATGAAGATGATTTGAATCAGAGATTTAAACACCTCCCGCCCCGCTATCGAGGCTTTTTCCCAGCCATGGGCCGACTCAGTTTTGTAGTAGCCTGTTACCCTGCGGTGCGAGGGGTAACAGGGCCTGCCCCGGCGTGGCGATGGCCAGGTGATGTGGAGGTGGCTCGGGGCTGGGAAGGGGGATGGCGGGGCGGGAGCGCTCCCCAGGCTGGGCCTGGCACTGGGGTGACGGTGAAGGGGCCGGTGTCGGCTGGGACAGGGCCGAGGGGGGACGGTGCAGGTGGAAAATTACGTGTATAGCTGCTGTGTCGCGCCTGCGTGTGTCCGAGAGCAACATCATGGTGTAGCCTGGGAGCAGCTTCTTCAGACACTTGTATAATTATTGGTACCCAGATTAATGAAGACAGGAAGCGGGTACCCTAAATTAGCCAGAAAAAACAGAACTAATTAGCAGTATTTATTCTTGTTTAATAATGAAAAATAATTTCTCAGAAATTTTTTTTTTGGGGGGGGGGGCGAAAAATGCTTTTTAAAAAATCAAACGAAGCCTCTTCCCCCAGGAAGCGGGACAGGGCTGTGCTGTGGCTCCTCCAACACACCCGGGATTTGGGTCATCTGCACCGTAAAGCCGCATTTCAGTTCTGTGAGGGGAACGAGCCCTCAGCCCCCCCCGGGCCTCAGCGAAACGCAGTTATTTTTGTAATATTTAATAACCACCCCCCACCCCCGTTGACAGCCCTGCTCTGCACAGGGCTGCGGCCGCAACCGTTGCGCTGTAAACCTGTAAATGGCAATAAAGGTGGTTTTGGAGACGCGCCGGGCTGCGGCCTCTGCTGGGCGGG
>VUYV01000462.1:15633-86688 GCA_008711295.1 Anarhynchus alexandrinus
TGCCCCGGCGGCACCGCTCCCGGCTTCGCGTGAAGGGCCGGGGCCGGGCTCCCCGCGGCGGGGCCGGGCCTGGCGGGTGCGCTGGGATGGGGCGGCGCGGGGGGGGGTTCACCGGTGCCGCGGGCGTAAAAACAACTGCAGAGTCACGGAGGCCGAGCGGCCGCTGCCGTCTGCGCCTCGGCCTGCGCCGCCGGTCGGTGCCGGCCCGGGGGAGACGCCGCTGCGGGTGGGGGGAGGCCGGGGGCGGCGGTGCCGGGCGGCTCGCGGTTCTCTGAGGGGATGCTGCAGCGGGAGGCCGAAGATCAGCGTTACAGTAGAGCTGCTGCAGTTAAAACGTCCCTGAGCCTGGGAACCGTGATACGAACCGGAGAAGGAAACGTCAGGGGGAAGGTGGTTTCATTTTCAAGTACCTTAGCAGATAGGCCCCTCGATATTAGCAGAGATCTGTGGAGTGTCCTGTCTTCATCCTGGGTTCCACTTTAGCGCTTCTGGATCACCCTGAAATCCTGCAGGCTGTGAGACAGATTGCTTTTGTGGAGCTTATCTGATAAAGATTGAAATTTGACATCGAGAAGAGAAAATACGGGAAGGTTTCTTATCACATCCGCTGCTCTTTCTCTCTTTCCAGGATGTCTTCAGGTGCGCTATTTCCAAGCCTGGTGCCAGGCTCCCGTGGCTCTTCGAGCAAATACCTGGTGGAATTCCGGGCGGGGAAGATGTCCCTGAAAGGCAGCACTGTAACCCCAGACAAGAGAAAAGGCCTTGTGTACATCCAGCAAACTGATGACTCCCTCATTCACTTCTGCTGGAAGGACAGGACTTCGGGCAACGTCGAGGATGTGAGTATGGTTTTGTGTTTCAGTGCTGAGGCACTGAGTCGCGGTCTGTCTTGTCCTTCTGCTGGTACTGCTGAAAGAGCTTCTCCAAGAATGATTAGGATGACAACGCCACTGTGGCCTGACAGAACTGTACTTCCAGATCCTCTCTGCTCTGAGGAGCAGATGGAAGAAGGTTTGGGGAGGAGGGCAGAGGTCTTTGATAGGTGAAAAGGAATATTCATGTATTTCCTCAAACATTTGTTTCTACTGCCACGTTTTCCAGGATTTGATTATTTTCCCTGATGACTGTGAATTCAAGAGGGTACCGCAGTGCACTACTGGCCGTGTGTATGTATTGAAGTTCAAGGCAGGATCAAAACGACTCTTCTTCTGGATGCAGGTTTGTGGGAGGCCAATAATAAAGGTCTTGGAACAAAATACCTCCAGTTTGCCTTGTACCAAGAGCAACTTTCTTGCAGGAGCCGAAGACGGACAAGGATGAAGAACACTGCCGTAAAGTGAACGAATATCTCAACAATCCACCAATGCCTGGTGCTTTGGGTGGAAATGCAAGCGGAGGCCACGAGCTCTCGGCATTAGGAGGTACAGTCCATTCTCTGCTCCTTCACGTGAGAGGCTTTTTTTTTTTAAATTTATTTTTAGAATAAGCACTTATAGTTCCCTAGGAAGAAATTGCTGATGGCTATGGAGGGTGAGTTGGGGACAGTGTTAATACCAGAAGTGTAAATGTGCTTTTAGCCAAATAAACTGTGCTGTTATAGTAGGTACAGGCTGAAAGTTAAGACTGCCAGAAGAAATCTGTCTTTGTTTCCAGCAGATTCTCTGGAGTCTTACCTCTTTATGAAGCCAAGTTGCATTTATCTTTTATGAGCATCATGAATCAGTAAACACTTGAAACTGTTTTTTCCATACAGAATGTGATGCCAATTAATCTCCTGCTGTTTGAGCCGGAGTGCTGTGAAAAAAACTATGTGAATATGTTGTGTTTCAGAATGTTTTTGTTTTTAGGTGAGGGTGGCTTGCAAAGCCTTCTTGGAAACATGAGCCATAACCAGCTCATGCAGCTGATCGGACCAACGGGCTTAGGAGGACTTGGTAAAATGCTTTAATATCTTTATGCCAAAATGGTATTTTCTCCTGCCAGGTTAAATCTTACCTGACAATATTTTCAAGTAGTGCTATTGATTGGAATAGCGCTTCTTTTATGTGAGAAAGCAAGGCCCTGCCTCAAAGATGAGCCAAGGGGCAAGAAAAAAAGGATGCAGGAAATGAAGGGTACCAGATTCTACACGGCACTCATCTTAGGGCTCCATCTGCAAGGAACATCGGTTCTGCTCCTTGCTCCACTGAATCTTCTGCTTTTTTTCCTCCTTTTTTCCTACCCCTCCTCTTCCTCCTAAATATTCACTGGAGCAGGAACTGAAAACCAGGAGTTTGTTCCCGGTGAATGTCCCAGTTACCAAGCTGTGGAGTTGCTTGTGTTGTCTCTGATCCAGTGAATATTTGTGTGCAAAGCAGGAAGAGTTGAAGAGGAAGGCTGGAGCATACCCACCCCACAGCACTCTCTAGGCAGAGCAGTAAGTCTCAGGTTAGGGCCTTCTTTTGAACCACTGTGCTGTTTTTCTGAAGGGGATGAGCGGTGTGGTGGAGTCCCTGTTCTGAACGCTGTCCACGCTCCAAGCCCAGTAGAGCATTTTCTGAGAGGTCAGACCCTCGAGTGGAAGTAGCCAAAGGAATGCTTGGCAGGTGGCAGTGACTAACGTTCTGTGCTTAAGCTCCCAAGTCCATTTTTGTGGATCTAGCTGGTGTCTTCTTAGCTTCAGATGCAAATCTCATGCTGGTGGGATGTTCAGATGCAAATCTTGTGTTAGTGTTGGAAGATTCTGGCTTTTTAGGATGTGTTTGGAAAAGATCTTCCTTCTTGAAGCTTCACGTGACTCCTGAGACTGTCTTCCTCTTCTTCTCAACACTGTTTCTCAGCAGCTCTTCTTTCTTTGCCTTTACATCTAGCTGTAAGACAGCTTGACATGAAATTCACTACTGTAACGCAAAGAAAACCATCTGCTTGCCTCTGCAAACGGTGGTTGTGGTGAATCTATGCGGATCTCTTCCCCCAGTAGCGTCTTGTTCTTTTGCATCTGGTTTGCATCTTTCTCAAGACTCTCTGCCTTTATTGCAGAGCTCCTGCAACAAAGGAGCTTTCTTACTCCTGGGTGAATGTTCCTAGCAAGGACAAACTGAGTAGAGTAGTGTGTGGTACAGCCTGGTTAGTGTCGCCCTGCTGTTCCTGCGGCTGTGGAAGCTCTGTGATTAGCCAACAGAAGTGTGACAGATGTGGTCCCGTAGGAGCGGGTCCTGTTCAAAGGAGGGAGGTGGTGGCTGGCTCTGACCGCCGGTGTTCTGCAGCTTCAGTTCATCATGTGTTTGCTCATGGAGCGCTGTTGTTCTGTCCTCTGCTTGCAGATAGTTCCCGAAAGGCGGGTGATGAATGCAGGTGCTTGTGTAGGGCCGTGTATCTAATTAGAGATGGAACAAGAACCACTGGATGGGAAGCGAGTGGCAAATGGAGCATTTGGCTGATGTGGCTTAAAGAAATTGTAGGGGGACAATCGGTCACTGACAACTCCAGTGGACCTAGAAGCTGGGATAAGTCCTTGGTAGTTGGGATGTGTGGATAAGGGAGGCTGATTCTGATCTTTGGCATATGGTATTTGGCTCAAAGGTCGAGTGTTGGTTTCCTGCTGTGTTTCCTGATCGCTGCTCTACTGGGAGCATTTTGCTCATGCGCGGGGTTGTCCTTACTTTGCTCTGCCTATGAAGTGTTTAAGGACTCGGCTGATTCTGCTGCTGCATCTCTGCATTAGGTTTGAAGCTGCAGAACCCGGGTGTATGAGGAGACCGTGGTGGTGACTCAAAGGCTGCCTCTAATCTGCTGAGGGCCTTGGCTTTAAGGTTTAGAGAAAAGTTGGATATTTGGAAACCAGTAGATAAGAGGAGAGGGCTGTGTTACAATGATCATGTATGCACGGCACAAACCAAAGTCACTTTATCCTTGTGTATATCTAGAAATCGAGCCATTTCTAAAACGTGCAACTCTCTCTAAGGCAGTTTATTATGTAATAGGGATGAGAGATCAGAAGACAAGAGCTGTTAATTTACAGAAAGGGGTGGGGGGGGTGGTCTGGGCTCTTTCACCCCCTCCTGCTTTATTTTAGCAAATAAAACCTTTCAGGTACAAGAGTGACCTCTCTAGAGTAGAGAGGTGCAAAAACCCCAAAAGAATAAATCTCTAAACCTGTTCTTCCTTTATGTTTACGGAAGGTGGGCTGGGTGCGCTGACGGGTCCTGGGCTGGCCAGTCTGCTTGGAAGTGGGGGACCCCCGACCAGCAGTTCGTCGTCAAGGTAGGGTGCCTGTCTGATCTGTGTTTGTAGTAGTTTTGTAATATAAAATTGCCACTTCTGTGGGAGGAATCGTGGCCTACTGAACAGGAAACACAGTGAGAATTAAGGCTGCGTATTACCTCTCTAAAATGAGGTAGGAGCTCTTCATATTGTAAGGGTTTGAAAAGAAGATTTTCAAGATACAAGAGGCAAAGCTGTTTTTTGCAGGGAATTAATTATACTAATTACCTCCTCCAGCTCTCGCAGCCAATCAGCTGCTGTGACGCCATCTTCCACGACTTCTTCTACACGTGTAACGCCTGCCCCGTCCGTTCCTGCGGCTGCGTCGGTGACCAGTCCGAGCCCCGTACCAAGTTCGGGTAATGGAACCAGCTCAGCCACGAGCCCAACTCAGCCCATTCAATTGAGTGACCTTCAGAACATTTTAGCTACTATGAATGTGCCATCTGGAGCAGGAGGACAGCAAGGTAACAGTGTTCTGACCAGACAGCCCTTGGATCCGGGAGTCCTTTGGAGCTGTTTTACTGTCCTATCCTGTTCCAAATTGGTTTGAAAGGTCTCTTAAATTGTTTTGGTTCTTTCTTTCATTTGAGTGCTGCTGTTCTTGGCTGCTTCAAGTCTTATTCTCACTCCAAAACAGAGAGGGAGAAAGGATGCTAGCAGCGTGCTAACTATGTTTCAGTACTCCTCTGACTAGATCGTTTGGTTTACATGACAAAAACGTGGGGTTTTGCGCACAGTCTAACAGCTGACCATTTATTTTCGTCCTAGTTGACCTGGCAACTGTTCTGACTCCCGAGATAATGGCTCCCATCCTGGCCAACGCTGAAGTTCAGGAACGGTTGATGCCTTACCTTCCCTCGGGGGAATCTCTGCCGCAGACTGCAGAAGAGATTCAGAACACCCTGACGTCTCCTCAGTTTCAGCAGGTAGATGCCTTGCAGTCACGGGAAGAGCAGTTCTCCTTCCCGCCTCCCCTGCGCGTCGTGATTCGCCTTGCCCTGCTGTTTCAGGTTCCTGCCTCTGTTCAGAGTAGGAACTTGCTCTGTAGAAGTGGGAACGAGGAGGGACATGATTTAACGGAGCATTAGTTCTTCCCTCCTGCGGTCACCCAAGGGCAGATCAGAATTTTTTTTACTTTTTCTTTTGGAATTGGGCCTTACCTTTCTCTTTATTATAAATGCTCTCTGGCAAATGGTGGGTGTAGTAGCAAATTTGTTATTCCCTCTCAAAGAGTGTTTTGTCAGCAGTCTCCTTAAGGGTCGTCTCAAGCGATTGAGGGGAATAGATGCTCGTGCTCACAGTACTACATCCCTTGGTTCTCTTGAAACATGTCTATTTAATTCCAGGACTGTCTGTGTGTGATTAAAGCTGGTGTATTACAGGCCAATTTGAACTAGTTACACTGATTGAGTGAAATTTGGCAATCATCATCTGCAAAATTTCCATGGCTAAGACGACTGTTTAGTCTAAACTATGGCAAATCTTTCGTGCAGATAAAACATGCCTCGTTTCTGAGTCTTTAATTGGTGATCTGACAGAGTATCTGCATCTGGATAGAGTTACGTTGGCCATGCACTAAACCGCCTGGCGGTTACGTTGCTGTGGGTTGGTGTATCGCTCAGCCTCGCAGGGTTCAGCCGGTCGTGCTCACTGGCGTCCAGCTGGTTAAGAGCAAATGTTCCCGAGAGCAGCATCCGCCGGGGGCCTGCGGTGCAGCGGCTCTGCCCCAGCGCAGGAGTCGCTAAAGGAGAGCGGCTGCTCCCAGCCCAGCCGTGTCGCGTGGTCACTGTGCCCGAAGGGGCCCGCTCTCCTCGTGTGGCCATTGCACAGCAGCCACTTGGTGCTGGAGAAACAGAACCCAAACATTTTTTTGACGCTGTCGACTCCGATTCACAGGCCTTGAGCATGTTCAGTGCTGCCTTAGCTTCAGGACAGCTTGGCCCGCTTATGAGTCAGTTTGGCTTACCCGCAGAGGCAGTAGATGCAGCAAATAAAGGCGGTAAGTATTGGTGCTGTTGGGAACACGATGAAGTGGTTTGTTGGGGCGGGGTTTTTTGTTTGTTCATTGTGTTTTTGGGGGTATTTTTGGCACTGCACACAGCTATTGAATGTGGACTGTAACGATCAGCTTCTGCACAATGGTCAGACGCTGACTCTTGCACTGGTTTTACAGTGGGAATGTGAGGAGTGCGGGTGTTGCCCAGCAGACGCAGTGTGATGGCAGATGTGCATTTAGGGATCCGCAAAGGGATAGGCTGAGCAGCTTTGGCCTTGTTTTCTTGATAAAGCTGCAAAAGACTCTGGAGGTGTCACAGTCACCTTGTCCAGGAATGCCTTTTCTGTGGGTCTTTAATGATTCATCCGAAACGCGTGAACACAGCAGGGGCCAGTAGCACTGAGGGGAGGGGTGTCAGTGGTCCCTAATGAGCTTTTAGCATCCGTTCCATTACTGAAGTTATTCTGGTCTTCAGCTGCCTCTGCACAGTTAAAGTGCAGAAAATGTTCGCTGTGGCACAGAGATCCAAATGTGTGTTATACTGAATGAGTGTTAAAACTTTCTTCCCTGCTAATAAGAGCCTTACTAAAGCAACTGTTTACTCTCCAAGTAATGAAGCTTAACCTCGTGTGGACAATGAACTCCACTCCAGAAAGTGCAATAGTTGAATAACTAACGATGTGTTTTAATTTCTAGATGTAGAAGCGTTTGCCAAAGCAATGCAGAACAGTGTCAAGTCAGACCAAAAGGAAGGAGACTCTAAGGACAAGAAAGATGAAGAGGAGGATATGAGTTTAGATTAAGTTATTTGCTCTTCCTTACAGATATTCCTAGATACTAACTTAAGCAACTGCAGTAGGATTACTAACTTCATATTATGCTTATATAAATCTACAAATAAAGGAATTTTCTTTATCTGCCATCCTGTTCTTTCTCTGTCTAACGTGCACAGTGAAAGCAGTACTCACTCTTTATTTGCTTACTGTTCAGTTTTGATGCTTTTGACATCAGGCTAAACCAATTCTTCTGATTTCCTTGTGCTAAAAGGGGTGAGCCCTGTGCCTCTGAGTAACGAACACCTCAAGGGCCCATCACTGACTGCCATCTGCTTTGGGGCCCACCAGGTTGTGATCTGCCGTTGTCCCACACGTACTGCTGCACGGGTCGTCCTGTCCTGGGAGCAGGACTTCACTTTGCAACAGGAGGAGGTTTCCCTTTGTGAACATCAGAGCACGCTACCCCCACGGCGGCCATGCTCATGGGAAGCTGCTTCCGGCAAATACAACTGTAACGTCCCTCCTGTGCCACTTCCCGAGGTCCTGATTATTCATTTTCCCCTTCTACATCAGCCTCATACTTGGTCTTCACCAGTAAAGAGAGTAACATAGAACTTTATTCGACTCCAAAGTATGTACCAGTCATTTACAAAGACCATCTTTAATACTACAACTTAAAAACAGGTCATAATTACATTTGTTTAAGATGGACATGTTAAAAACCCATTTTACAATATTTACCCCTCATAAAAAAAACCCACAATATAATGGTATAAGTTATAAGTCCATTTCAGAAGCAAGAATTCGTCCCCAAGTGGCTAAAGATATATATACACACACAAATATATATATGACGTGTAAGTGCACAAGTGAAGTAGGTGTCTTGGGAGGAAGTTTTTTCAAGTGAAGACTGCACTGCGCCAGGCAGGAGCGGGGCCGGGCAGGAGAAGGCAACTGCTGGCGGTGAGGGCCGAGCGGCGCCTCGCACCCAGCCGGACCGGGCGGTAACCTCTCTTTACGTCTTCCCTTTCAAGCAACAGTTTTCTTGCTTCACACAACAGGACTTTTGTCAGTGTATCTACCAGTGCTGAATGCAACCGCAGAGGGTCAGCGTGGTATTTGTGTCTTTCTGCTTTCCCTCAGCAGTTCTCCCAGCCTATTTTGTTCCTATTTTTTTGATTCTTATAAATTAATCTGATAAGAAGATGCTAATTCTGTGAACAGAATGTTGTCCAAGTTCCCCCTTGCAGAGCTTTTTGTGTAGTGGTCGTGGATGAACTGGGGCTGCACTTGGGGGGGAGGTTAAATGTGACCTTGCTTATAACACAAAAGTGACAGAATTAATCCAGTTTGTCCTAATTGCATTTATTATAAACCAGAAACTGCCTACAGCCTTTAGCAGAAGACAGTCTGTGACTGTTATTAATAGCCTCGAGTGTTCTGTGAACTAAATCTATGTGCGTTGTACATGTGGGGTAAAGGGAACGGGATTTAGGACACAATGCACGGCTGCTGTGTGCGTCAGCCCACGCGCGGAGAGGACAGTCGCTCGTACCGCGAGCCCTGTCGCAGCGTGAGTCCTGTTGCAGATGCCTGACCACCGGGGAAGGACTCGGACCCGTCTCCACATCCTGCTCCAACTTTTTGGTTATATTTGTGAAACATGTCCCCGAAGTGCCCCCTTCTCCCCACCTTCCTCCCCTGCCCTCCTTCCCCTTGGATTCGTGGCCGCTCTCTGGTTTTGGCCCCAGACTTGCACCTGCAGTCCCTGGAGATCAAGTATGTTTGACCACGGTTAACGCTATCGAGTGGGTGACGTCTGGGGCGCAGGGAGCAGTGCAGCTTTCTGTCGGTCAGGCTGTACGTGGAGGTGCACTTACTTATAGCACGGGGCAACCCTTAAGGCCAACGGAGCCCCTGACAGTCCTGGCTCGCGGCAGGTCCACGTGGCTCCGGTTAATCACCAGGTTCCTTATACAGCCCACGTAACGAGGGAGGGGAGGTAACGGTGCCACTGGGCTGGCCTTGTCCGTCCCTGCAGAAGGAACAGTAGGAGCATTAGTCTGGCTGATGACAGGGCAGGGGACTCGGTGTCTCTCTCTTGCACCTGGAACAGCAGCTCTCTTGGCTTTGGGGTATTTTGTCTGGAGAGCATCTCTCCCAGCTCACCTGGCAGCCCTCCCAGGCAGAAGGTGGCCCTGGTGCTGGGTGCCGGAGGCTGGCTGGGTCCCACTGTGTAGTTGCCTTCCGTGTCCACGTCAACCTGGATTATGTTTTTCCATTTGGTAACTTCAAAAGAAAAGAAGAGTCAGTGCTGCTTCCTCACCTGGAGAGCAAGTCCACCTCCGCTCCCCGGCCCAGACCAGTGCTGGAGCAGAGCAAAACTCCTGGGAGGGTCAGAGAACCTGGCCTGGCTCTTGGGAAACACTCGAGTCTGGACAGCCTCCCCAAAATCTGTCCTTTGGCCACAGCAGCCACCTGCAAAGCACTGGGTCTTTCTTGGGCTGCCCTCTCCCCGTCGGGTGGGACAGCACACGCTGGGCATAAGGGGATCAACTCAGACCGCTCCGGCCACAGATGGGGAGAGGTCCTGAAGCTGAAAATGCACCAGGAACACGTGATGGGTCGAGCAAGATGAGGGCTGAAACAGAGCTGTGCTGCGCCGGGGGCTGTAGCTGTGACCCCCACCCCAGAAAGGGCTTGATGCAAAACCTTAGCGCTCGCTCAACAGCAACTCCATTAAAGGCCGAGTACAAGTGTGAACGCCGCACATCCCCATCGGACACACTGCACCACAGCACGTCGCTTTCACTTTCAGCAGGACACAACAGTCCTGGATGGAGTCGGTACCGCGGGACATCCCGGGCCTCGCCGGCTGCTCCGCGACCTGGGGAAACCCCATCTCTCCTGCCCACCAGATCCGACAGCACTAACGAGAGCAGGCAAGGACTCTTATTAATTAGGAAATGGCTTGACGGCAGCTACAATCTCCCAAATTAAGTGCATACAGGTGGGAGCTGGGGTTTAACTACCCGAGGAAGGGCCCCGGGCTCCCCCCGGAGATGTAGGCTGAGCAGCAGGAGTGGAGCAGCATCCCAGAGCCACGTGCTGGCTGTCACCTCACCTGCGATGGTGTGCCACTGCCCGTCGCAGAGAGACGGACATGTCACCGACGCGGAGAACTCATCAGCCCCAGTGTTCGCTCTCACAGTGACCTGGTGTGTGAGACAAACCCATTAGAGCGCAGTGAGCTGAGTGGGATGGGCGGGAGATGGCCACTGCCCCTGAAAGCCTGCGGGGAAGCCACCCTCCCACTACCTTCGTCTCGTCCATGTAGAGGAGAAGATGGTGGCTCCTCCTTGTGCCGACGTGGAAGATGAGGCCAGAAGCACTGCGGGGACGGACCTCCAGTGTCACCTCCAAGTCCTGCTCGGTCACAACCGCATCAGCTGGGAAAGAAATGCCACTGGTGAGAAGGACAAGGGACCTCCCAGGAGTCGTGTTCCTGCCAGCCCTAGGGCTGTGGGAGCCAGCGCAGGCTGCTGTGGGGTACCGAGGATGATGGATCCACCATCTGCAGCGAAGAAGACTCCACTCTCCAGTGCGCCCTCGTAGCATGGCGTCACCCCGAAGGTGCGTGAGGGGGCACCCAGGGGCCTCCCGTCCAGCTGCGGGTTCCGCAGGCAGCCATCGAAGCTGGAGGCTGACACAACCTGCAGAGAGAGACCCGGGAGTGAGCGCAGAGGGCCCAAAACCTGGCAGGCACGGCGTGATGCCACGGGACCGGGAACCGGCAGAGATAGGGCGATGCCACGGGATGACCAAGCCCTTACCGGAATGTGAGCCTTGGCTTTTCCAGCCGGGACCCCCCCCACATACAAGGGGGTCCGGGCCACAAAGAGCCCTGCGGTGGCCACTGCAGCACCCTGGGCTCGCAGCCCGTCGATGACCAGCTGGGCTCGGCTCTGGTCTCTGCTGAAGAAGACCTGCAAGGACCAAAGGTCAGTGCCAGGGCTGGGGGCGTCCCGGGTCGGGAGGAGCCCCAGGGCTGTGCCCAGGGAAGGCAGACCTCAGCTCGGAGGTTCAGCCCTGGCTGTGTTTTTGCTGTCCCCTCTGCCCCCCTGGGACCGCGGGTGTCCCGTGTGCAATTAGGAAGCGATGCCCAGAGCGGGGCTGCACCAGGCCGACCCCTGCACGGGCACCCAGCGATGGGGGGGAGCGATGTGCCGAGCCCCAACCCTCCGCTCACCGTGTGCCACCACCGGTCGCGGTACTTGTCTTTGCTGCGGATGCGCAGCCGGCGCCCGCCGACGTCCAGCAGGAAGACAAAGCGCCCGTTGGAGACGAAGAGAGCCATGAAGGTGCCCCGCTCGCCCGCCACGTAGAAGAGCAGCCCGCTGGAGGAGTTCAGCTTCACCTCCAGGGAGAAATGGGACCTGCAGGGACAGGGGGGTGACGGGAGCACCCTGCTCGCCCACAACTGCAAGGGACACCTCCTCTCCGAGCGATGGTCCCCATGGCCAAGCTTGAGCGGGGTGAGCACGGGGCGAGCCTCACCTCTGGCCAAAGGAGGCCGGGATCTCCTCGAACTCCCAGCGACTGCTCAGGGCACCCCCGAAGCGGAAGGCGCCCGCGGCCGCATGGGGCTGTGGGTGCAGCCGGCAGAGCCCAGCCCGGTCGTGGCGGCGGTCCTTCGAGGCAGGCTTGCCTGGCACCTACGCAAGATGCACCAAGGAACGGAGTGAGGGGAGCATCCCTGCGGGTGTCACGGGGCAGAGGTGCTCAGCAAGGGGGCAACGGTGGCATCTGAGGAGGACGGGGAGGAGGATGCGGGGAGTTTCGGCAGCAGCTGGTACCTTGGGTTTCCGCCTGTCCTTCTTCGGAGTGACCCTGAGCTGCTGCGGCTGCTCGCCCCAGGGACAGCTCATGGTGACGTTGGCGCTCTCCACGTTCTGCTGCAGGTCCACCACCATCTGTGGCTCTGACACCCTACACACACAGGGAGAAGAAGTCCCCGTCACCGGGCCAGCTGGGAGGCGGGAAGGGGCTGAGCCCTGCTCTCTGGAAGTGGCACGGAGATGCTCACCGCTTGACGAAGACATTCCCAATGCAGCCGGTGAGGTTGCTGAGGGCACCTGGTTCTGGTGAACCCCCGAGCTGGAAGTGCAGCCGCCCGTCCTGCCGTCGCTGCCGCCGGCCGGGCGCAGCGCCTGCCGCAGTGTGCTGCAGCTCATCGTCCACGTACAGCCGGACCCTGCGGGGGATGAGCAGCGGGGGCTGAGCGGGTGCCCATGGCCAGCGGCACGCCGTCACCCGTGCACCGCCAGGACACGTACCCACGGGCATCGCTGTAAAAGGCCACGTAGTGGGCCCTGTCATCCGCGTAGGCATTTTCAGTGGTGACTTCAGTTTCCAGCAGGTTCAAGGCCAGCTGGCCCCTCTGGAGGGACACCCGGCACGTCCCCTCCTGCAGAAAGCATCACCCCATTGCTGCTCAGCTGAACCCCGAGGAAGGGCCCGTTTCCCCACTGCCCTCCAGGAGCTCAGGGTGCAGATCTCACTGCGGATTCAGCTCCTGCCCCCACCAAAATGCCTCCCTTTCCCAAGAGGGAGCAGCACCATCCCCAAAGCAGGAGCCGACATTTCTGCCCCACTGCCAGGATACCCGGGGGGGGCTGCAGGTGCCCACCTGGGTGGTGTGGTGGTAGAGCAGCCCCTCACGCTGGCTGGTCCGGAAGCTGAAGCCGCTGTAGAAGTCCCGCAGCCCCGACACGTCCTTCAGGGCCAGGGTCAGGTAGCCGTGGCCGTGGACACTGACTGAGCGAGCCACCTGCGAGGGACACCACGGAGGCGAGGTGAGAGCCTGGCCCTGGCGTTGCAGGGGTGCTGGGGGATGACCGAGGTGCTCAGGTCCTCACTGGGTCTGGCTTGTGCTATGGCCAACCATGCGGAGCACCTCACCATCACCCCTCCGCACTGAGGACTTGGGGGTTTTATGCTTGTTTCTGTGTGAACGAGGGGAGATCGCGCCCGTCCTGGGGGTCTCTGTGGTCCCTTTTCCTGACAGACTCTTTCGGGGCTTTGTGCTTACCAGAAGGTCCGAGGTGCACCCGTAGCTCACGCCAACGGTGCTCATGCGCTTCAGGTCAACATATTTGCCAAGAGCCTTCAAGCCCTTCATGCAGCCCCGGATGGGCCCACCCGTGGGGAAGAGGGCTTTCAAGCTGTGGGAGAAGCAGATGCTGTTATGAGGCCAACCCTGGGCAGCATCCAGCGCTGCAGCCCTCCAAACAGAGTGTCTGGGAAGACCCATGGTGGCCACCAGTATCTCCAGTGCCTTGGGCACAAGGCTGCTCCAAAGTACCCAGCATGGCAAAGGAGGACTCGGTGACGCCCACCAAGCATCATATCCCTCACCAGAGATGGAGACATCCCACACTCAAGCCCACGATCATGGGCAGGAAGAGGAAAGCCCCACCCCAGCTCCAGCAGGACCCAAACATCCCTGGATGTGGCTGGGAAAGGGCCAGGGCCACCCCTAGGGACACTGGAGAGGAAGATGTAGACTGTCCCACCCCACCGTGGGCTGGACCCACCTGGGGGGCAGCACAGCTGGGGGCACACCACCCAGGTAGTAGGAGACAGCGTTCTCCAGGGAGTTCTCCTGCTCCACCATGAAGATGGTGAGGCGCTCCAGCCGCACCAGGATGCGCTTCTTGTTATTCATTTTGAGGAGGAAAATCTGGATCTGGAGACAGAGGAGAAAAAATGATCTGCCAGCCTGGGGCAATTAGGTCCACCACAGAGGGCAGCATGAGATGCCCAGCTCATGGCTCCAGTCAAAGAACTTCTTGGAGCTCCACCCTGCCCTCCTGCAAAACAGGGGTCTGGGTGTCCCCCCTTCCCTCTGGATGAGGAGCCCCCCAAGCGAGCCGGGCAGGCGGCCGCTCCCCCTTACCGCTTTGTTTGTGGTGCTGCTGATGGTGAGGGAGGAGGAGTTGCTGCTGGGTTTTGCCATCTCCAGGCCGGTGCTGAAGTCATAGTAAAGCACCAGCTTCCCATCCCGGATGGCCAGGCACAGGAACTGACCCTGGGGGAGGCAGGACGGACACTCAGCCCCACGTCCCGGTGTTCAGCACGCAGGCGCGGCGCCGAGCCCGACCTGCCCTTTAGCAGCAGTGGGAGCGGGTCTCACTACCGGTGTCTTGACGGATAACTGTGACAATTATTGGGGATTTATCTGCACAAGGATGGCAGCGCCTGTCCCCGCGAACCCTGGCCCAGCGCAGAGGGGCTGTGCCCGGCTGCTCTCCCAGTTCAGAGGAGTCCCTCTGGCACCAGACAAGCGACAGCCTCTGCTGTGAGGTCTGGTCCAGCCCTCTTGTGGCTTTCAACAATAGTGCAGAAATACTGCTCAAAGCAGCACTGCCATCTCCAAACCCCTCTTCTACCCAGTGCCCTGAACTGGGAACACTTGCAAGTGGGGCTGGGATTGCCCCAGCCCACCAGCTGAGGGATGGATGAAGGCTCCCCAGGGCAGCAAGCACCTGCCTGGTTCTCCAGAAAGAAGAGGATGCCGTTGTAGGAGACCACCCGGATCTCCTGCTCGAAGCGCTTGGTTGTGCCAAACTGGCTCTCAAACTTGATCTCCGCGTAACCAGTGCCATCGAAGTAGGAGCCGTCAGTCAACCAGGGGTCTCCTGTGGACTTGGACCTGAGCCAGGCAAGAAGAGGTCCAAGGCATCACTCCAAAGCCAGCTGCCATGCTCTGGGGCAGCCAAAGGTCAGGGTAAGCGCCATGGAACAGAGCTGCCCCAGACCTGGTCGCGGTGTCCTACCTCGCACAGGGCTTCTCGGCAGTGGTATCCAGCTGGAAGGTGCGTTGGAAGTTGTAGAGACTCACCACCTCCTCGTTCAGGGTGTCCAGCTCCAGGCACCCACGGTAGTTGGGATAGCGCAAAGTGGGAGGAGGCTGGGAACGAAAGTGGACACTTAGGGCAAGTCTGATGCTGATTTTCCCACGAAATCAAGGGTTTTCCCCTCCGAGAAGCTCCAAAGGTATCGCTGATACCTCCTAGAAAACCAAGCCTCCCTCCCTGCTGCCTGTCTCACCGTGAAGCTGGAAGGGTAGCCACCCACGTAGAAGACCACGTTGCGCGGGTCGAGGTTGAGCAGCCCCTGCTCCCCCTTGGCCACGCTGTCTCCCTTGGTCTCGTGCACCGTCTGCCTCTCCACGATCACCGACATGTGCCCATACTGCAGGATCCTGCAGCAGGGAGGGGTGGTCAAGACAAGGGAGAACCCCAAAGAGGAGCAAACCCCTGAGCAAAGGGCCTCCCCACACAGCTCTACCAAAAAGGGGTGCAGCTCCCACCGGGAGCCCCAGAGCAGCAGTGCATTGACAGGACTCAGCACTCATGTTATCAGCACTGCCACACGGCTGAATGGACCCTCTGTGATGAGCTTCATCTTTCTTCTCCTGCAGGTACCCCCCAGACCCTCCATGACCTGGTAAGACACCATCTCCCTCCTAAGTTTTTTTGAGGTATCTCAGTGTTGATCATTTAGGGATGACTGAATGGTGGAGGCCACAGCACCTCTGCAAGTCCAGGGCCTGCCTAGGTTTGAGCACAGCACCACCCGCATCCTCTCCAGGGACAGTCTCCCACTGAACTTCCTTGGGATGTGTCCCATCAGTCTCCTACCTGTTGATGCTGATGGTGGCAAACTGCTCTCCAATATCCTCATCGACGGTTAGGGAGGTTGGCTCCTCATCGCCCAGTTTGTAGACCCAATGCACTCGGCGGTCCTTGAGCACGATGCCCAGGTAGTCTCCGGTGGCCTGAATGGAGGGAGAGACAGGGCCACACGTTGGCATTCAGGACAGGCAGGAGCGCCAGGCAATGCTCCCCCTGATGCTCCCACTGGCCAAGCACCCCAATTCGCACAGGTGTCCCCATCCGCCTCCAGCCAGGCTGATGGCCGCATCCAGGGCCCGTTCGTGCTCCCCACAGACACTCAGGGAGCAGACGAAGGGCAATGGGGCTGACGTCCAGGTGGTGATCCCCCATTGATGCTACCAACGTGGGCTCCCGCTGCCCTCCCCCTGCCCGCACGGCCCCGTCTCACCTCCCGGCTGCCCAGGTACAACACGAACCGCCCCTCCTCTGCCCCGTCCTGCCGTCGCTGCCGGCTCCTGGGCTCAGGGTTTTGGATGTAGAATTTGAGGGACGTGTAAGCTGCCAGATCCTGAAGGTTGCTGGGCATCCGGACCTGCACACCCGAGCTGCCGTTGAACTTCATGGGGACTTTCACCTGGAGGGAGAGAAATCCAAACCCATGGCACTGAAACCGCTGCTGCCGCCTCTCTCGTCACCGCCAGCTTTACCAAAGCATTTTCTGGAGTCTTCCCATGAGAGAAGGACCCCGCCTGGTGGCCCCAGAGACACCCCTCCCATTTGCGTACTCCCCTCAGGTAAGCCCTCATTCACCCCAAGCCCGCGGCACCCTGTGCTCAGCCCTCACCCTCCCATGAGCCCACCTTGCTGGCGGCGTTCCTCGCCTGCGTGATGAGCTGCCGGATCCGCACAATGTTCTCCGACACGGTGGCGTTCTTGTTCCTCCTGTTCTCCAGGCTGCTCAGCTTCCCCAGCAGCAGCGGGATGGTGCTTTCCAGGCTGGACACTGGGGTGGGAGAGGAGCCAGGGGTTTGTAAAGGTTAGTGAGGAAGGGAGACGTGAAACTCGGGCAGTTTTGAGGCGTGCAAGTCAAAACAGCGGCAGCTGGGAGCACAGTCACAACGTGACCTCCTAAATCCAGCAGCCTTGAGGGGGGATGTGTGTGCAAATGCTCTAGTGCGTGCAATCTCCTGCAGTAAAGATATAGGTGACATAGACACCGCAGGGAGAGAAAAAAATAAAGTGCCAGGACTTAAAGCACCCAGTGTTGGCTGCTACCTCCCTCTACTCTTGGCCTGGACCTGCAAAGCACAGCTTCCGAAAGCACGGAGCTCTCTGGGGATGTCTGTCCATGCCCGACTCGGCCCTGGCGGCGCAGCGCTCACCGGATTTCCTGGCGTCCTGGACTGCCTGGTTCAGGTCTTCATTTCGAAGGTCTCCGTACTGGTCTTTCCACTCATCCAGATTCTTCTTCATTGTGCTCAGGGTATCTTCCACTCTCGCAGCTGTTTCGTTGGCCTCAGCAGCTGCCGCTTTGGCATTCTGGATCATCTCTTTTGTGTCCTCTGGAAAGAAAGGAGAAAAATCTCTGGGGTGGCCAGGAGCGGGGAGGAAGCACCCTGGGGTCACAGCCTGGGCAGGAGCAAAGGAGCAGAGAGAACCAGTCTAACCCAGACTAGACCGACCAGAGAACCCCAGGACAAACCTTGGTCCCTGCCCAGCATGTCCTGCACAGACTGGAGCTGGCTCAGGAGCTGCTCCTTCTTCACACGGAGGTCAGCCAGCTTGTCCTTTGCTGTCTGCAGACTGCCTTTAATAGCTGCAATTAAAGAAATGCACATGTGTGTTGGAACTCAGTCCAGCCTGAAGGACATCACAGCCTGCAAGAAGGCTCTCTCACCCCCGTCGAGTTTCCTCTGCTGTCTCCTCACAGCCTCCTCCAGGTTGCTGCTGTTCCTCTTCAGCTCTTTAGAGATGGCACCGAGATTTTCTGATATGACGCTCTGTAAAGCAAACACGCGCTGCTTAGGACTCTGAAGAGGAATTCAAGTCTCCGGCCCTGACTGCACACAAAAATGCTTGTTCAGGCCACCGCAGCGGGGTGTGCTGCTGGGGCATGACAGGGAGACCCAAATCCCCCAGCTGTGGCAGAGGCTCTGCTCTCCGGCACAGAACNCAGGTGTCCCCATCCGCCTCCAGCCAGGCTGATGGCCGCATCCAGGGCCCGTTCGTGCTCCCCACAGACACTCAGGGAGCAGACGAAGGGCAATGGGGCTGACGTCCAGGTGGTGATCCCCCATTGATGCTACCAACGTGGGCTCCCGCTGCCCTCCCCCTGCCCGCACGGCCCCGTCTCACCTCCCGGCTGCCCAGGTACAACACGAACCGCCCCTCCTCTGCCCCGTCCTGCCGTCGCTGCCGGCTCCTGGGCTCAGGGTTTTGGATGTAGAATTTGAGGGACGTGTAAGCTGCCAGATCCTGAAGGTTGCTGGGCATCCGGACCTGCACACCCGAGCTGCCGTTGAACTTCATGGGGACTTTCACCTGGAGGGAGAGAAATCCAAACCTATGGCACTGAAACTGCTGCCGCCTCTCTCGTCACCGCCAGCTTTACCAAAGCATTTTCTGGAGTCTTCCCATGAGAGAAGGACCCCGCCTGGTGGCCCCAGAGACACCCCTCCCATTTGCGTACTCCCCTCAGGTAAGCCCTCATTCACCCCAAGCCCGCGGCACCCTGTGCTCAGCCCTCACCCTCCCATGAGCCCACCTTGCTGGCGGCGTTCCTCGCCTGCGTGATGAGCTGCCGGATCCGCACAATGTTCTCCGACACGGTGGCGTTCTTGTTCCTCCTGTTCTCCAGGCTGCTCAGCTTCCCCAGCAGCAGCGGGATGGTGCTTTCCAGGCTGGACACTGGGGTGGGAGAGGAGCCAGGGGTTTGTAAAGGTTAGTGAGGAAGGGAGACGTGAAACTCGGGCAGTTTTGAGGCGTGCAAGTCAAAACAGCGGCAGCTGGGAGCACAGTCACAACGTGACCTCCTAAATCCAGCAGCCTTGAGGGGGGGCGTGTGTGCAAATGCTCTAGCACGTGCAGTCTCCTGCAGTAAAGATATAGGTGACATAGACACCGCAGGGAGAGAAAAAAATAAAGTGCCAGGACTTAAAGCACCCAGTGTTGGCTGCTACCTCCCTCTACTCTTGGCCTGGACCTGCAAAGCACAGCTTCCGAAAGCACGGAGCTCTCTGGGGATGTCTGTCCATGCCCGACTCAGCCCTGGCGGCGCAGCGCTCACCGGATTTCTTGGCGTCCTGGACTGCCTGGTTCAGGTCTTCATTTCGAAGGTCTCCGTACTGGTCTTTCCACTCATCCAGATTCTTCTTCATTGTGCTCAGGGTATCTTCCACTCTCGCAGCTGTTTCGTTGGCCTCAGCAGCTGCCGCTTTGGCATTCTGGATCATCTCTTTTGTGTCCTCTGGAAAGAAAGGAGAAAAATCTCTGGGGTGGCCAGGAGCGGGGAGGAAGCACCCTGGGGTCACAGCCTGGGCAGGAGCAAAGGAGCAGAGAGAACCAGTCTAACCCAGACTAGACCGACCAGAGAACCCCAGGACAAACCTTGGTCCCTGCCCAGCATGTCCTGCACAGACTGGAGCTGGCTCAGGAGCTGCTCCTTCTTCACACGGAGGTCAGCCAGCTTGTCCTTTGCTGTCTGCAGACTGCCTTTAATAGCTGCAATTAAAGAAATGCACATGTGTGTTGGAACTCAGTCCAGCCTGAAGGACATCACACCCTGCAAGAAGGCTCTCTCACCCCCGTCGAGTTTCCTCTGCTGTCTCCTCACAGCCTCCTCCAGGTTGCTGCTGTTCCTCTTCAGCTCTTTAGAGATGGCACCGAGATTTTCTGATATGACGCTCTGTAAAGCAAACACGCGCTGCTTAGGACTCTGAAGAGGAATTCAAGTCTCCGGCCCTGACTGCACACAAAAATGCTTGTTCAGGCCACCGCAGCGGGGTGTGCTGCTGGGGCATGACAGGGAGATCCAAATCCCCCAGCTGTGGCAGAGGCTCTGCTCTCCGGCACAGAACAAAGTGCTCGAGTGTCAGAGGGAAGGAGCAGCAGAGCCCTACGTGTGGGCGAGAAAAGCGGGAGGACTGTCACGGGACATCATTGGCTTTTGCTCATCTTCACAGGGCTCCCCGCAACACGTACCATCAGAGCCTCGCCGGCTGCCTCATCAGCGTCGTGGGCTGCTCGCTCGGCTTTTTTCACAGCTTCAATGATGCTGGCATAGGCATTGGAGGCATCGATCGCCCGCTGGATAAAGCCATCCTGGTTTGTGCCCTGGATAATGCTGTGTTGGAAGATGAAGCCATCAAGCCCAGGGAGACTGCTCAGGCTGGGCTCTTGCCCATGCCCCCACAGACAAACCCCTTTGGGCTCCTCATCACAACACGTGCTCCAGGATAAAGCTTTGGAGACGGTACCCTGCTGCTCCCCTGCCATGGTGTGGGGCTGCAGCTTCCCATCCCCAGCTCTGGTAAGAGATGATCTGACTGGTGAGTATCAGGACCGGTGCCTCACCTGGACAGGTTCCTTGCGAGTTCATCCAGGAGCCGGGCATGCTCCTCCGCCTGCTCCACGATGGGGATCTTGCTGCTGGCTGGGGAGAACTTCTTGACCCGCTCAGTCAGGGGCAGCTTCGCCCCATCCAGCAGTGCTGCCAGCTTCTCGTACGCCTGCAAGGACACGCGTCACTCCTGAGGGCTGCCACCCCCTTGCGCTCTACCCATGCCGAAGCACATCCATCACTCACCTCCTTTGCACTCTCCATCTTCTGTAGGAAGTCGGAGACTTGGGCCAGGGAGTCCTTGGCCATCCTCAGGGTCTCCTGCACCAGCGCATGCTGCTTTTGGAGTTCACGGCTCTTTTGCTAGACACACAGAGGCAGGGTTAGGCACCGGCGGGACTGGGGCAGCCCCCCCCCACCTCGCTGCACGGCAGTACGGGACCACCCGGCGAAGCTCTACCTGACTCTCCTCCAGGTTGTTGCGGTTCAGGCTGTTCAAGTCCTCCGTCTGCCTGGTTTTGTTCACAGCCTCGTTGAGGGCGTCGCGGAGGTCCATCAGCTGGGAGCTGTGCTGCGCCAGCCGGTCCCGGATGCTGCTCACCAGGTCCTGGTTGGACTCCCAGCGAGCGTGCAGCTCGCTCTTCACCCGATGCAGCACTGAGGGTGGAGGAGATGAGAACCGTTCCTAATTCATCCCCCTGTGTTAAAGGGCTTTTTCTGTGCTTGGCTGTGGAAAAGCCTTGTTCTGGTCTCACTTGGCAGGTATCAAGGCCAGCAGTGACCATCTTCCATCCCTCCTCCCCCTTTCAGCCCGGATAGCACAGGGTCTTGTCCAAGATCATCTCCAAACCCCCAGTGCTGGAGAGAAGGATGGGATTTCTTTCAGAAAGACCCAGCTGTGTCTAAAAGGCTCCAGATGATGGAGAAACCCCACCTGAGGCCCATTCCAGTGCTTGATTACTCCCACTGTGAAAAAATTACTTATTTCTAGCAAAAGCCAGTTTATAATTCCAGCTTTCAGCTGCTGAACTATGTTTTGCCACCGCCTGTTAATCAGAAGCGCTCGCTCCCCGCAGTGCCGGCGTGCCTGGCTGTGGCTTTGTGCGGGAGCACAATCTGAGCCCTTGTTCCAGCAAGGGATGCCCCCAGGATGGCAGAGCTGCTGGGGGTGGGGGGCTGCTGGGTGGCACTCTGAACCCCTCTCCTGGGACAACGAATCTGAACAAACGTGGGGTGACCTATTTGCATCCACAATAACGGTAACTCCTGGTTTTAAGGGTTGTCACTTTCGGTCACCAAACAGAACTACCCAGGTAGTACAATCTGCTCTAAAATTCACCTTAAGGGAAAAGGAACCAAAAATGGAGTGCCACAGGGGACCCTAAAACTACTATAAAACTTGTTGGGGGTGCCTGTTTATTAACAGCACTCTCCAAACGTGACCATGACGCGTAGCGTCCACATGGGCCAAGCCAGGCTCTCAGGAATGGCTCGACCCAGTGGCATCTGTGTAGCCCTGTCACACGCCACCGAGTCAGACTCACACTTCTGAGCCTCCTCGTGCTCGCGCCTTGCCAGCTCCTCCTGGCTGCCCAGACTCCGCTCCTTCATCTCCCTCAGCATTCTTTCCACCTCGGCCATCTTCTGCCGAAACTCCTCAGTGGAGGTGGTGCTGGCGTTTGCTGCCCCAAACCTGGCCATCTGCCGCAGCAAGTCTGCAGAGAAATCCAGATCCCCCGTTAGCATTGACCGACCCAGGTCCTTCGCAATCCCCCGAGACCTTTCCTCTCTTACATCACCCCCACCAAGCCGCAGCCAGCTTTCACGCGGTACTCGGGCACCTGAATTGCCTGAGCTCACTCAGAGGTACGGCCCCACGTTTCTGTCCCCTTGGCTGCTCCCAGTAACGCACACTACATCCCAAGCGCTGTTTTGTGGCTTTACCTCCTCTCCTAGAGCCTCCCACTCCCTGGTCTGCTAAATCTCTCCAGAAGCTGTAGTGCAGATTGCCCCAGTTTTATGCATTTTAATAACACTTCTGCAAGTTTCATGTGTTTTTTTCCAAAGACTCTGTTTAGCCAAACAGCTGGGACTCACGATAAGCCTGGTCAGAATAAAAGCCAGAATTCTGCAGGGATCTCTGTTTCATGTGTATTTCCCCTCATTTTCTCCATGGATCTTTCTAAGTGATGCAGTACTTGGTGCTGTTTGAAAGCAAGAGCGTGGCATTCCCAGCAGGAAAAAAGCCACAAAGCAGAGACCCTTCTTTACCTACCTGCAATGCCTTTCTGAATGCTTTGGATATTCAGAAGGAGCTGCTCCCCCCTCTGGTGAGTCTCCCTCGTGTGCTGCTCAATCCGGTTCGCTTCTCTGTGAGTCATTGTCATCTACAACAAAAACCACTGCCTTAGCCGCGGTATGAGGTTGTTTTGTGTGATTCGTCAGTGAGAAGATGTTCCCAAAAGGCACACAAGGCTTGGGAATGCGCAGTTTTTGAGGTTCTTGAACTGTCTCCTCCAACAGCCTGTCTTGTGCTGCTCACCTACACTGAATTTATTGATGGTCTTATTTAGCACCTACAGAGAAGCACACGCAATAAATGCAGCTCCAACGCAACAGGCTCTGGATCCTGAAACAGTCCTAAGACCACAGAGGAGAGCACTGTCCTGCACTCAACGCAGCAAAAGCCCCGTAGCCTGGAGCCAGGCCCACCTGGGTCCTGCCCAGGACACGAGAAGAGATGGAGAGCTGCAGTTTGGCCGTTCAGAGCGTAGATGTAGGTGTACCCAGAGGCATTTCGTCCATGCAGCTGCCCAGGGACGTATGTCAAGTAGAGACTTTTCCCTCTCCCTTAGATTAGGAGCAGGCAGTTTATAAATCAAATCGAATCAAATCAAATCTTGCTCAGTTTATAAGTTCCCTGAAGACACAACCGGTGCTTTTAAGGCTGTATACAGATTGCATCTTGCAAACTGCGTTGCTGTACTGAGGCCTCCAAGGGCTATCACAACTCATTGACTCATTTGCTGACAGGGCTCAGGTTCTCCCTGCCACAGTATGGATACATCCAGGACGGACCCAGACGTTTATGTTCCTTCCTCATATGGCCTTTCTATAAATGACATTTTATTGAATTTATTTTTACTGGTTAAAGTTGGAGCCACCTCAAAAGCAAGTAACAAATCAAGAAACAACCGTCCGAGGGAGGTGTGCAGGTAATCTCGCTTGGGCATCTAAGTAAGAGACCCCAACACCCAAGGCCAGCGCTGGCTGAGCAGGAGATCCCTCCTGCCTGAACTAGGCTCCTCACAGCCTTCAAAACCCTCATTTTAGGTAAAAGGAGGGGCTCGTGCTCTGGAAAAGGAAGGTGGAGAAATACCCTACTTTGTGCTGCAGCGCGTTCAGGTCCTGCGTGAGGTCCACGTTCTCATCCTCCAGCTCGTCAGCCCTTTGCCTGACCTTGTTCATGGCTCGCTGGTACTCACGGAGCTGGTTCTGGAAAAAAAAGAGAGATGAAATCAGGCCAACGGGCCAGGAAACATGGGCAGAAAGTGATGTTGAACCTTCCACGTACAGCGACAGTCGCCATAGTGCTGTTGAGACCGTGGAGGCGAGCCCAGGCGATGGAGCTGGCGTTGAGGTTGACCAACTGACTGCGAATGGAGGGGAAGGACGACTCGATGCTCTGCAGATCCTCCAGCAGAAGCAGGACACAGCTGTCGCACTCTGCCAGGGGAACGGAGCGGTCAGCGCAGGCCCTTTCCCGGGGCTTCCCTCGCCTCTTTCCCCAGGACCGCAGGATATACAGACCTTCACACCTCATGCTGTCCGGGCCGTTTGCCACGGGGATCTCGTACTCGTGCATGCAGACGTCGCACTGCTTCCCCGTCAGCCCGTTGGAGCAAGTGCACTCCCCGGTGCGCGGGTCGCAGGAGCCGCCTCTGCACTCGCACCCTGCAGAGTTTCACAGAATCACAGAATAGTCAGGGTTGGAAGGGACCTCTGGAGCTCCCCCAGTGCCACCCCCTGCCAGAGCAGGGGCACCTCCAGCAGTGGCACAGGACGGCGTCCAGGCGGGTTTGGAATGGCTCCAGAGTGGGAGACTCCCCCACCTCTCTGGGCAGCCTGTGCCAGTGCTCCACTACCCTCAAGGTAAAGAAGTTTCTCCTCATGTTAAGATGGAACTTCCTATGTTCAAGCTTGTGCCCATTACCCCTCGTCCTATCAATGGGCACCACTGAAAAAAGACTGCTCCCATCCCCCTGGCACCCTCCCTTTAAGTATCTATAAGTGTTAATAAGATCCCCCCTCAATCTTCTTTTCTCTAGACTAAAGAGACCCAAGTCTCCAAGCCTTTCCTCATATGAGAGATGTTCTAACCCCCTAATCATCTTCATAGCCCTGTTTAACAACAGGGAAATGCCCGTGGCATCATTTTGTGCCGTTACCACCCGAGAGAGAGGAAGGAGTGGTTTTATTCAGCCGTGCAACTGCATCTCTGCTTCTCTACACGCCACTGCTGGGGGTTTCCCCGGGGCAACCGAGCAACCTGCACAGGACCTCAGATAGTCGTCAGTGGTTTTCCACCTTTAACAACTCAACGAGCACGCGTGCCGCCACCGCCTTGTCCCATTGGAAGGGACGCGGGACGCGAGACCCGGGAAGCAGGACTCACTCGTACAGCCGCTCTCGCTGAAGCCCCAGTAGCCCGGGGCGCACTGCTGGCAGCGCGAGCCGCTGACGCCGGGCAGGCAGCTGCACTGGCCGGTCTGCGCGTCACAACTGCTGCCCACAGCGCCGATGTCGCAGTCACACCTCCGGCAGCCGGAGCAGCCCTCGAAGCCGTAGTATCCCTCCTAGGGAGAAGCAGGACAGTGGGTGCCCTGCTGAGCAAGAGGGCACGCGTGCTTCCCTCCCTGGGCAGGCGGAGGCGACGTGCGACCCCAGCCTTGCTTTCTAGGAGGGTTTTGACCACCGCAAAACTCGTATCAACATAGCAAAGACGTGGAGCTGCACTAAGAACCCAGATGCGCCACAGCACTGCCCTGCAAACCTGCCCTCGCCCTGCAACGCCCACGCTGGATGCAGACAGGAAAATGGGGTTTATTGTGGTTTCCCAAAGGGTACCCCCTCACCGCCCAGGCTGCGGCTGAACGCTGCCTCCATCGCTTGCTGCCAGCTCTGTAATAGGCTTTTGCCACGAATGGGCAGATGGTGCGAATCCAGCCTTCCCCAGCTGGCTGCCAGCACCGCTCTGCTCGCGGGGCTGGGGCTGACGCCATCGGGGCTGCCCCTCGTCCCTGTGCTAAGGACAGGCACCGGCCCCATATGCAGGTGGCCCTTACCTCGCAGCGGTCACAGTGCTGGCCCGTCACTCCAGTCTTGCAGAAGCACTGGCCAGTTCGTGGATGGCACGAGTCAGTCCCGCAAGGCGAACAGTTGCACTCTGCCAGGGAAAAACACACCCAGTTACACACTGAAGAGCCCTCTCAGCCACCCACAAACCTTGGTCCCAACAGGGAATCCTATTTCCTCCTTATCTATCACTGTCAGAGCAAAGACAGAGCCGCTCTCCTCTTGGATTTGCTCCTCCCAGCAACTTATTCCCCCGCCAGCTGCCCAGGGCAGATCCCCTTTTGTGAGCTGCGATTTGGCCGCTGTTCCTCAGAGGGAGATGAGCGGTGCTGGGAGAGGGCGGTGTACACCAGTCCCGAGGGAGCGCCGGCACCGCTGCTGCAGGAGCTGCTCAGGGCACGGCCGTTCCAGCCTGGGTACGGGCTGGCAGCTCACATTCGGGGGTGGATTGGAGGTTATGGAGTTGTGATGCTGGAGGGGCAGGTTTTTGGAGTTGGTTTGGTTTTTTTTCTTATTATCATCTTTAGAGGATGCCTGCAATGTGTGCAACCAAGCCGGCGACTCACTGGGGCGACGCACAGCCCGGCTAAGGTGCTAAACGCATCCACAGTCAGTCTGTCCACGTCCCCCTCCCCAGTGCTTGCTGCCTGCCCCACTCACGTGTGCAGTTCTTGGCTGCCACCGCGTCCCCGTAGAAGCCGGGGGCGCAGACCTCGCACCGCGCGCCGGCCGTGTGGTGCATGCACCCCGTGCAGGCGCCCGTCAGGGAGTCGCAGCTGCTGAACAGCATGTTGGGATCTGTGTTCCCGCTGCAGTCGCAGGGCTGGCACGAGCTGCCGATCACCAGGGGATTGCCGTAGTATCCTGGGGCGCAGCTGGAGAAATACAGCAAGTTAAAACGCAGTCGGGGCAGCGGGGGGATCCCCACAGCTCACGCCTGCACGATGCTCGAGTTGTGCAATCGTAACAGTGCGAGCATCCAACACTCGTAACCGCTGCCGCCCTCGGGGATCTCACAGCACATCGTGTTTTGCCTCATGATACCTCAGAAAGGCGCCTTTATCACAGACTGCAAGTTAAGGCAAAGCAGAGCTAAGGAATACACCCGCAGCAACACAGTGTATCTGCAGACAGCAATAGGGCATTTGCAGGCTGAAAAGGATTGAAAGAAATCCCGCCAGAGCGAAGCACGCTGGGAGCAGAGCCAACCGTTTTGTCTGCGGTCTTTACCAAGACAAATTCTCTTCTGCCAGAGCAGCGGCTGCATGGGACTAGTGTGTCTGAGGCCCCTGCAACGCGGGTGCCATCGCCCTTACCGCTCACAGCTGGGTCCAGCGTAGCCGGGCTTGCAGAGGCACTGCATGTTGGAGCCCTTATGGACGCAACCGACGGCAAAACTGAAACGATAAGGGGTAAACAGGGAGGTGCAGTTACTCCTGAGGTGGTGCCAGGGGAGCGGATGACTTGGGCTGGCCTTGGGTAAGAGGCCATGGACGTGGTTTGGGGCCACGGACAAGGCTGGCATTGGGACGGCCCCCAGGGCCAAGCCAGTGCCCCGATGGGGCACAGCACGGTTCCCAGCAGTTAAGCAGTGAGGTTAAATAGGCGATCCCATCCGAGGGTGCTTACTTGTTGGAGGCAACTGAAAGAGGGCACGGACAGCCAACACACTGCAGGGGCTCTTCGGCAGAGTGGCTGCCCACGTAGCCGTCCTTGCATCGCTCGCAGTGGTCTCCCTCCGTGTTGTGCTGGCAGTTCTGCAAGGAAAAGGCAGGCTGCGGGCTCAGCACTGACAGCAAGAAATGGTGTGTTGCACAAAGAATTCCTCACCAGATAACTGGATGCTTCAGTCCTTCCTCTTTCCCAGAAATGTCTTTCACCCTAAGCTGACCCTGAGCGGGACCACCCCTGAAATGGCACATGCAGCTAATGCTCCAGTTCCAGCAGGGTCCTGCCAGCTCAGTTAGTATGCAAAGAGCTTTTTAATTGCACGCTACAGACCTTACAACTCCAAAATAGCTGGTATACGGTGTTTTACTGTTTACTTACAAGGCATATCCCAGAGCCTGGCAGGCACTGATCTGAGTGGCCATTGCAATGACACGGGATGCATTTTCCCAGAAAGAGCCCCTTGGTGTCCCTGTAGTAACCTGGAGCACATTCCTGAGGAGACAGAAAAAAACCAGAGATCTGAAAAACAGCCCGATACATTCAGGAAAGCAAAGAGACTAATTTAATTTCCATAACAGAATTCCCACAGGGTTGTACTGATGGAGAAAAGATTAAAAGCAACAAGAAGGATATTTCAGTGCGGTTTCTTCCTGCTCCTCGTCAATAGGAGATAACTGGCCAGACAGAAGGACATATTCTTCCAAGGTAGTGTATGCACTTAATTTTGGTCTGCAACACCTGAATGATTTCCCCATCGTGCCTCTTCCAAGAGGGCAGATGCAGGTAATGCGCCTCTCCCAGGCGCCCTGTGCTGTGGCGGGAGAGGAGCTGGGAGCAGGCTGGTGTGGGGAAGCCTGGGAGATGGTGTTCCTTCCTCCGGCACAACCCGAGCTGTAATTTTACCTGAAGCCCTCAGGGGTCGGCTTGGAAGCTGGTACTTTGGCATCGCTGCCTTGTACAAACATCCAAACCCCATGGCTGCCACCCGCACCAAGCGCGAGAGGTGGCCGAGGTCCCAAACTGTGGCTGTTTGACCCCCCTCTGCCTGAGGCACCACATCCCCTTTCACCCCTACCTGGCAGGAGTCCCCCTGGTAGTTAGCTGGGCAAAAGCACAGCTCCACGTTGCTGGCGCGGACGCCCGTAGCTGTATCTGTTGCCGTCTCCAGGACCACGCGGCGCAGGGACACGGATGAAGAGAGCTGGGAGAAGAGCGCCCGGATCTGCAGCTGTTCCAGGTTCGCCAGCACCATCATGAGCTCCTCTCTAGACACGGGGTTGTGCGTCTCTGTGTGCCTGAAGTTACTCTAGTGGGAGAAGACCCGACATCACTGGCAGGAAGCACAGGCACCCAAACATCCAGCCCACCCCTCACTTCCCCGCCGCTGGGATGTCTCCGCTTTGCACAGGTATAACAGCCCTGGCTCTTCACAGCCAGTTCTGCTGCAACCGGCAGCGCCTAACATACTGAGCTCAAAGCAATTGTCCCTTCTGCCTACACGCTAATCTCGACCTTTCAGCAGCATCTGAGCTCTTAACTTGGTACGCACGTGTGCGTACGAACTCACCTCCACCAGCTGCAGCTGGCCGTGATGTACCTCCCCTGGGGACGGGTAGGTGCCTTCCAGAAACATGATGCTCATCTGATTTCCCTGGGAAAAGCAAGGAAGGTGTCAGTCACCGCCTCACCCTGCTCACGCAGTAGCGGGGGTCAGCGGGGAATTTCTCGGGCTGCACCTTCAGGATCACATCTGGACGGGACTCCATGGGAATGAACACGTCACCCCTCCGTGGGTCGGAGTGCAGCTCATAGCGCAGGTGCCCACCGTAGGAGGAAACCTAAGGGAGAGACAAATTCCATCTGCTGCTGCAAGTCCACACCACTGAGATGAGTCAGAGCTGTCCACGTTCAACCGCAGCGTGAGCAACGCCTGCACGTCAGCAGGCACACGTTGTGGTGGGGTCAGGGATGTGCATGACTGCTGGTCCAGCTGCCGCTGTGATCTTACCTGGTCCCCAAGGTAGGAGCTGGGTGCAACCCAGTAGAGCTCCTGGTAGGCATCTGGGAGGTTCCTGAGATCAGCGCGGAGGAGCTGCTCCCGCAGGCTCAGGGTCGTCGGCACTTCCTGGCGATCGCTGCTCAACAAGAGCCACCCGTTCATGTCGACAAACTGTGGGGGAAGAGCAACTGTAGATCTTCTAGTGGATCTACAGAAAGTATTCGGGTGCTGATGCTCCAGAAGAGCAAGTCCCAGAGCAGCAGAAAGGACAAGAACAGGCTCACGACCTCACATCCATCCTGATGAAACCACTGGAAAGCTGAGCACCACCCCTGCCTCCCTCCTGGCGCAGTCCCCCCACGCCACAACTTTCCACCCTATGAGACCCCGGAGACCAGGAAAAGGGGCTGAAGGTGGGAGATGAGCACAGGGAGACAAAGATAACGCTCCTCACAGTGTTCCTCACAGGATTAACGCAGGACAGAGACCGAGGGCAGCAGGGAGCCAGGCGGATGGGAACGCAACTGAACCGCAGGCTCTGGTGGCCCTTGGCCCCTCTCACCTCAGCTCGGTGCTTCTCGGCACTGCGGCAGCGGTCGGTGGCGCCGAAGCAGAAACACTTGGTGCAGCCCTTGGGGTTGCTGGCATCCAAAGAAAACGTCCCCAGGCGGCACTGGTCACACCTCGGGCCCTCCACATTTTCCTGGAAAACAAGGAAAGCTCAACAGCGTTTCTCACGAGCCCTTAGTGGAGGACAGAGACGGCTGTACGAGCGATCAAAGCGCCGTGATGTGACGCCGAAAGATGATTAAGCAGTCCCTGACCAGGTTTGCTTGCGCAGCACCCATCAGACATTAAATTCACCTGGAGAAAGCACTTTTGAACGGCTCCAGCAAAGGGCTGGAGCAGGCAGCCCAGCAGCCGGTTGAGTTACTCTGCTGTCACGCAGGAGCAGGAGTTAACAAAGCCGACAGCTTTACCTGCAATGGGGTCCGACACGGGGCAGGACCCAGACTGCCCGTCTCCCCGGTGACAGTGCAAAGAGTAAGCCTTCACGGCCAGGAAAGATGGGGAGAAGGAGTCTTTCGGGGTGCTCTGAGCCCACCACCACATGGGGCAGGCAGGCTGCGGGGCACACAGCACTCTCCTCCTCCCGCCCTGCTCCCCCCGGGCACGCCGGACCCCCACAGCCCCCCGCACCCACAGCCAGAGCAGGAGAGCGGAGCCAAGGAGACGGGCACCGCACGAAGGCATCGAAGGACTGACCTTGCAGTGGCACTGCCCCGTGACCGGGTCGCACACGCTCGCTTCGGTGCCCGCCTGGTGGCAGTCACACCGCCGGCAGTTGGGGTAGTGGTAGTAGCCAGGGGCACAGAGGTCACACTGTCGCCCCACGATATTGGGCTTGCACCTGGATGGGACGCAAGAGCCGCAGCGTCAGAAACCTCTGCCTTGCGCTGCTGCGCGGGGAGCAGCCGGGCTTTCAGAGCTTCACGTGTCCGTGAGGATTTCCCCATGCAGCACGTTTCCTCCCTGCAGCCTCCCGATGCGTCCCGCCACTCCACCGGGGACCGGGGACGCTGCCAGACGTGGCCGGTGCCAGGACGGGGCTCCCTCACCTGCACTGCCCGCTGTCCACGTCGCAGCCGGGCTCCGTCAGCTCCTGCACGCCGGGCCGAGAGCAATTGCAGTCCTCGCAGCCGATGAGGGGGTGGCAGCCGAAGGTCTGGGGCTCGCAGACGACACACTCCGGCTTCAGGGTGTGCGGAGGGCAGATGCACTGCCCCGTCACTTCGTCACAGAGACGCGTCCCGCAGTCGCAGGCTGGAAGGGGCAGAAAAGGGGCTGGTGTTTGGGGGGGAGCAAGACCCAGGCAGCCCAAGGAGAGCATGAGGCAATGGATGCAGAGCTCGACCGCTCTGCGGGCAGCTGGGCTGCTTCCACGCAAGGGGAGCCATTACGGGGCTGGAAAATGCAGCCATTTCCCAAATCAGCCCCAGCCCTGTAAGAGGCAAAATGGCACATGCTGGGAAAGCAGAGTGGGAGACGGGACAACTCACGCCTGCAGTTGGGGAAGCCCCAGTAGCCAGTGGCACAGCGGGAGCACTCTCGCCCGATGACGTTGGACTTGCAGGGACACTGCCCGCCGAAGGGCTCGCACTGGCTGCCCCGCGCCCCGGCCTCGTGGCACCGGCAGGGCTGCGCCCCGTTGTTGTAGAAGAGGGAGAGCGAGATGGCAGAGTCGCGGCAGAACCTCGACGACGTGCTGGGGCTGCAGGGGAAGGCAGAAGTCACCGTGCCGCACACCCTCCCAGCCTCCTCATCACCCCAAAATCCAGCAGGATCTCCTGCAGCAATGGGTACTGACTGAGTGGGAGGGAGAGCCCTGTGACACTGAGATCCCCCAAATACCCATAGGTTTGGTCATTAAATAAGGAAAGCCTTAATCAGATCCTTCCCCTGCCACACATAGAATCATAGAATGGTTTAGGTTGGAAGGGACCTTGAAGATCATCCAGTTCCAACCCCCCTGCACTGGGCAGGGACACCTCCCACCAGCCCAGGTTGCTCCAAGCCCCGTCCAACCTGGCCTTGAACACCTCCAGGGATGGGGCAGCCACAGCTTCTCGGGGCACCCTGCGCCAGGGGCTCACCACCCTCACAGGGAAAAATTTCTTCCTAATACCTAATCTAAACCTGCCCTCTTCCAGTTTGAAGCCATTCCCCCTCGTCCTATCACTCCATGCCCTTGTAAAAAGTCCCTCCCCAGCTCTCCTGGAGCCCCTTTAGGCACTGGAAGGGGCTCTAAGGTCTCCCCGGAGCCTTCTCTTCTCCAGGCTGAACCCCCCCAACTCTCCCAGCCTGTCCTCCCAGCAGAGGGGCTCCAGCCCTCGCAGCATCTTTGTGGCCTCTTCTGGCCCCGCTCCAGCAGGTCCATGTCCTTCTTATGTTGGGGGCTCCAGAGCTGGATGCAATACTCCAGGTGGGGTCTCATGAAGGGAATGGGTTTTTGCTCCCTAAGGCGTGTGCAGCCTGTGGACAGCAGAGCAGCCACCCAAAGCCAAGGGTCTCACTTGATGTAGAAGCTGTTGATGCCACAGCTGCTGATGAAATCATAGGACTTGTCCAGGGGTTCCTCCTGCAGGTACTGAGAGCTGTAGCTGTCCTCGGGCACCACAAGGATGTAATCCTGCAAAGCAAGGACAAGATGGGTGAGCCAGGCTCCTTAGCTGAGCCAGGCAGACGCAGTCCGAAATGAGCTCACTGATAAGTCCAATTGCACCCTTAACTTCTCATCAGCTCATCCCTTGTTGGGACAGAACATAATACACAAAGTGCCCAAGTAGTGGAAAGACCAGGGGCCACCTCTCTGTTGGGGTCTGTCCCTCAGGTTGCACCTAATCTAATGCTCCACATGAGGAGCAGCCCAAATTCACTGGAGTAAAAAAAGGCAGAATACTCCAGTAGGGCAGCACTGGCTGTGCTTCAGCAGAGAGGCAGGCAGTCCCTGTCGTCTTAAACTTCTAGACACAAAGATACCTGGGTTTCAATTCTGTCTTTCTGCCATTTGTCCAAATTTTGGTCAATCTTCTAGTCCTGTTGCCTGAGAATAGCAAGGGCTACTTGTTCCCACGATGAGACCTGCCCGGACAACGCTCTGCAGGTGCAAAATATTGCTGGGGCAGGAATAAGGCTTATTCTGGATTATCACAAGCTACGTGTGCAAAGCAACAGCTTCAATTTCTGCCTTGGTTTGGTATCAAAACCGCACAGTGAAGGATAACTGTCATATACAGGTGCTGTCTGCGAATTCTGCCCTCAATTCTACACCACTAAGGTTGGAGACCGCAACTTTCTAGGGCTGTTCAGAAACTGGGCGATGGTGGGAAACATTCCTGCAGTCACACAGTGACGAAAATCCTCAGGGACAAACTCCAGCCCTGCTGGAGCCATGCGGCTGGAGCCTGGTCCAGCATGCCCCAGGGGCTTCCCGGCGAGAGGCTCACCAGCCACAGCTGCTTGCCCTCTGGCACTCGTACAATCACAGTCAGATCATTATCGGTAACATCCAGGACGATCTGGTCCTCGGAAACTACCAGGCTCCGGCACCCGTAGCCATGTGGGCAGAAAGTAGCAGTGGTCTGACCTGAAAAGACAACAAACCTATTGGGCCCACATTTCCCTTGCAGTCCCCATCACACCCTCCCGCTCTGGAACAGGTAAGTCGGTCACGCTTCAGCTTTGCACTCCTCAGTGAACCCACAGTTATCCTCTGGCGCCCCTTCCAAGGCTTCTGCCCGCGAGCAGCTTCCCTCGGTCCCTGCTCTCCTCACCTTGCCAGATGCGCCCACCGTTGATTAACACTTCCACGGGGAAGGTGGGCTGGTTGGGCTGGTAGTAGTGGAGGATGAAAGCGTAGCGTCCCAGGGTCTGGATCCGACTGTTAAACACAACAGCAGCCTGGCCCAAAACAGGAGAGCAAAGAGACAAAAAAACGTATCTGACACCTGCACTCGCAACTGGGATGTTTTTTCATTATTGCAGAAATTGTGCTTTTGTTGCACAACTGTCAGGTCTTGAGACTTTTGGTGAATCAACCCCCCGTGGCTCCACACTCCCCCCTGTAATGGTGCCACCTGCAAAGCTTTCCCTGGGAGCCCGGGGAACCAGGCAGGGTTGGATGGAGCTGAGGCAGGAGAGTCCGGGGGAATTACTGAGGTTCAGGACAAGTTTAAAGTCCAGATTAAATTCTGAAAATGCTAAATTGCTGATTGCTAAAGCTACGTGATAGAGAAGGAAGACTTCTCCATGCCCCAGGTGTCCAGTGTCACAGCACCGGCAAACCAGCCCAACCCACAGCCGTGCCACTACCTGGGGTGGCTGCAGGAGGATGAGCTCTGCAGAGGGGTCCACCGCCGTGGGAGGCCGAGGCGCAGGCTCCAGCGGGACCCCAGCCACAGCCACGTGAACAGCCTGAGCCAGGGGGACATCGGGGGCGATGGGCAGAGCCTGGCCCCCCTCCAAAACGATCGACTGAGAAAGCTTCAGGAACCTCGAGGGAACGCAGGAGCTGCTGCAAAACAAGGAGAAAACGGGATGTAAGGGTCTCCCATGAGCAAAGAGAGAGGCTCTGGGTGTCCCGGGAGGAGAAGCACGCCCTGTAAGACCTGGCAGATCATGAAGTACGCCGGCCGAGGGAGAGCTTTCTACCAGGGCCCCTGGTGCTCCGGGACACGGGCTCAGCAGGAAGAACAGGAACCTTCCACAGGCTAATTCCTGCGCAAATATTTAATCAAAGCGGTGTCAACAATTTGGACACAGCGAGTGTCTCTTGCTGTGCGTGAGCAAGCACAGGAAAGCCTATTCTGGATGACACTTGAGCGAGTGCCTGCCACGGGAGGCAGTGTGGTGTCCAGAGAAAGGACCAGCAGCCCGACTTCCAGCCCTTACTCCATCGCTGCCTGCTCGCTGGACACGGGCAAGGCGCTTCCCCTCAGCCACAGGTTTCTTTCTGCTGTGTCAAGAACTGAAAAGGCTCCAAACCCGAGGGAAGCGAGGGAAGCAACTGCTTTTGGAAACAGCCACATTCACGCTAAAACCCCGAGGGAGCCGAGACTCTTACCTGTTGGATGAGAACGTGCCATGGACGCTGATGCAGTGCACCTTTGGCTCGATGAACTCCATGGTGAACTGTGCGGCGGGTATGAGGTACACTTTGTGCTGCCACACGTGAGAGAGAGAGACAGGCGGTTACATGACAGCCTCTGCCGCTGGGAGCCTACGGCAGTTCGTGTGCCCACCAGCGATCAGGCTGACCACGCTAAGCACCTCCTCATCAGACGCTTCAGCTAATGCATGGCAGGTCACACCTCTGCCTACTGCCCCTTCTTCCTTGGCACAAGCACTAAGGCATTATAGGACTCCCACGCATTTACGGGATTCTTCTCTTCTTAGCTAAGCAGCTGTGAATGCCGTCAAGGTAAACCCCAGGAATAGGCGCTGCCACGCTGCTGCAGAGCCCCCTCTGCACAGAGCAGCTTCTACTCCCCATCTTCTCCCAAAGCCCAGTCCCATGATCTACTTCAAAGCACACCACTGACCACATTCACCTTGGACTGCTTATGATGTAGACCTAGATCTACTATCTGGGCCCAACAGGACTAGAAAAGCCTTCTCCGGGCTAGGTATCGCTCCTGCCTCTCCTCCTTGCACCCTGCCACCAGAGCTGCCCTCGCAGGGAGCCTTACCAGGAAGAAGTCGGCCAGATCAGAGGTGAACTGGATGGTGGCCTCAGATGTAAGTTCAAAAGTTGCCATGCGGCTCTGGGAATCTACAGCAATCCCTCGACAAAGGAAACTGTAAGAGAAACACAGATTTTGAAGCCAGCCTTGAGCTGGGTCATGACCCATTTCTTGTCTTGCCAACTATATGTCCTGAAGGTATTTATACAAAGTCCCTGTAAATCTTTTGATGCCATTTCTGGCAAGTCATAAGAGTGAAGTTTCCCAAGGACACCCCAGACATTTGTTTCCTACTGCAAAGGTTGCGGTCTGAAGTCAGACACTTCTACAGTAAGGGGCAGGATTTGACCTGCACCAACAGCTTCAATAAACCTGCCTGTAGGACATTCCCTAAATAAGGGCTCCTACCAACCTACCGGCTGTAAATGGAAGCAATGGATAATCTCCTGGCAGAGGCACTAGAGGACTATGTTGGCACAGGTATGTAATTCCCAGGGATGGCTAATCACTAAAATCCATGTCCAGCTAGGACGAGCTTGGACATACACAGCTCAGATGTACAAAGCTGAGGCGTTGCTTTGTTCACGATGAAGCAGAAAAACCTCAACTAGGGAGGGATCTGTCCATGCCACGTCAGAGGAGGACACCGAACCCCTTCTCAGAGATGACCATACCTGTAGACACACGGGTAGAAGATGAACGTGCCCTGCTGCATGGCTAAGTGCGGCGAGCTCACAGCAACACCCACTGTCTGCAAAGCATTGGTGTTGGCATACTCCACCACCAGCACATACTTCCCAGGCTGGGCAACAGGCAGGGCCAGCTGGACTTCCACCTGGAGGACAGAGAGACGACTGAGCAGGGGTCTCCTGTCCCACTCCCCGCAGTGAGTGAGCGCAGGATGCCCGTGCTACAAACCAGCCTCCTCTGCAGCTGCGGGGACAACAGGCCAACTCTTACCACACACCACGCGTGTCCTTGCAAGCCCTTTGCACGTGAGACACTGCTTTTGGGTGCCTTGAACACCAGGGCGTGCAAGCTGCAAGACTGAGGGGGCAACAGTGGGGTGTACACGGGTGAAAAGCCCTTTCGGTAACCTGCCCAGGTGTATGCAAAGCACCAGACGGTGGGAGCAGAGGGATGAGTGCCGCGGAGCCCACGCGAGGGGTGAAACAGAAGTGCCACTCACATCACTGCCGCTGCACGTCGCCATCCGAGGGTGGGAGGGGGTGAGCTGCTCTGTGGGACACACTCTGGGCAAGCGGTTGTCCAGCCTGCACACCGCGTCCACCCCTGACGCAGCAGGGAAGCCGTCCACAGACAGGTACTTATACAGGAGGCAGCTAAAAGCATTAAGAAAAAACATTGCAAAGTACGGTTGTTACATCACGACGCTAAGAGTCACGAGCACCCGTGCAGCCTGATCCCAGCAAAACTTGCAAAAGGCTTTGCTCCAACGTGAGGGTTCCACTGCCCAAAGGAGCACGTCTGGTGAGTGCGGAGCAGGAGATTGTGTACTATAGGACCAGTGAGGGCAGTAACAAAAAGAAGCTTCTCCCCTCGCAATGTGCTTTATCCTGGGGACCATCGCTATAGTGGAGGGGACAACTGGTGTCCAGAATCCAACCAGTCTTCCTGCCACCATAGACAGAGAGGTCCTGGCAGCACAAACAGATGCACCGAGATGCTCTAAGTGCTACCAGACTCTGCTCATTAATTTTAAATAGTCCAGCAAGACTCATTGTCGCCATTTTCCAGGGCTGTTGACTGACATCCAACCCAGCACTGGGAACGCAGCCTGGCAGAGGAGAGCGCTGTGGTCTTACTGGGTGAGCTGGCCCTCCAGGGTCCATGAGAACACACAGACTGACTGTGCCATTCATGAGGAGATCCGTGTGCTGGTGCAAGTTCAGCAGGCCTTATCAACCATGGCAAAGTGCTCCATCAAGCAGTTTTACTGCATCCAGACCCTCTCAGAGTGTGGACTCTATATATTTCTTAACCCCAGGACAAGAGGAGCCGAGTAGGTCCCACACAGCACAAAGATGTGGAGATCCTTACTTCTGGGTGGCTTGTTCAGGGGCTGGCTGGTAGGTACATGGCTCCGTGACCTTTAGCTGCAGGATTGGAGCTTCATAGTATGAGCTGGGTAGCAAAACCAGATAGTCCTAGGAGGAGAGATGGGAGAGTTGGTTATGCTTGGGACTCTTGCCCCTAGGGGGGCTGCTGAAGCCCCCTGTGGTGGATGGAGCACAGGGGCTGGTCCTTACCAGCAGCACACCCTCCGCTTCAACAACCAGAGACCACGTGTTGGGGTTGAGTACGAAGGGCTCCCCAAAGCTGTTCTGGGGGACGGTGACAAAGGCTGGCTCCGTGCTGGGAGCAAAGACAATCTGCTTGGTCTGCTCTGTACCTGCAGTGGGAGGGAGAAGAGGCTGTGACGGGACCGGGATGGAAAACCTGGGGCTGCAAATAGGAGGCTACGCTGAGGGAAGCAGCTCTGTAGTGCAGCGGGGAGTCCCGGGCTCCTGCTCTCTTGGCGCTGCCGTAGCAGATGCACCACAATCCCACACTGTCCCGTAAGAGAGACGTCCGCTCTGAATCTGCTCAGTAGCTTAATGGGAGGGAAAAACAAAATAAATCACTGCAATCCTTTATACACAGTGTGCTCTGCACCCCTGGACTGCAAAGCACGCAGTATTGCACGCCAAGGAGCGCTTTGCCAGCTAGAGAAGGAAGGAACTCCTCTGTGAAGAATTTATTCTGAGACAGACAAAAAGAATTGAACAGATATGTTCTTCCTTAGGGATATTCTGACCCCAGCTCCACAGGTGAGATACCTGTCTTCTGGCAAACTCGCAGACCCCCAAGCTGTGCTCCTGTCTTTCCTGCCCACCACCGACTCTGCACCCGAGATTCAGACATTAATTTTAACTGACAGGACAGAAGGGGTATAAGGCCTGATCCTGCTGCTATTGAACAGCTCGTTGGCTCAGCTGACACAGTCCCATAACCTTTGATCTCATTAACTTTGGACGCAGTAACGATTCAGCCCCTAGAAGCAGACTGTCTGCCTGTCTAGCAGTCTCAGGAGCGTTGTGAAGAGCACAGGTGAGAGGGATTCACTGCTTATGGCTGCACGACGAGCAGACGAGATGAAGGAGGAAGCGGGGAACGTGGCACGCTGACTATCCGTGTGTGGGACCCGGGCATCACGGCGTAATGCGGAGGGCAGAAGGTAAAGCAAGGGCTTGTGCTGCGGCTGGGATGGGTGAGCCCCTTCCCACGCGTGCTAGCTCTGCGCCGTGCCTGGCATCAGCTGGGGCCGAAGCAGAGGCGCGGAGGCAAGGAAGGAAGAGATTTCCCTGAATGGGCAACGGGGTAGATTTCTCGGCAAGCTGCAGTTTCACATCCCTTTGAGATGATACACAGCTCAAACTGAGGCGGCTTCTGGAGGTGGGATGGGAGCAACCGGTCTGCAAATCATACACTTGGAAAAGGCTTCCCTTTTGGCAAGCCGCATCTTCCAACTTTTCTTCTTCCCAGGCTGCTTGTCCTTAACCATGGGAAGCCCACACCACCCAGGCAGAAGGTGGCTCAGCATTTCTGGAGCCGATGTGGCCTATCAAGGAAGCTGCCCTCCCGGATCCCATTGCTGGTGCTGGTCTGGCAGCTTGCCTTCCGCGCTAGAAAAACCAAATGTTGCTTCTGAGCAAGGAGGGAAGCATATTACAAGGCAAATGAGCTCTGCTGCTGGATAGGACAGATTAAATACTTCCTGACATTTGGTGGGATCCTAAAGCATGAGCATGGCTCATGCTTCTCTTGTCTTTCTGCTGTGTAATACGACTGGCCATAAAAATAGCCAGCTATTCTTCTCAAAAAAAAGTAGAAAAATAACAACTTGGCATTTCAAACCTTGCGTATCTCATCAAAGGCAAAACACCTATTTCAATTTAAGACAGTGGAGAGAGCTTCACACACTGATAAATTAGGCAGCTGGTGTCGACAGCCGTGTGCTGTGCACATATGGTCTGGAAGGAGAGCTTCAGCAGGACGATGTGGCTGTAGCATCCGAAGAGGTAAAATCAATCAGCCAACCACCCACTAGGGCACTTGCGTGGCCTCAGGTCTGTCCCCATGCAATCTTGCTCATATTGATTCCCAGAATATTTGTTGTCCAGGTCTCTGGGCTTGTTCAGCCATCTGCTGGTGGCTCTTCTTCCTCTCCAGCAGCTCATGGCTTGGTAAAGAGACACTGCACCAGAGTGCAATGCCTATATAACATGTGCAACTCCACACCACTTCCAAACCCCGCGCCGTGCGTGAAGCCAGCAGCCTGCTTTGGGAGAAGCACGAGGCAAGGGCAGGACTGCCCCATGAGGACACCTGCGAAATAAGACCATATCCAGCTGCCACAGTTTGGCTCCAGTTGGGTTTTGTGGAAACTCAGTTGTTCTGCCTGGGGCACTGGGGTGATCTTGTCCCGTGCTGGAAAGGCCGTATCGAATCGTACAGCAGCCGTATCTCACACCAGCCCGGCTGCCAACGGTCCTCAGTGCGCGGCCCCAGGACTGGGGACCAGCTTGCTGCTGCTTTGTTAAATAAGGGGAGCTGCAAACTCGCATCAGCCTTTCCATCGGAAGGGCAGGACTAATGGGATAAAGCCATATGAAGTGTCTTCTGGAAAGGATGATGCAGAAGGCTGCCTGGGATGGGGAAGAGGTGGCGATGGTGCAGGGGAGCAGAGCGGTCTGGGATCCTTACCTCTCCTTCGTGGCTGATAAGCTGTAATTTTGCCATACACAGTGGCCCCTCCTGAATTAATATACCTCAGGATGACATGGAAGAGATAGAGCTCTGCCTCCTTCACGTCTACAGTGACTCTGATTTTATTCTGCAAAAAGCAAAAAAGCACACGGGGCACACGTCACTGGGGGGGGCAGCTCCTGGGTGCTCACCCGCTCTGCGGGAGAGCCTTACCCGCCTGCCTACCTGCCTGCCTGCCTGCCTGCCTGCCTCTCTTCCCCCTCCCTCGACATCCCACGGCACGGCTCTGGCTGGCCGCCTGAGAGGGGCACACCTGAGACGGGCACACCTGAGACGGGCACACTTGGGATGGGCACACTTGGGATGGGCACACCTGGGGCAGTAGAAGGGGCAGAGGAGCAGTGTCGCAGCGTGGGATGCTCTGAGTTAGTCTAGAAGTGAAAAATGCACTTACAGTTGCCACAAACATTAAACTTTCCTTCCTCAACGACCGAGACCCTCCCTTCCACACTGGCGGGCCCCCGGCTGACGTAGCGGAAGACGAGGCGGAAGAGGTCGGGGGAGGTCACATTGAGAGTCACCACTACCTTGGGCTGGTGGGAGAGAGAAAGGGGAGAGAAGCAGAGCACACCTTCAATTACCTCCACCGCCCACAGCTACCAGCCCAAGCGCAGCCGCTCGGCTCACTGCTCCCAAAGCAACATGCCATAGCGCAAGGAGGAGACAAGCACACCGGCCCTACTGCACACCACGGCACGGGCGTCCCACCACGCCGTCCCGTCCCAAGGAACCAACCTGCCTGCGGGAAGGGGGTGGAAAGGCTCTGCCCGCATCTGGAAGACGCTCTGGCACCGCGGGGTGGCTCGGCTATCCCCGGGGCACATGCCGTGCCAGAGGAAAGGTTTTAAGAAGTTCTTGGTTTTGTTACCGGCATGTTGCTTTTGGGCTTTGTGCCGTAACCAGCCAGCAGGTACCAGGCGCTGAAGCACCTGCCCTCACGTTTATGGGGCTCTGCCCAGACGCCTACAGAGGAGGCTGCAAATTGAGCTGGTGCTACTGGTACTAACAGAGTGTGCCACTCATGGGTGCGTCAGCCCTCCGCCTGCTTGGACCACGTTCAGGAAGACCTCGGTTAAGCAGATGCTTAAGTCCAACCCATTTTAAAGCAATCTAAGCACGTGCTTAAACATCCTCCTGCCTACGGGGCAAAGCTGGGGTCTGCCCAGGGAGACTCCTAAGGAGGGCTCTGTGTTCCTCGAAGCTCCAGTTACACACCGTCTTCCCACTGGAGAGCAAACTGGAAGGATCTTGCAGAGAGCAAACCACAGGTAGGCAGAAAGCCATGTGCCAGCCCTTCCATTAAGGCCTATTTCTATCTCAGATGCCAACACTGGATGAAAAACGAAAGCCATGAGCTCCATCCTTAAGCTTTAAGGCTGGGGTTTTCTCAAGGGAGCCTATGGAAGTTTGTTGCTTAGCTCCTACGTACAAATTCAATGGGAAATGACTAAACATATAGGCCCTGCTGGTATTTCACCTAAACATGAAAAAAGTGCAGAAATTTGAAGGTACACGCACCGGAACAAGGAACATCTTACATTGGACAAGACTATCAGGGAATCGCTGCCCTGCATCCCATCCCCAAACACACACACACAGGCGACACTTCGCAGGGGCCATGCAGAGGAAGAATCCACCATGGAGAAAAAAGGGTCAACAGGTGAAATAGCTTCACTTACAGGGCTTAGACAACTCCAGGTTAGTGTAAACCATCGTTACAGCAAACCATCTAACAGCAAGAGCGGAGGCAGAACGGTAACGAGAGGTCCAAGCTGAACATGGCAGCTAAGGAGGAGCTAATTTATTTTTGGAAAAGGGAGGGAAGGTTACGCAGAGTTGCAGGAAAGAGCAGAGTCAGATGAAAGAGCCGCAAGAAAACCCAGAGACAGTGTTTATAGACATCCCTGTAAGTCATCACCAAGCTACCACCTTTGTCTAACCGGATTAGGATGTCAGGGGATTCCCAATTTAGGATCTTTCCCCTCGTCAGTCTTTGCCGTCCCCAGCACTACAGGAAATATCTGCGCAAACAGGCTATATATACACTGCGCTGTTTATGTTGGCCATCGTGTGACTTGGGGGGTTTGAGAAGCACTTGGGGTGACAGATGTGTGCCAAAAGCACGTCAGTCCTCCACTGGCCGCATCCTCCCCAGGGGGAGCCGGGCTGGGACGGAGACACCCGGCGTACCTGGATGGAGGACATCTGTGCGTATCCTCGCCAGCTGAAGCCCTCAAACTCCAGGGGGTTGTAGCCGAAGCGCACAGCCCGGCCGGCCGGCGTGGTGCCTTCCTCCAGCTCGAACTTCAAGTGGTGAAGGTCAGGGAAATAATGGTCCCGCGCGGGCCTGGGGAAGAGAGGGAGCGCCGTTACCTGCCGGGCTGTCTGGAGGGAGAGGCGAGAGGACACCTCCGCCAGGCACGCGGCTGACGTGGCAGCAGCCCAGCCGATGAGGTCCCCGTCCTCATGGTGGCCGAGGACACCATTCCCGAGAACAGGAGGTGCAGCAGCCCGAGGTGCATCTCCCGCCGGCAGCTTACTGGGCGCAGGTGGGGCCGCGTGTGCTCTGCCGGCAGCGACAAGCTCCGCTCCGCTCCTCGCAGGATGGCCCCAGAGACCCGCCGACGTCGCACCGGCAGCCTGCGGGCAGGAAGCGCCTGTTTACATTCCCGCCGCACTAACGAGCTCCTGGTCACTAATCAAAGGCGCGCCCCAGCAGGCGGGGAGGCTGGGGCCGCTATTTTTATTCCATTGTATCCGTTTTCATATTGGCCCCAGCCCCACTTGGACCAGCTCCTCTTCCACCTCAGCGCCGAGCTATTTCCAGACGGCCGCAGGAGGAACGAGGTCTGCAAACCCTCAGCCGCGGCGCTGTCGCCAGCAGCAGCCTTGCTGCCTCTTCCCAGCCCGGCCAGGACCGCGTGGGCCGGCTGAGGGCGGCCGGATCTCCTCCTTTCCCTCTTCCCATGGGCATCATGGAGAGCAGCCAACGCCACATGTCCGTGCCCACCTGCTCCCAACGGGAGGAAGGGGTAGAGTTGAAAGGACATGGCCAATGGTTACAACACAATGGTTTCTGGCACCCAAGGGGCACCTTTCCTGGCCTTTCATTCCCCAACCTGATGGACCTGTGCCCAACGATGGCAAAAGCATGACCTTAGGTCTCCAGATCCACAGCAAGACCCAGACCCCGCTCTGGGCCATGGTACGATCAAAAGCAAGAGGTGGGACATCTCCTGCCCCTCCTCTCCAAGGCCAATAGTCAGTTGGTATACGCAGACCTGCTGGTGGCCCCCCTCCTCCACCCAATGCATCATGAAGGGGGCTCACCTTGGCAGCCAAAGTAATTTGCGTTCTCCATGTTGAAGTAGCCGTCTTTGCACGCCGAGCAGAACTGGCCGCAGACGTTCGGTTTGCAGAAACACTGCCCGTCGCCCTAGGAGAGAGCAGGCATGGAGGCTCACTCCCACCCCTCGCTCGTCACAGCTAAGCCGTTTCTCAGTTATTTGGGTCCTGGTCTGAGACACTGGAGAAGCATTTTGCGTTTTATGCTCTACATTGCTTCCTGCGCGTGGGTGGGCCAGATAAGGGCCAGATAAGTTAAATTATCCAACAATGCAGGCAAACAAAAATCCAGGCATCCTGGGCCAGACCCAGAAATATTTAGGTGCCTAATTTATGACAGGTCTTAATCCTACGTTCTCAAGCAAACCCAGATTGTGGTGCAACCTTTGAGGGCTCAGCGTCAGGACAGGCCCGTCCAGCAGCTGCTGGGAGAGACGGAGCTCAAACCCTCCCAACGCAGCACACGCTCGGAGGTGCCTGGAGAGGAGCAAACCCACCTGCTGGCACTCTGCGATTCCGCTGATGGTGCCCTTGGTGTCGCACTTGCAGCCTGGAGAGAGGGAGATGGACAAGAAAGCCAGAAGATCAATCAGCCCCCGAGAAGAAGCCTGATGGGGGACAGTACCCACCACACCAGTGGACACTGGGATAAGAGGAGCTGGGAAGTGGTCAAGTAGAGGGTAGCGCTGCACAAGAGCGCTCTTGTCATTTTGGACAGTTGGTGTTGAGGACACAACTACCAAAGACGTTTGCCTTTCCTGCACATTTGGCCATGAAAAATTAAGTGTGCAGTCCGCAGGGAGGGCTGAGAATGACACAACTCATTGCACGAGCCCTGTGTTTCATCCCAAGCAAAAAGCCCCAGGCTCCAGCCTTTCCCATCTCCAAGTTGGGGTTACCCAGACCACTTTGACATGTCACTTCAGGGTCAGGAAGGAAGGAAGGGTATCACCTCCCTCCAGCACTGACGGTCCCCACTGGCTTGGGGTTGGGTCTCGCACCACTACAGCACGGAGGGGACTTTTTGGGGCCGTGCAAATGCCATTTCCTTACTTGTGCAGCCGTAGGGGTTCTCTGGAGTCAGGTTCCAGTATAAGGGCTTGCATCTGTCGCAAGCCGGGCCTTCGACGTATGCTCGACACGCGCAGGAGCCCTGGGGGAAGGGACGGGGTGAGAAGCTGCAGCCCGGTGGCTGAGCGTGGTGGCTGCTCCTCTGCTGCGGGCAGCGGCTGCCTTCAGGCTGTGCCGAGGGAAGGACTTGGCCCAGCGTGAGTAAAAGGGGATCACACAAAAAGGACCTGCGGGGGTTGGCGGGGTTATTTGACACTCACCGGGGCCAGCGAGGGATCCGCCGTCACCAACCCTGCCGGGTTACAGGAGCCCACTAGAAAAGAGAGGCACGAGGAGGCATTTATAAGAAGATAGCTCATGCCCCAGCTGCTCCCAAAGGGGGTTATTTCTTCCCTTGCAAAGCTCTTGGGGGGACGAGAAGCCCATTCCAACCCAACCTATTCTACAATTCGATGATTTACCAGCACCCCACGCTATGTCCCGAGACACCGGAGCCCCCCTCCCACCAAGGAGGAGAAGGGGGGGTACCTTCACAGTGCGGAAACCCGTAGGCGCCCGGCACGCAGCTATCGCAGCGCAGTCCCGTCACTTTGGGCCGGCAGCTGCACTGCCCCGTCTCCGGGTCGCAGGTGCTGTGCAGAGAGCCCTCCCGGGAGCACTGGCAAGCTGCAAAAGAGGGGAGAGCGACTGCTGGAGCTGCACGGGGCGCATGGGGACGCCTGCCTTCACGGCTTCCCACCAGCAACCTCCTTTGTCCGCCTGACCTTCACCACCATCAAAGCAGCCCGAAACACGGGTTATAAATAACATACGCACTCATTCTTTGCTTTTGGTTAAAAACATCCCACCTTTTAAGAAAAACAATAGAAGCCGCAATGTTTATCGCACCTATTCATGTACATTTATGCGTATTTCAGGACAGGGGGAGAAGTTTTGTTTAAGGAAAAGCGGAATGGGTGATCTCAGCCCCCAAAGGTCAGCAACCAGTGACAGATCAGACCCTACAAAAGCCCCTTTGCACCCAAACACCCAAGAGCAGCGTTTGGCCATGAGGGTGCCTTGCGGAGGCTGTGCGTGAGCCGCAGGCTGACACCACGGCCACGGCACTGCCGGCAGCGGAGGGCACGGGCAGCAAACGGCTCCGCGGCTGCCCGCGCGCCCTGCCGCCTGCGACCACACGCAGGGATCCCGCTGCCCTATCGCAGGAAAGGTCAGCGAGCTGCCAGGGAGCTGCCCATGCCCTCCTTGCCCAGCCAGCATTCCTCTAATCCCTGCCAAAGGGGACGTTTTAGGCTGACACCCCCAGAGTGGCTAACAGCAAAACATTGTTCGTAAAAGAACAGATTAAAAATAAAATAAAATCAGGCTCTCCTCGTCTTTCCTTGCTGCGACTCCTCTACAGCTCTGCGATTTGGACACTGTTTTATGAGACAAAAAAAAAATAAAATAGTGACTACCGAACTCCTGGGAGACCGTTTCATCTGTGCCTGCAGCCTCTTCAAAGGCATATTGCCGGCATCAGCATTTGGGAGCAGCGCTCTGCCAGCTGGCCGCGGCTCAGGCGTCTACATTTAGTATGGTGCAAGAGGGTGATGATGCTCTTTTGTTGCTTCAGGGAAATTGTATCACAGATTATTTTTTAATGAGCAGTAAATTCTTGCCGGGAGACATAAGAGTACATCTGGCTTCCAGTCGGACTGCCGACAGGGAGGGAGATGGGGACACTCTGCCCGGAGCTGGGGAGAGCTATTCAGAGCATGTGGGGCCACAGGCACCTGCCACAGGCACGGCTCAGCCCCGGCACGGCTCAGCCCCATACGGCTAAGCCCTGGCACGGCTCAGCCCCGGCATGGCTCAGCCCCGGCACGGCTCAGCCCCGGCATGGCTCAGCCCCGATACGGCTCAGCCCTGGCACGGCTCAGCCCCGGCACAGCTCAGCCCTGGCATGGCTCAGCCCTGGCACGGCTCAGCCCCAGCACGGCTCAGCCCTGATACGGCTCAGCCCCGGCACGGCTCAGCCCCGGCACGGCAGCTCTGCGCCAGGAGCCATGCAGTGCCCAGGGAAGCGGACGCAAAGCTCTCGCCATGCCAGCAGACACCTTGAATTTGGGGCTGCCGTGAACCCCCAAATCCCCATCCTCACTGTTCATTCACCCTGTTGTACAACCGTACTCCTGTTGGTTTCAGCACCGTTCGCTCCTCCTGTGCATTGGCACAACCCGAGGTGGAGTAAGCCCTGAAGAGCCTGGATGTGTGACATGAGCCACGTCTGAGCATCTCCCGGCACCAGGGTATAACCTGAACGTGTGGTTTGAGACTTTGCTTACTCCCTCAGAGCCCTGCTCTCTCTGCCCGCGGGCGCTCAAGCCTGAGGACAGGCAGACAAAATTCAGCACACGTTTTATTGTGCGTCTGCACACAACGCTTTTGGAGAGAGAGTCCGAACCACAGCTGCTCCCCAAGTCATACTCTGTAGGTCTCTTTCTTAATAGGTCGCTAGATGACGAGGCCATACATCCAAACTGGGTCTTCTCTCCAAAGCGAGCAGGCAGACCCAAGCTCCTGCTGCCAGTGACAGCGACTGAACCGGGGGAGACAAACCGCACGGCTTTTAGGGAAGCATTTCTTGGAGATGTTTACTCATTACAGAGCACGCCTGGCAGATGAGACAGCCAGGTGAAGTGCGCACAGCAAAACCGATTCCGGCTGCAAGAGCCGACTATACTCCTATACAACCCTGGGAGACTGGTTAGGAAAAGGAAAACCATTACAAAGCCAGTAGCAGCAGCTATTCCCTTCCCTCCGACGGCGGTTACTCACGCGTGCAGCTGGGGTACCCATAGAAGCCCACGGCACACTGGTTGCAGGTGTGTCCCGCAAAATTCACGTGGCATCGGCACTGGCCAGCGGGGCTGCAGTTGTTGTCCACCGCACCTCGGGAATCGCAGGAGCAAGCTGTAAGAGCAGGAGCCTCAATAATCTGACGAAACGTGCGATCCCCGTGGCCAACCTCTGCTGGTCTGAACTGACATTCAGCCCCACAGGAATTAGCCATTTACATCAGAACTTAATTAATTTCTTAAGCCCCTGGAAAGACAGGCAATATTTTCAGCTAGAGTCATGGCCATAGCAGAAAAATGACACTGGGGTTCTTTTACAGCCCATTCAACGTTCCTCAGCAGTTTGAGAGGTTAATGCACTAAAAAGACAGACAAAAAAAGGTGTAAGCTGAGACCCCAGGTCACAGCGGGGTTGCGATGAGGACGCGTGACTGCTAAGAACTGCTCTGTCTTCCAGGCTTTGGCATGATCCACGACCTCCAGAATCAGCCTGCCAAACTCACAGTGCAAACCACACGGGTTTTCATTTTGAGAAACACCAAAGTCTTGCAAAAATAGGCATGTTTTCCAGCAGGTGACAGACCAGCAGGAACTGAACGCGAAGGTCCTTACCGTAGCAGTGGGGGTAGGAGTGGTGCCCGGGACTGCACTGCTCACACCTCGGCCCAGCAAACTCGGGTCTGCAGAAACACCTCCCGAGGGAGTCGCAGCCTCCCGGCAGCGTCCCGACCGCGCTGCAGCCGCATACTGCAACACAGAGACACCGTTTGCCCCGTGTTGGGAGCGCGGGGCAAAGCTCAGGGCAATACATTGAGGTTTTTTCCTGAGGTTCTAAGATAGGCATTTAGGTCCTGCTCGAAGCATCCAAACTGTCGATCTTTGCCCACTGCATATATCCTCTAAAATGCCCCCAAACCCACTTCTCAGTCCTCCTTCAGAACCCTGCCAGAAGACTCTGGCTTTGTGCGTACCCACCCGGTCCCACGGGAGGACAGATACGCACGCTGGCACAGAGGGTAGCTGAAGTAGCCGGGAGCGCACTGGTCGCACAAGTGCCCTTCAAATCCCGTTCGACACAGACACTGCCCCGTCTCGCTGTCACAGGTGCCATCGTACTGACCGGGGCCGGAGCACTGGCAGGCTGGAAAGCAACAAGGGCACCAGTAAATAAACAGCTTCTTCCTCTTTCCCCTTCCTAGGAAAGGAACCGGTTCCTCTGGGGTAGAAACGCAGTCACTGGAAAAACCATGTGGGACACAGCTGACACCAAGCATGCCTGGCCCATAGCTCACATCCACAGGGAATTTCTCGGGACCCCCCCACAAGCTGGGAGGATGCTGGAAGGTCAGGGCTGGGTGGAAAATGCCAGCAAAAGTCATGGGAATTTGTCACTCAGAAGTGGGGCTGGAGAATTCCTCCTCCCCAGCGCGAGCGGAGGACGGGGAGAGGCACACTCCTGCCCAGCAGGGAGGAGAGCAGGGCGAGCTTGGGGCCACCGACCCCGAGTCACTCACGCTGGCAGCTGGGTCCGTAGTGGCCCGGGGCGCACTGGTCACAGTGTGTTCCCTGGAAGTTGGGTTTGCACACGCACATCCCCACCCGAGGGTCTTTGCGACAGGCGTTGCCTTCTGTCCCACCGGCGTAGCAGTCGCAGTCTGGAGTGGGGACACAGAATCACAGAATGGTCAGGGCTGGAAGGGCCCTCTGGAGCTCCCCCAGTGCCACCCCCTGCCAGAGCAGGGGCACCTCCAGCAGTGGCACAGGACGGTGTCCAGGCGGGTTTGGAATGGCTCCAGAGGGGGAGACTCCCCCACCTCTCTGGGCAGCCTCTGACAGTGCTCTGCCACCCGCACAGGAGAGAAGGCCCTCCTCAGGTTGAGATGGAACTTCCTATGGTCAAGTTTGTGCCCGTTCCCTCTTGTCCTGTCACTGGGCACCACTGAAGACAGACTGTTCCCATCCCCCTGGCACCCTCCCTTTAAGGATTTATCAGCATTAATAAGAACCCCCTTCAGTCTTCTCTTCTCCAGACTAAAAAGACACACAACAAGCAACAGCAGCCACGGCTGTCAGTTGATCTCTGCTGCTGGGCAGAGGTCCCGCGAGGACAGGGAAGGAGTCGCCATGAGAGGCAACAGCAGAAGCATTTGCTCCCTGATAACCTTCCCACCAGCTGAAATGTTTGAACGGAACCCCGCTCAGGCGAGCAGCACGCCTGGCTGGCGGGGTCGCGGCGTGCTTGGGAGACCTCAGCATCACGCGGCCGTGCAAGGGGCTGGACGGGGGACAGCAGGGCAACGCGCAGGGCAGACAAACGCTGCATCGCCCAAGAGCTGCGCGGGAATAACCAGAGCCTTCCGCTAACCCCCGCGGGGTTCGGGCTCTCTGGCTGGTCACCCCGTGCTCAGCTGCACCTGAGAGCTTCCCGCTGCCAGGGCAGGAGGATGCTCCGGGCGAGCAGTGCGGAGGCCCTCGGCCAGCTCTGCCCTCACCGACAGCAGCGGCGTGGGGCGCCGGGCTGGGAGAGGGAAGGGCAAAATTCATCCAAAAGCCAGAGGGAGGGGGGAGGTGGGGAAATGAGAAGGGAAGTGAGAAATTCCAGCTCGGGGAAAAAAAAAAAAAACTTTCTGGAAGATAAAGAAGGAAGGAAAAGGTTATCTGGAGCGCACTGGGGAGCATGAGACAGGGGAGGACTCGGTGGGAAAAGAGACAAAAAAAAGCATAAAGGAGGAAGCCAGAGGAGTGAGCATCAGCGAGGAGGGAGGCGGAGGGAGCAGGGATGAGGGCACAGGAGAGCTTTCAAAACACCAGAGAGAGCAACGCGGGGCCAGCGGCCGGCTGGGCACGCTTCCCAGGCACCCGCAGCAGTGCAGAGGGGGCCACTGGCATGGACCCCCTGCGCTGCCCACCAGATGGAAACCACGGGGCGTGCAGGGAGGCAGAAGGACAGGTTTGTACCTAAACCCGGAGGCTGAGATTTGGGAGAACCCAGATCGGGTTCCAGTTCAGCCCCAGCCCCTCTGTGATCTTAGGGGGGTTCCTTACAGGGAGGCCAGAAGGAATGCCTCCACGTGGCCTGGACACCAGACAAAAAGCACACAATCACACGGCCACCCTGGGCTAGAGGTTCCCTGTCTATAAAAAGGGGTTCATAACACTTCCTTTCCCCCTTCCCTCAAGCTGCCCTCCTCTCTCAGAACCACTCTGTGTTAGGGCTGTCTCTCACAACGCTCATGCCTAGTAAGCTGAAGACCTGACCTGGCATCGGGTGGTGAGATATAACAGTAATAAAGCATGGTGATTGCCAAAGCAGCAAGGAAAATTGCATTGCTTACTTATTATCTGTCCCGCAGGGAGCACTTGTTCTCCAGTATCGTTGTGAGCAAAAGCTGGAATAGCTATGGAGAGAAAGAGACATTGCACAGGTCATGACACACGCTCAAAGAGATCCTGTTGGGATATCAACGGGTTGACAGTCCCAAAGCTGAACAGGCTGAATGAAAACATTGAACACGGAACAAAGTGCAGAATCCCACTAAACAAAGATCCATTACAACCATTTTTAGCCTGGGCCCTGGAAAGATGTCCTTCACAGAAAGCGAGAGATGGGACTCCAGCGAGCCAGGTTCAGCCCAGCTCAGCTCTGGTCCAGCTTCCACCGAAGCCAAACGCGGGCTTGTCCCCACCTGCAGGAACTCTTGCTGGGACAGGAGTGCCCTGTGGCACGGGGAAAAGGCACCTGGAGAGCAGCCCCAACTGGAGCTGTTGGCCCGTCCTGCCCCCGCCGGGTCTGTGCGGTCCCGGACGTGGCCACCCCACGGCCCCGCAGCCCCCACTTACGGTAGCAGTGGGGGAAGTTGAGGTACCCCTCGGCACAGGCATCACAGTGCTCCCCGGTGTAATTGGGTTTGCAGTAACAGCGGCCGGTGAGGTCCTCGCAGGTGCCATCGGTGAAGTCAGACTCACAGTTGCAGCCTGCAGAGAGGGACGAGCCGGTTGTCACAAACAGACAGGCACTTGGCCAGCCACGAGCACTACAGAAGCATCATTGCGACACAGAGCCTCCGTAAGAGACCCCACTATCTGCTGTAAATCCTCTCCAAAAACAAAAAGTGCGGTTTTGCCTCTTCAAAAGGGGTCTGGCTCAGAGGGACTGCTCCCACTGTGCTCGTCCCACTGCAGGGACCCAAGTAAAGCCGCACAGCTCCGATCGGTTCTCCAGGAGATCCCAGTTTCCCTGGAGAGGTGGCAGTGGCACACTGCAGCGAGGACACAGGCCAGAACAGCCGATGTGTCACAGGTGCCAGGCCGAGCTGGGCTCCCCAGCGATACAGATATAACCCACTGCTGCCCAGAAATCCGTCTTGGTGCGTGGAGAGCAATGCTCTGCAAGTGCCAGCTGAAAGGGCACAAGATGACAGCTAAGACTGGATTGCCCTGCAGGCTACAGCAGGGATAACAACGCATTTTTAGCTCATTCCAGCCTTGGAACATGCCACCACTTCTGATTTCATGGATGCTGCAGACACACATACTGCCGGCAAGTACAGGCGGCCGCACACATACATTTCCATGGGCAATGCCAGCTGCAGCGCGAACCGCCCACACAGGCACATCTTTTATGGTGCTGGACTCCCTACACCAGGGCAATCTCTCAGCCCGATCCTTCAGACCACCCTCCCCAGCGCCATCAAGTCCAAGCAGGCACCTACAGCCCATGGAGGAACTCGCACTCACGATAGCAAATGTACGGAGAGTCAATGGGGTGGTCAGGGGACCGGTAGTATCCTGGGATGCACCTCTCGCAGTTAATGCCGGTGGTGTGATGCTGAAAGACAGTGGGTTAGAGGGGCATCAGTTCCTCTGCCGGTGGGATTCATGTTCGTCTGCCAGACTTACTGACAGCTTCAGGGTCCAGAGGGAGCAACTGAGAAGTGTCAGCACACAGAAGACCTAAATCTGCTCAGAATTCCACATACACTGATTTGAAAACAAAGTATTTCCTGCAAACTGTGTATCCTCCCATAAGCCCAGTCTGAGGTTCAGGTTCGTATCTGACCTCAAGCCCACCTCCCTTGCTTCAGACGGTAAAACGTCCTCAACCACTTTGTGCGGGGAGGACGGGAGCAATCTGTTTCCTCCCAGCAAGAAAGCCCAGGGAAACGCTTCATGCCACTGCATGACACCAGCTCACAGCCGCCTGGGGAGTGGAAGAGCTACTTTCCCACTTTCCCTGGGAACTTCAGAGACTGAGGAGACTGGCATTTTGGTGGTGAGAAAAGATCCAGAGAGATGGCCACCCCTGAGCACTGCAGACTAGGCAGGGGCTTCCCAGGGTGCTCAGCACCAATCTGTCCCTGGCAGTGCACAGCGCCTCAGCAGACCGAACCCTAAAGCATCTGAAAGGTAACGGTACAACCCAGGGGACAGCTAGGAACCCAAGCCCCGCTTTTATTACTGGTGCACGCTCCTTTAACCTATGGCAAAGAGACTAAATTTCCAGGGAGAGACCTAATTAAGATAACGGCGGGTGTGCGAGGGGGTTGGCGGAGCTGCCAGCAAGGCTGAACTCCAGGCTGAGCAGAACCAAACGCAAAAATCTGCAACAGCCTTTTCCGCGGGAGCTCCTCAGGCCTACCTGACAGTCAATGCAGACACCTCCCCCTTCAAACTTCTCTTGGCGGCTTTTGCTGGCTTTGTGGCGATCCACCTCGGGGTCGTAGTAGCAGTCGTAGGCATGGCCGTTGCAATTGCAAGCTGCAAGTACAGAGACGTTAGCTAAGCCGCCCGTCCACGCAGGTCCTTCAGTCACCGGCTGCATCTCAAGATACGAACTCTTCCTCGGGGGTCTGACATAGGACAGGTTACTTTTCAATGAGGAAAGATGCTTGAATGCATCTGGGGGATTACAGGATCACCCAAGCTCCCAGAAGTCTTCCAAGTTCAAAAGCGCAGAAGCAGCAACTCTTTCACGAAGTCCAGCCCGCAACCGGAGAAACGCAGCAGGCGCAACATCAGAAGTAAAATATGTGCAGGCATGTATAGACGAGAAAGAGAAATTACCCAACTTCGGGGCCTCGGGTAGTCTGGTTTAGAGGGCAACATTCTCGCCCCTTTTATCCCATCTAGGATGGAGGTGAGCTGTAAAGCTCAGCCCCTGGTGAGGGTGCTCTGTGCAAACCCGTGGGATTTAGATTCGACTGTCCTTTGCCGCCCTGCGTTTCTAAGAGATTGTGTGATGCAGCTATGCTCCGTGCTCTGCACTCCCAGTGCAGCACAAATTCCACTGTCGGCACTTACTAAAGATTTCTCTAGGCAAATAAAGATGTCCTGTATGTAAACACATCCAAATGTAATTCATCTTGGAGACAGAATTGAGCAACGAGACTTGCCTGCACGAACCCTGGGACACGGAGGAGGAACTGGAACATAAGCAGAATCAAAGTCCCGGACAGACCTAGCGGGCCCCCCTGCGAGCCTCGACTCAACACCATTAACCACTGTGCAAGCCGTCCTCTCGCAGCGCCGGTGATCTCCGCTTCACCCATAAACCCCACCACTCCAGTGAATGGCTTCTCCGCACCCCGGCGTCAAGGGGCTGGCGAAGCGTGGTCAACCTGTGCTTTGCAAAACAGCTGGAAAAGGAAAGGAAAACCCAACTCCGACTTACGCTGGCATTCGTTTGCGCTGTCGGCAGTGGCGGGCTTCCAGGGGAACTGGTTGAAGCCGGGGCAGCAGCGATCGCAGGACCCGCCGCAGGTGTTGTGCTGGCAGTCGCACTGCAGCCTGCAAGGGAGAGGAAGGAGGTACAGCCATTGGGGCGACGACAGGGACGCGTGGGATGGGGAGCCACCGCGTAACCCCGCTGTGCATAGCTATCACTGCTCAGACACACAAACGCATGATATTTGTTAATCCAAATATTCTGGAAAAGAGGCTTCTAAGGCATTTTTTTTTAACTTTTGAATTGTTGGGGTTTTTTTCTAAGCCAAACCCCAAACTTTGCTCTTCCAGTGCCATTCTCTCCCTTCCTTCTCCTCCACCATCACTCCTCTTTTCTGCACAGGGAGACGAGGATCAGAGCAAAATCACTGTGCCGCTGCCTAGCCAGCTCTGCAGACAATGACATGTGAAATGGCTCGAGGGGGCAGTGGTAGAAACCTGAGCTGAAGCAAATTACTTGCGAGGGAGTAGCGTGGTGCAGGGACACGATGTCCCCACCGCCGCGCGCAGGGGCAGCGGGAAAGGAATAAATGATAGTCCAGAGCCGGAGAGGGATGGGGCCACACGGGTGCCATCTGCTCCTCCAGGTGTACCTGTGCTCGCAGAGAGGAAGGCCATGAGATTTGAATTAAGCCTTTTAGCAGACGCTGGCCCCACGCTCCCTGCAAAAGGCACCTCCTGCTTTCCTCAGCCGGCCCAGGCAGGGCTGCGCTGGGTAAACAGGCGGCTCCGGAGGCGCCAGGCAAGAAATCTCGACGGTCGACTGACGGCTCTCGTCCCCGCTCAACCGCAACGGTGATTCATTAACATCAGTGACATCATCTCCAAAACTTCCACTTAGCAGAAGGCGATTCCCATCCAACACAAACGCTTTCTGTTGTAATAGACTTATGGATAATACAGCATGTTCCAGCTTTTATCTGTGCAATTACTCATTTCCCCTCAGGGTCGGTCTGCCACTCCCATCTCTCCCTCCTCCAATACTCTTCCATTCAAAAGCAGGGTTTAAAAATAAATGTAATTTTTAAAAACATTAGAAATAAATGGGAGTAGCCATTCTTGGTGAAATGCAGGGGTGCAGACACGCTCTTCCATGCCTGAAGAGTGCAGACACACTCTTCCATGCCGTTCCATCCACTCGCTCAGTGAGCTGAGTGCCGTGGTTTCCACCTACACGGGTTTTTAAGATGTAGGACCTGCAAGTGTATGTATAGCGAACCGCCAGGCAGAGGCAGCAGCACAGGACAAGTGAACTCATTTTAACGAAATATGGGATGATCTGGAAGTTCGGGGGAATGCGGATCCACACTCAGCACGTTTGCTACAGCCGGGGGGGGAGAGGCGGGGGGTCCCGGCCCTGCTCCCAGCCCTGCGGGCCATCCTCCCCCTGCAGGCACCCCGAAACGCTTGGCCGCGGTCAGCTCCGTGAGCACTCCTGCTGCCCCGTCCCTGCCCGTGGTCACAGCCTGGGCTGCGGCTGGCAGAGGCCAGGCACGAACGCCAGCCCCTGAGAGGTTGGCTGGAGCCTACGCGGCAGAAACGAGCCCTGAAACATTCACCAGGAACTTCGTTCTCCCCACGTTTTGCAGACCCGAGGGGGAGACTCAGTGAGAGGCAAACCTCGGTCACGACTCCGTAACGAAACCGCCCGCAGACCTCTCACGTGACTGACTACCACTCAGCACTTCCAAGGAAACAAAATTTGATGTTTCTTTTCCCCATGGCACCAGCTGGAGATGAAGATTAACGTCCATATACAAATGTGTGGAGAAAGACGGTCACTAAGTCAGAGAACTTATAAACCTGCTGAGCAGTGTGAATCACCCTGGCTGGAGGACGTGGCTCCAGCCACACACCCCGGCTCTTTAATGTTCAAGATGTTTGAAAAACACTGGTTCAGTTCCCAGAATGCAAAAAGATGGCACTCAATGAGTAAAGAAGCACATTTCAGATGGAGAAGGAGCTATTTATTTAGTCTCTGCTGTCCAGAGCTAGCAACGACCTCTCAGAGCTCATCTATCACGGCAGCTTTACCATACCTTGTGCCGAGTCCGTGCTGCTGATGAATTATGGACAAACGTGCATAAGCTACAATATTTACATGTTTCATTGATTGAATATATACAAGGAAGAAGAGGGAGCGGCTGTGTTCACATAGCACATATTTCCTGGTCCTCCTGCCATAAAAAAATAAAACCACAGACTTCCCACTGGAACTGATGCTCAATAACAGAGACTATAAACAGTTTCCAGTGAGCAGCTGTGCCAGAGCCCAGAGCGGCACACGAGCGCTACAGCATCTGGGTTTGGCCGGGACATCTGAGCAGCACAATCAAGAAAAAGCCCCTTTGCCTAACTGCTTCTGACTGTCCTGAGGGAAAACCACCTGCAAAAGGGACTCACGGACAGCACGAATCTACCGGCACACACGGTGCTTTCGGTTCCAAAATGGGAAAGAGCAAGCTACCATTCAGGATCCAGCAGTGGGAACGCATCCTCCATCTCCTGCAGATCTGCTGCTGACCAGCCAGGCTGCTGTTGTCTTGCTGGTTATCTTCAGCATCAGGCACGGAAGCAGCAGCTGCACTCTCTGGTTGTCTCCTCTCTTGCTTGTGGCATCCATGATGGGGCAGTAAACCCACGGAAACAGTTGCTCTTATCAGACAAACGCAGAGCACTTGGAGGCTTCTCCTGAGCTCACATCAACAGCAGCCGCATGTTAACACATGATTTCTGTCTGGGCTCTCTGTCTGCAGCGTGCCAGGTCCCCGCTGATGCTTATCGCACTGCTCACAGGGTTTGCCAGGAGAAAGGTTTGTGCCTGATCCTGCCGGTGTTCACCTTTAACCAGGAGAACTTTCCTTCCCTCTGCTTAATTTAGCCCGTTCGATCTCGGGGCAGAGAGAGACAGTTGTGAAAAGCACAAAGGACCCTTGAGGAGGCTCTGCCTGCCCACGCACTGTGGGCCCTTGCACACACACACACACACCGGGGGGGGACCAGATGTGCTGCCAGCTTAGCACAGCTGGATGTGCGGCCTCCCTAACTTGGCACTTCAGAGAAACCTTCCAAAGCTGGATAAACATTATCATTTATGGCCAGGAAGTCAGTTCACGAGCACGCTCCATCACGTCCTAAAGCCTTTGCCAAGACTTCTTGCTCACCTCACCTCTATCAAAGTGCTCAGCCTGCCTTTCTGGGCAGCAGGCACACGAAACACAGGCATGTGCAGAAGAGAGAAGTTAAAATGAGAGGCAGAGACCTCCCAGACAGGCTGAGACATAACTGGGATTTTTAACAGGGCTGGGCCGATTCACATTCCTTGTCTCCCTCTATTCGCGTTTCCTTGCCCTGTTGCTGTCACACATCAGCATCCGAAGAGGCAGGACAAGTGCAGGGGGACACACCGCACCTCCTGCTCAGACGGGTCACGCAGATTTCTGCAGGAATGATGCACTTCTGACAGCTGGGGGCCATGACCTGAAGGGACAGCGTGCCCAAGTCCCCCCGGGCCCTGCGATGCCTCTTGTCACGCAGCGTTACGGCAGGTATCGCCGTGCTGCTCCGTGCCGTGTCGGGGCAGGAGGGGGGATGACTGCCCCGCAGCGCCCGCTTGGGCGGGAAGGCTGGACACAGCTGCTGCTGCAGCCTTGGAGAAGGGCAAGCATTTCGCCGATTACTCATTTTCTCAACTGAAAGTATCATATTTCTGCTGACTTCTGCGTGCTCCTGGGCTTGCTAACAGGGTACAGCAATGCCATGAGAAGTTCTTCTATTTACCAGCGTCTTTGTCCTGAGGTATCCCAAAGGGCTTTACAGATGTTATGTGCTGACCGTACAAAGCACCCAAGTAGGAAATGTTTTCTCCTCCAGGCGAGCGCGATCCGCTCTGGGTGAAACGCAACAGCTGCTTACGAACAGGCGCTGCACCATCAGAGCACAGTTTGGGGCCAAGAGTGAAGATGCCAAATGCATCCAAGCAAGAGGGGAGGAGGGGACAGTCATCAGCAGAAGTGGCACTGAACGAGGATCCCAACACCTCTCTCCTCCCTCCATCTTCCCTCCCTTCCTGGAGAGCCCCGAGCCATCGATACACCCAAGACACGTCAGGGTGTTTCTATGTTAACGAATCCCTTTGCACCATGAAGCCCTTTTGCCCCGGTACACGGCTGTGCTGTCCATCCAGCAACATCAAAGTCTAAAACAAAACCAAGGAATCGTATATCCAAATATTTATGAACTTCCCTTTGTCAGAGAGCTAGGCACACTAACGCAGACTCGCTTTTCAATACATCTTTGTTTTAACACTTAGCAGCTTTTAACCTTGGCCGGGACTCACTGGAATTTTATAGAAGATCCAAAAGCTCTACATGATCCTGATGAGAAAGAAATACAAGCTTCCCTCGTCCAGCTGAAGTTACCCATCCCTCTCATAAAGGCAACATTCAGGCTGCAAACAGATGGCTAAGAAGCAACACTTTCATAGTTTGAAGCAGCTCTTTGGCATTTCAATTTGCCAAGGCAGATGGGAAGAGTCCCATGAGCCAAAATGGAACTGCTTTGCATGCTCTTGTTCTTTGGCAGAGAGTAGCTGTTTAGCTACATACATAACCAATCTATGGTTCTTACGAGGAGAACTGGACCGTGGAGTCTGGTTTCTTGGGAAACCATCTATTTATGAGAGCACTGTCCCTATTTGTAAGAAGGCACCTGGGAAGCAAGAGACTTCTCTGAACAGGTTCAGAAACCAGCCCTGAGCTTCAACAAGAAACCTCCACGTCCAACAACAGTATCGGCTTTGCACATCTGCCCTCCCATTCCAGCACTCTGCTGCCACGAGGATGGCAAAGTTGTGGGTGGGGAAAACCAGACCAGGGAGCTGATCTGGCTGAAAAATAACCTGACAAAACATTTAATTTTTGCTACTTTGGCAGGACCAGTTTCTGGTTCATTCTCAGGGCAGAGCCACGAACAACAGTGCTGGCACAGTTACGAGCTCAGGACAGGACGCAACCCACACTGGCATCTCTCATTCTTACCATAATGATTCAAATGCTTCTACACAGAACCGGGACTTTGAAAAACGTACCTGTAAGGGTCATTAGGGTCTTTGGCATCACAGACATCTGCATGGCCATGGCAGACACAGCGCCCTCCAATGCTGATATCTTTGATGCTGTAGTAGTACTGGAGAGCACAAGAAAGTTTGGCCATTAATATCTTTACGAATAAGCTTCACAACTGCCCTATTCAGAATTGCGCAGGACTTTATCTAGTAAAATGATGTGTCAGGACGTTTCCCTTACAGTGGCAAGCTCGACCTTGTAGGCTGCAATACCTGCCTGTGGTAAGACCTCCCACCACTAACAGAGCCCGTTAGTTACAAGTCGGGTCTTCCAGCACCATCACAAAGCCACATGTGACACAGGAGGCGTTTCCCAGTTTCATGTGGTTGGTGCTAAGCACAGCTCTTCCCAGGCAGCCTCCAGCTCCAGCCACGGCAGCAGCGGTAGCAGCTGCAGATGCCGTCAGCTCGGGGAGTACAAGTACAGAGAGAGGAAATCCCCACGGGCAACATTCAGGGATGTCTTCTCCCCAGAGGTGGCACGCACAGCCCTCAACCACTTCCACCTCGCTGGCAAGAGGTATCAAGGCATGTCTTACCCTCCTTGTCACTGTAGGGTCCCTTAAAGCTTTGCCCATCAGGTGCCCGAGCAAAGTGTTTGTCTGCAGGAAGCGCAGTCTGATGTTGGTGGCTTTCGTGAAATTCCGCAGGAGAGGAGAGTAGGAGAAGTTCATGGCTCCTGGGCGCCCGTTTACCAGAGAGACAACAATCTGCGAATGCAAGGAGGAAAAACAAATCTGTGTAATGAGATGGGACAAAATTAATCTCTCCCTCAGCCAAACTCAATCCTTACTTCCCCTCAAGACAACTGAATCAGTTCCCTGCCAGTCTCATTTGTTTTAACAGAGTAATTCAGGTGGCACCCAAAAGTCAAGAGGGAACCAATTAATAAGAGTACCTACAGTCACCGAGAAACCCTGGGAACTCCAGGGCATGAAAACGTGCAACTGCTCACCTCCCCGTTTTCTAAAGGCACGATGCGGGAGTATTCAGTAGTGCAGATGGCATGGTCATCCTTGGTGATACGATCCACAGTGTGCAGTCCAAACTTCTCAATGCAGTCCCTCTTGGAAGCTGGTCACCAGCCAGAGGTGAGAGCGGTAAGAGAAAAAGAACGATTCAGAGCCTGGTATTGATTTTCCCACACAGACCAGCAGGAAAGAAGGGTCTATACTCTTCGTTAAGCATTTACTACATACAGATTGCTTTGCAGCATTAACTCTGTCCTTGCTAACATGCATGTAGGGCACTGAGGGAGGCAGTTGCTATGAGAGTAATAGGCACGATCAGAAAATCCCCAAAATCACCTCACTTCAGTACATGAGGAAAGTGAGAATGGCCATTGTACTTCCTGTGACCGTCTGCAGAGAAACCGACCCCTTAATTTTGCCATTAAAGCTTAGAGTTTAACCACCTTGAGCTCTAACCCTGGCCTGAACTCATTGCCTTGCTGGCACTGGATTTGCTAAACTGGGGACGACGGGCTGTTTGCTGCTCGAGCTCTGCTCCTGAGGTAGGAGCTTGTACTGTCACGTTCACGTGGCTCCTTAACTTCTCGGGTAATTCCCGAAGACCGAGCCAGCACAGAACCGCACACCGGGAGCAACCACAAGCCACAGCCACCACTGCGCCACCTCCCCTCAGGCAGGGTGGACACGCAGATGTGGGGACGGGGCTTGTGGTGTTTGGGAGAAGCAGAGTGACTGCCTGCAGGACATCTCCTTCGCCCACCTTACTCCAAACTCCATGACTGCTCTTAAACAAATGCTACAAAACAGAAACACCGAAGCTGCCCAGAGCCACCCCTTGGGGACAGCAATCGAGGGCTCCTGCCACTAAGTGGCAATGCAAGGCTGGCTAAAGCCAGGGGACAAGCACAGCCAGGCAGACACGCTGGTGGCCCTACAACCTGCTCTGTGGACACTGCAGCCCAAGAGTCTCCTTGCAGCTGTAGGAATGTCCTGGCTTTGCCGCACAGCCGCTCCTGCAAGCCCAGCGCCCTCATCCCCAGGATGTCCGACATCCCTGCGCCGGCAGAGCCACCCAAACCACACCGAACGTGCTGGGGCAGCTCTGGACCTGACTGCGCGGGGTGGTGAGCACCCACATCCACCCACGCGAAAACCTTCACAGTGCCTTCCCTCACTCTTGGGCCACTCTCTGGGGCTGTTGCCCCGGGGAAGAGCCTGGGACAAAGGCCGCTGCTCCTTCCCACTCCCGTTCCACCTGCGCCAGGAGCTCTCAGCAGTGTGTGCCGAAGCACACGTCGCTCCGGAGCTCCTGAGGGTGTTTCCGCGGGGAGAAGAGGGAGGAGAAGGCAGCCAACACTACCTACTGCTCAAGCCAGCGCTGCTTGGCTCCCACAGGGAGCTGGTGGAGAAACGTTAGCCTAATTTATGGGAATAATACTCCAAAATCTGTCGCAATCTGCCTCCAGGAGGCACGTCCCCGGCTCCACGTGCTGGGGTGGTAGGCTAAGCCGGGCAGGAGGAGCAGGACGGGGGGAGCACAGAGAGCTTCTGCCTCCCCTGCCTTCACCTCTGGCTCGCAGCCGCCCACGCCTCATCTCCAGCGAGGCGGCCCCGCTCCACGAAACGCTGTTCTGGCAACAGCAGGAGCTCAGTTGCAGCCACAGGAAGGTGGTGTGGAAACGTTTGACATCAGGTCTCCGGCCGCCACGCTTTGCTGCGCCAGGTGCTTTTTTAAAGGCAATTTATCGTGAAGGCCCAAGCGAGGAGCCCGTCACCACGGCCTCCAGATGATTGATCTCCAGAGCACCGCCAGGGCTGGGCATGGGGACAGGGTGCTCAGCAAGAGCAGCTGCTCAGGAAAAAAAGGTACCTTCCAGTCCCTAAAGGGGCTACAGGAGAGCGGGGGAAGGACTTTTTACTGGGGCATGGAGTGATAGGACGAGGGGGAATGGCTTCAAACTGGAAGAGGGCAGGTTTAGATTGAACATTAGGAAGAAGTTTTTCCCTGTGAGGGTGGTGAGGCACTGGCCCAGGTTGCCCAGAGAGGTTGTTGAGGCCCCATCTCTGGAGGTGTTCAAGGCCAGGCTGGACGTGGCCTTGGGCAACCTGGTCTGGTGGGAGGTGTCCCTGCCTATGGCAGGGGGGTTGGAACTCGATGATCTTCAAGGTCCTTTCCAACCTCAACCATTCTATGATTCTATGATTTCAGAACCACTGCAGAAAGCGGTTGGTTTTGTTTTTTGATTTGGCTTTTTTGTTTGTTTGTTTGGGGTTTTTTTGTTTGGTTGGTTGGGGTTTTTTTAATGGAAGGGACCTTAAAGATCATCAAGTTCCAACCCCCTGCCCTGGGCAGGGACACCTCCCACTAGACCAGGTTGCTCCAAGCCCCGTCCAACCTGGTCTTGAACATCTCCAGGGGTGGAGCTTTCACAATCAATGGGACTTTAAGCCTGTTCTTTCTCTGTCCCAGGAGCGGATGCCCAGGGAGCCCTTACAGACTGTATCTTCAGCTGGTGGGGCAGTTTGGCAGTAGGTAGGGCCTGGGGTGGGCTCTCCTCCGGCTGTGCTAAGCTTTGTGTGCAGAGGTGGGCAGTCACCGGGGAAGACTGTCCCTGCCTATAGCAGGGGGGTTGGAACTCGATGATCTTCAAGGTCCTTTCCAACCTAAACTATTCTATGATTCTATGATTCTAAATCAAAAAACTCCTCCAGTTACCGCAAATCGACACAACCGTGCGAGCCAGAAGCCGGGCGCTCTGCCCGTGAGCTAAAACAGAGTAACCCACCTTAAAGCACAAACTGGGGAAGCCTTCCCTCGGAGGAGAAAAGGACAGGGCTCGCTCTGCGCTATGGCTGCCCTCCCCTCCGCAGCGGCACTGCCCAGCAGAGCCAGACGGACCGGGCTAATCCTGCCCAGCGCGCGGAGCCGGGGCAGGCAAGGCTCCGCGGGCCTGCACGGGCAGCTGCCACCGGCCATCTTTCATGTCCCGTCCCCATTTGAAACGCCGCGTGGGGAACCCTTCACGCGGAATAACCACCCCCATAAATCTCGCCCCAGCGCTCCTGCTTCTCCTCTGGTGGCCGAGGAAAGCGTGGTGCCTCCCCGCCGCCACGCATGGAGGATTCACATCGCCACGGTCCCTCCGGCTGCTTCTCCCCGAGAGAGCCCGTCAGCTGCACCCACAGATGCTTTCCACAACAGTCATTTCTTCCCTCCTCCGGCAGAGTTCAGCCCAAAAGCAGTTCAGCAGCCTGCCTGGGGGGCACGGGGCAGGCGGGGGAACCGAGCACCTCCCACGACGAGCGGGGCTCGAGGGGCAGCCTGGGGACGGTGTCACCCAGGGCAAGGCTCGCTGGTGTCTCTGGAGAGCGCTTACGTTTCTGCTGGCTGCTTTTTAACCCTCCGACTGAACCCACCAGTGTTTTTATTAGACCACCTACAGAATTCCCCATGCCAAAAATAAACCTCGGCAAAGGACTTCTTGTGCTCGCAAATCTGGCAGGTTTTGGAGCAGCCACCTCTTTATTTCCATGGGAATTTTCCACTGGGCTGTGTCACTGCATGTCACTTCTGATGGGGGGGTGGCAACAGGACCCGCTGTGGCGGGTGGGAAGAGGACTCCAGATGTTGCGGTGTTCCCACTCCGCGCAGGAAGAAGCAAGTGGGGCAGGAGCTCCCCGCGCAGCCCCAAACCAGACAGGGACTGCAACGAGCCCCAGGAGAGGCTACGGAGCTGGAAGGGAAATTCTCAGAGAAGATAAAAAAAAGGCAAAGTGGGCAATCTGACAGCAGTAATTCCCCACCAGCACAACGGCGGAGGGGAAAACATCTGCGCTGGAGAGGAGCTGCCACACTAAGGCAACACAGTGGAGGAAATGTCTGCAGGTCTTTCTTGCACAAAAGGCCAGCAAAGCTAAAGCACAGGCTGACAGGTAAGCCAGAAATATGAGCCTTTAGAGGCAGAGCGGGTCGAGGCCCCGGAGTGCTCCGAAGTCTTTCCTTGCCAGGTTTTAAGCTCTGGCTGTAGATCTTAACTCACATCTTCTCCCAATTACTGCTGCTGCTTCTGGGAGAGGCTGGTGGTTAACAAGTTCCTCAGCATCCGGCTGCCCCACGGACCCTCTGGGAAAAGAGTGTTGCAGAACCAGCTGTTTCCAACGGGATCAGGTTTTAATCAGAGAACGGGGAAGTCAAACGCACAGCCTGGATCTCTGGAGCCACCCTTTCCAGCTGTTTCTGACCCCACCTTGCACAGCGGCAGGACAGCGGTTTCCCGCCCCGCACAGGCTGTATCCGATCTCCGGCACTGATCAGTGCAAGAGGACTGTTTTGTGCCTCCAGACTTTTCGGCTACAGCAGCCACTTGGAAGCGAGCCGCTGCTTTGCTTGTGGAGGAGCTGAAGTGTGCCGGTGCGGCTACGGTACAGGGCAGCCCGACAGAGAGCAGGGCAGGGAGGGGACAGTACGAAATCTCATGTGCCAGACCTACATCGGCCATGCCCAACCATTGACACCGGTGCCAACTCTGGCATCCACAGAGATTTGTGTCGGCACCAAGGACAATGCTTTAAAGAAGACATGTAGTCCCAGACAGCACAAAAGTTCTCCTGCTCTGAGGAGCACCACAGCTTCCCCCAGCTGCTCTGATCCGAGCTTCAACTCTTGCAGCCTTACCGGGGGCAGAAGAAACAGAGGACACGTACCACATCGCAGCAACGACACCGAAACAACTCCAAACCCAGCCCAGAGCTTGCACAAAGAGCCGTCTTCACTGCGGCCTCGCTGCCTGGCACTGAGCTGCAGCTCTCTTGTAACGCTGGCATACTTACAGGCAAAATACTGCCAGGGCTCGTAGGTAAGGCCAAAGTCGGTGGACCGCTCCAGCACCCAGAGGTCAGGACGAGGGGAATTGGCAAATTTGATGAGGACATATGCCACGTGGAAGAGCTGAAAGAAAAGAACACGGAGTTAAGTTGGCTGCTCGAGGCATGGTGAAAACCAGGGAGAGCTTAGCGGTATCCAAGCCGAATAAACGAGCTGGCACTTTGCAGATCCTGCTGCTCACAAGCAGCTTGCGGAGCAAAATCCTCCGTATCTAAAAGGATCGTGATAAAACGCGGCTGCTGGAGGGAGACAGATTAGGGAGCTCAGCTCCCACCGGTCCGAATGCAAACAAAACACAGACTTTGTGGCTACGGGCTGTACGCGGGAGGTTGTGCTGGGCAACACCTCCGACTCCGCCGCGACCCGAGCAGGCAGCGCTATAAACCGGTGCCACGGCCCCACCAAAGCCCTACCGAGGGAATCTCACCCTGGCTTGGCCAGGCAAAGGCTTGGCCCCCACCGCCAAGCTCTGCAGGGTGATCGTGAAAAGCTGCTGAGTGCTACGAAGCTGTTCTGGGGGTAACCGGTGACACCCTGGACTGTTGTACATATGCCAGGCTGGGAACGTCCCGCTGCACCTTGCACACAGTATCACAAAATCCTTGTTTTTCTTTTTAAAGGCTCTCTACACGGCAGCCCTGCTTCACCCGCACAACCCGTGTTTTTAAGTCGGTCGCAGAAGAGCCCCGGCACAGCTCCTCTTCGCTGGGTGCCGCGGGGAGGGGAGAGCGGGAGACCCGCTCGGCTTCAGCACAGCTCTAACGCTGGGCTGCTCCCATTTGTCTGGACACTGATGTGTGTACACACACCCTTGCCAAGAATAAAATAAACGCACTCTTTTAAAGAGCTAAAATGTCAGTGCTAGAGCGAAACAAAAGCCCCAGCAGAATTTCCCTTCGCCGGCTGGCACGGGCTCGCTCCAAGAATCCCCACTCCATCATCCTGTCACAAAGTGATATTTAAAGGCAAATAAAGTTCTCTTATCAGAGAAAATTCCTAACGTCAAAAACAACCCAAAAGGGAGTTTAATGCTTGAAAAGCGGAGATTTATAGCTCAGGAGTCCCTCCTCATACAAAGCTGGTACTGTACGAGCGTACACCCCCCAAAGACTAACAGGTTCCCAGAGGGACACTCGTACAAGGGGAGGAAAAGGACGGCTCCGTGCCCGTCTCAGCCCACCCACCCCATCCATACCCTGCTGCAGGAGGGCCGGGACGGCAGCCTGCACCCCGGCCCTGCCCCAGCCACACACGTCGTGGAGCCAGAGGGCGAGTATTAATAATAACGTGCCTCCAAAATAGCCCTGACAGTCAATAGGAGATTTTTTAAGGGGGAAAAGAGACAAGGAAGAGGCATTTAAATCTACCAAGACATCCATAAAGTACAGGTCTTGCTCTGGTCATTCAGACGAGGGGGGCTGTGCGCTGTTGTGGGGGTATGGAGCAGAAGGACGGGTGCAGCCCTGCGGATTGGCACCAGCTCAGTCTCCTCCTCAGCAGGACACACAGACAAAAACTTCCTCAGGCTCCTGCCGGGTGCTCCTCTGGCTCCGGGGCCGCCTCTCCTCCACGCGTCAGGGATCGCTCTGGTTCCCACCGCAGGTGGGGGGCACCTGGATTTACGCCTGGGTGGAGGCTAAGGGGGCTCCAGGGAGATGCTCGGGGAGGAGTGAACTCAATCCAGCTGGGAAATCTGCACGATCCCGAAGCACAGCGGGTCAGAGGCCGTTCTCCAGCTGCAAATGGGCAGGAGGGTGGGATTTGTCACCACTCTCAGGGTTTGTACTGGTAAAGACTGGTGCCATCCAGAACGAAGAAATCAAAGTGGTCACCCAACAGAGTTCCCTGTTGCCAAAAGACTTGTGAGCCCAATCAAGGGGGAAACAGACGTCATTTTCAAGTTGCTAAAAAACGAGGAAAAACAGACCTAAATGCTGCCTTAATTCCCCTCTGCAACCTACGTGTTGTCAAAGCATATGAGACTAAGCTTTTTCGGAGGAGCCACGTTTTCTGCCCGCTTACCCTCTCAGCGGAGCTGTTATTTGTTAGTGAAGCCCAAGAGGCTTCAGCTCAGGCAGCTGCTTTCTCTGCAGGACCAGTTCTCACAGCTTAACATCTGCCTCTTGGCATGGGAACAGGGCTGAGCACCAGCCAGCGAAGTTACACCTTCCCTCCGCTCTAAATCCTCCTCCGGCTTTATTCTACAGGGAATAAATGAATGCTCCTGCTGGAATCCGGCATAGCCTTTAGCTGGACAAAATTCCCTGCGCCTCCGGTGTACCTGCACGTGTTCTGGTCTCGGGCACCGGGAGAGTCTCTGCTCTGAATGAGCAGCAACCACAAACATAAAATCAGAAATGCCAGGCATATCCCCGTCTTCTGCATTTATCTTTTTGCAAAGCCACCTATGAGTTTACAGTCAGTAAATCCCACGGAGTTTCCAGGGGGTCCTCCTCACTGTCCAGTTTCATGCTGGAAAGAAATGTTCCTCATTATATGGCCTCAAGCCCAAACTCCTTGCACGCTTCTAGCTCTCAGAAGTGCCCTGCCTCTGGCGAGCACCAGTTATGATCCAGTGAAACTGGTGCATGGTGAGAGTTGGTTTTTGCAAACCCAAGCCTAGGGCTCAGTGCTTTATAAAGTGAAAACAACAGCCAAAAAAAGAACTCGTGCTGCTGGGTGCAAGCCCTGGGACAGGGGAGCGGCAGGGTCGGGCAGCCCACAGGCTCACGACCTGCAAGAGCCCTCTCTAGCCGAACGATGACGATGTAGCTGCTTTCAGTACATTTTAAGTCACGGAAGATGTGGGTTTGTGCATGTACACACACGTACGCACGTTGGGCACTGGGGAGGACTGTGTCCGTGCTTGCTGGGAGCTCTCTGAAGGGCCAGTCCCACCCCCGCTGGTAGGGTTAAATATCCAAGAGCAGGGCTAGCGTGCTAACTTTTCACCCTTTATTGCTGCTTTTCACAGTAAAGAACAAGAACCTCTGGATTCTTGCTGGATCAGCCGCAGTATCTCAGCTGAAGCCCAGTTCGGATATTCCTATCCCGCTCCCAAAGGCAGACACGATTCCTCTGCTCTGTGCCCAACCCCATCGTTAGCGCTGCTGCGCACTGTTAGACTGCTGCTGAATTTTATTCCAGTCGCGGCCGCAATTTTGGGACACAAAGCAGCCGGCCAAGAGTGCGCATCCCCTCCCCTCCAGCACGTAGGGGTTCGGGTCATTCCTGCACGGAGCACAGAAAGCATTCAGGAGTCTGCGACCGCGGTGAACCCGACCCTGGCACAGGACCCGCAGCCTGATATTCAGAGGGATTTCTGTCAAATCTGGCGAGTCCCCTGCCCCTCCGTGCGACATCCTTATCTTGCAGAATATCACAGCCTGCCGGAATAAATAAAGGCAGATTGCCTGCTTCAAGAGCATACGCTGAGAAAACTCAGAGAGATACAAAGATGGAGCAGTAGCTCTAAAAATAGAGCTGGCAGAAAAGCCAGACTTTTCATTCCATGTTTAGTTCCAGTACAGTTCTGCCCAACCAATATTGCAAGAGAAATGGTCGGGGTTTTTTCCAAAGCCTTTATTTAGCTCCTATTATCAGTCAGATGAATAAAAACCTCTATGCTCCCAGCCTCTTAGGCAATTTTTTTCTCATCTCCATGGAGGAAGGAGGTGAAGCAGCACATTTGATGCACACACTTGTCTCCTTTGCTCTCACCGCCTCTGAAAGCATGCCAGGTACAACTCAACCCCCGGCCATCGCCCGGGATTTCATGAAATGAGTTTTCAGCCAGGAAATTCTGACAGGAGTATTTTAATTAGCAACCAACTTTCTTTGAAAATAGTAACATCTCTACCTCTAGCTGATGTTGCCGTTAGTGGTTTTGAAGCATGTTTCCTTAGTAACAATCACTTGTGGCTGCCCCAGTGGATGGAGCGAGTCCCAGAAGCAGGAGAGGAAGATGGAGTTGAAGGCATTTCCTCCGTCTCCCACCCACTCCATCCCTTTGCATGTTTGCACGGCGGGCAGCTTTATCCAGCACCAAAATCCCATGAAAATATAATTCTGATTACTGCCCAATTGACAGCACAAAGATTTGAAGAGTAAAACCAGGACCCAGAGAGGCAAGAGAAACCCACATTCTCTGTCTGTCCGTCCATCTATCCTCCTGCATAACCAGCACACCATGGCAAACTTACACATTTCTCCTCTATTCCCTCCCTCGAGATGCTGATTTCAGTTTTCCAGCCCTGGGAGGCACATGTGGAAACAAGACAGCAAGCTGGACGCAGCCACATCCCGCGTTTCTTTGGTGAAGCCTCACTGATATTCCTCCGAGGTGTCACAAAGCCACACAGTAACATTCAATAAGCAAAATAAATCTTCACATTGTTAGGGGCTGACCTGCTGGAGAGCAGCTCTGTGGAAAGAGACCTGGGAGGCCTGGGGGACAACAGGATGCCCATGAGCCAGCAATGTGCCCTGGTGGCCAAGAAGGCCAATGGCATCCTGGGGGGCATCAAGCAGAGTGTGGCCAGCAGGGCGAGGGAGGTCATCCTCCCCCTCTGCTCTGCCCTGGGGAGGCCACATCTGGAGCACTGTGTCCAGTTCGGGGCTCCCCGGGTCAAGAAGGACAGGGAACTGCTGGAGAGGGTCCAGCAAAGGGCTACAGAGATGATGAGGGGACTGGAGCATCTCTCTGATGAGGAAAGGCTGAGGGACTTAGGGCTTTTCAGTCTGGAGAAGAGAAGACTGAGGGGGGATCTTATCAATGCTGATAAATCCTCAAAGGGAGGGTGCCAGGGGGATGGGAACAGTCTTCTTCCAGTGGTGCCCAGTGACAGGACAAGAGGGAATGGGCACAAACTTGACCATAGGAAGTTCCATCTCAACCTGAGGAGGGCCTTCTCTCCTGTGCGGGTGGCAGAGCAGTGGCAGAGGCTGCCCAGAGAGGTGGGGGAGTCTCCCCCTCTGGAGCCATTCCAAACCCGCCTGGACGCCGTCCTGTGCCACTGCTGGAGGTGCCCCTGCTCTGGCAGGGGGTGGCACTGGGGGAGCTCCAGAGGGCCCTTCCAGCCCTCACCAGTCTGGATTCCATAATATTGGCAACTACATTTTGACAAACAGCAAGGGAGGCCCTTTTTTGGTCCTCTGACAGAAAGGTACGAGCAGGCTACGCTGGCCGGGAGCGGTGTGCAGCCCTACTCCCAGCCCCGCACTGCGCAGGAGTAGTTTATACACGAAACCACTCTCTAATTTTCTGTAGGACAGATTTATTACCTTTGGCGTTGACTTATTAAAATAGCACCATGTAAAAACAAAGCAGTTCATCTCTTCCTAACCGCTGCTAAATATCCCCGTGGAGCGCGCGTGCGGATAGCATTACCAGCGCTGCCCTATTCCCGCTCGGGATTTCCTGGAAGGATCGGATGGACCGGGCGAGCAGGTGCGGCTCTACGGCGCAGCGCAGGGGCAATAAATCCCACTCCTTAGGGGCGCACGAGGCCTCCTGCATAGGTGCAGCACGGCCGGGAGCGATGGGCAGCCCCAAGGGCTTCAGCACATCCACGGTGGGCACCCGCGGCATTTTGGGGCCAGACCCAGTCTGGGTCACTGCACGGCAGCTCCAGACATCCGCAAAACTTAGACTGAAGCAGGGAAAGCGGAGAAAACCCAGATGAACCATTTCAGAACCACTGCGGAAAGCGGTTGGTTTTGTTTTTTTGGTTTGGCTTTTGG
>VUYV01000462.1:86765-100371 GCA_008711295.1 Anarhynchus alexandrinus
GTTTGGTTGGTTGGTTTTTTGTTTTGTTTTGTTTTGTTTTTAATTTTCCCCCCACAGCTTTCTAAATGGACCAGTGCTTTTGCTTCCTCCCAAGTCCATCCGTCCCCCAAGGCTTGGTCCAACACTGCAGCCCACCTGGAAGACGTGGCCGAGGCCAGATCCTGGATGGGGATGGGGATGCTCATCCCCAGCCCCAGGGACAAGCAGCTCCCCGGGAGCACTGGTCACCTCCGTCCGTAGCCCCCGCGGGCACCAGCGTTCAGGCCAGCGGCTGCCCGGCTCCCGCGGGCACAGCGAGCGCTCGGGCGGCTCGGGAACGCTCGGCAGCGCTGGCACCACGGCTGCTCTTCCCACCAGTGGCAGAAGCTAAAGCTAATAAGCCATCAAGCCCCTTCGTGCGACTCGCAAACAAGTACGTGGAAGGTGAAAGAGCCAGAGAGCTTCTGACTTGCTCTGAATTTCTCTAGGTCAGTGATCTGCCCCTTTTGCATCCTTTGCCTGTAATCATTTATTCTCATTGAAGAAATGGCTTTACTCATTAACAGCCTGAGTGTCCCCCTGCTGAGCTTCTGCCGTCTTACAGCAGATTTATTTCTTCCTAGCCCGTACATTAGAATCCTTTATTAAAATCTCTCACATTTAGCTGCTGGTAAGTATGTGCCTGCCTTTTATTTCCAATCATACAAGAATGATTTCAACCCTTCTAGGCAGTAAAAAAAGGTGCTTCCCCTCCAAGTAGGCATGGCTTTTTATCCAGTCACTTTTTTATAAAATACTCAAGTCCCCAAGACCAAACCACCCCCCCCAAAAAAGCACAGAAATCAGTGTTTGAAAGACGGCTGTGTACCGAAACACACACTTTGTCCCCGTTTCCCTCTTTTGCTCCCAGCACCTCCTGCCTCTTTTTTGTATGTCTGTGTGTCGAGACCTCAACTCCTAAAAATGAAGGGTTTTTTCCAAACTATTCATGCAGGGTTACAGGGCTCTGAACGAGATGTTCCCATATGCTCGTATCGCAAGATTTTGACAGCCAAGTTTTAGAAACAACGACCCCATCCCCTTTCACCGTCTGCAGAGTCCATTGCAACTCATTGCACCCATGCTCAGAAACCCCTCGGGGTGCCCCACGCCTCTCGGAGAGAAACCAGAGCTGCCTGCCCCAGGGGGGAGGTCGGCTCTTATCTTCCTCCAGAAAGCCTGGGACAAGGCAGAGTCTTGGGGACAGCTGCTGCAGGAGGTGACAGCCAGCCCCTGCCCCACCACGCAGCGGAGAGGCAGAGCTCTGCGCAGACCCCAGACACGCGGGGCAGAGGGCAGAGCTGCAAAGCTGCAGCTCTTCAAACACCTCTGCGGGGCGGGGGAGAGAGGTGAGCGCTGACACCTGGGGAAAGGGAAGGGACTGAGTTTTGCACCAACCCGTCTTCAAGCTTTTTGTCCTCAAAACTCAAGAGTGTTATTAAGAGAGATCAAAGGAAACGCTCTCCTGGAAACCAAAGATTTGGACCTACCAGCCAGCGTGAAACCTGCTCAGTGTCCTAACCAACAGCAACAGCAACCCAACGCTTTACGATATTATTCTCTAAACAGCGCCTGTCCCCTTTCTAAGCAGCTTGGCTTAGGTGAACAGCTGATAAAGCATTTTCCACAAAGGATTTTTTTCCTTTAACCACCACTTCTGAGAAGGATTTGGCTCGTTCACCAATTTCACACACACAGCACTGCTTTATCTTCACAGCATCCTCCCGGGCGAGTTGTCCCTCCCCAGCCAGCACCATACACGCCTCCTGCCAAAAACCCTTGGGGGTCCAAATCTGCAGCACTCGGTGCAAGCCAGGACAGAGCAGTGCCATCGCTGGTGGCTCAGCGAGTCTGCACAGGGCTGAATTGAAGATTTGGATAGTCAAGCTTTAGGAACGACCACCAACAGGGCAGTGGCAAGAGCCCGACACGCAGCAGGTTCAGCAGGCTGACACTAAGGAGGAGAAAGGCATGGAGGGGTCTGGGCAGGACGCAGGGTTTGGGGAGCATCCCGTTAAATCCGTGCCTGCCCGGAGCTGCAAACAGCAAGCGCCCCACAGCTACACGTGCAGCGTTGAGGGGGTGCCGACACACCGACCCGTACACGCTCAGACACACGCTTGTGCTTCAACCCCGGCGAGCGGGGTCCCTTCTGAACTCCGAACCAGCCCTTTTGTGTTTGCCCAACGGCCACCCAGGTGTCACTTACTGAAGGCAGCCGTGCCCAAGGCGGGTGTAGGTAACTGGAGGCGTCACAGCAGAGCAAAACACGGTCAGCACAGAAGGGATGGCTGAAATTCCTCGGGATGAGGCTGCAGTCACTCACAGATAAGGACTTCGCCCACACCAGGCTCTCCCTGTGCATTAGGAGATACCCTGCTCTCGGCTGAGACGGCCTTTGCACTTGCTAAATTGCTTGGAGAAGTGTAAAGTAACCCCTTAGAGCCAAGACTCAAATATTTGTCTTTTATCTCAAACTTGAACCAGCACACCCCCAGGGAAGGGCTAAGAGGGCTCTCCTGCCACCACAACGCGGACAACCATGGGCACCCCATAAATCGGGCCCAAGGCCAGCCCAGCCCGGGAGCAGCCCGAGGCCACAGACCATGGAGAGGAGTGGGTGCCCCAACCACGAGGACTGCAACCCTCCCCAGGCGCTTTCATCCTCTTGCAAACCCCAGGGGAAGCCCAGCACAGCGGTGGCTGTAAAGATGCCCTTAAAACCTCCTATGAGGACCTCTCCTATGAGGATAGGTTGAAAGAGTTGGGGGTGTTCAGCCCAGAGAAGAGAAGGCTCCGGGGAGATCTTATTGCGGCCTTCCAGTACCTAAAGGGGCTACAGCAGAGCTGGGGAGGGACTTTTTACTGGGGCATGGAGTGATAGGACGAGGGGGAATGGCTTCAAACTGGAAGAGGGCAGGTTTAGATTGAACATTAGGAAGAAGTTTTTCACTGTGAGGGTGGTGAGGCACTGGCCCAGGTTGCCCAGAGAGGTTGTTGAGGCCCCATCCCTGGAGGTGTTCAAGGCCAGGCTGGACGTGGCCTTGGGCAACCTGGTCTGGTGGGAGGTGTCCCTGCCTATGGCAGGGGGGTTGGAACTCGATGATCTTCAAGGTCCTTTCCAACCTAAACCATTCTATGTTTCTATGAAAACTTCCTAATGCTTCAGAGATAAGACATGGTAACTATATTCAGGATTTCAGATTCTCAGACTATTTACCTTGTGATGTCAATTGTCTTTGACTGTTAAATGCTTCTAGGAAGCTTCTGGGAACGTTTTCAGCATCATAATTAGATGCTGGCAAGATTAGCAGCAGTTCATACCAGGGTCTTCCAAAGGGCTGTGTTCCTCCCAGTAAAATGAGGCATTACTTGAAAAGAGGGGTAAGGAAGAAAGCGGCTTAAAGAGGAAAACTGGAAGATGAACACTGGTCTCGGGGCTCAAGGCGGCACAATGCGCACCCACAGACACGTGTGAGATACCGCGTGCTCGTGCCGTGCTGCCCGATGGGCAGAAGGCGAAGAAGCCAAACTGCCCACAAGCGGCTTCATGTAGATAGGTGAGCAACGAGCAGATGCCCCAGAAATACTTGGGATTGTAGAGGAATTTAACTGGAAGGCACTCAGATCCAAAGAGCTAGATAAACCCGGCCCCCTACATGATGATGATGGCTTTGAGCAGAAGAAAATACCACATTGTTCTTGGGGCTGATTTTCAAAGTCCCTTGGTGCCCTGCCTTAATTCTCCTCCCTTGACCTAAAGGGGTTTGTGACTAATTTTAGCAAAACGGCGACTATACCAGCAAAGACTCCAGTAATCACAAAACATACAGAAAAATGTGCTTTTCTATAAATAGAGAACTCAGGGAGTTCCTGTTTGCTAATCTAACTGGTGTGCTTGCATCCTAAATCTGAAACCACTAAGAAGCAGCATGACTTGAGGGTTTTAATCTGACAGCGGTTGTTCGAGAGAGCACGGAGCAGCAGCCTCTTCAGGGAGCCGTCAGTTCTCATGTAGGGAGAGTATTTCTTTGTTTTTGTAACTCTACAAAACCTAACCTACCACATTATTCTTTTAAGTTTGTCTTTATGAACTTCAGCGCATTCCTAAAATAGTATCTTGCATATAAAATCTGTTACCTCGTAGAGTTCAGGGCATTTATTTTGCATTATATGAAGCAGTAAATGAATTAATAGCTCAAAAAAACCCACTTTCCCTCAGAGATCTTGCAGCCTATTGTTTTAATTTAAAATGGTGATTAATACCCAGCCAGCCTTCTCTTTTTCTTCTATGTCACGGCAACAGCTGGAAGCCAAAACCAATTTATAATCCAAGCAAAGAACAGCAATGGAAGACCCAATGGGCAGATCCAGTTTTATTTGTGCCCCCACAAGCCTCAGAGATTTACTTTTCCTAATGGGAAAAATCTGACTCAGTTTTTAATGCCAGCTAGACTTCAACAGGCTAAAAAAAATCTCCATGGAGCACCTCATTCTACTGCGGCAAGTTTCAGACGATGAGCACATGCCTGACCTGGAAGGACACGGCTGGTCCCCATGCTCAGGATGAAGGACTCAACACCTCACAGTGAGCTCCAGCATGGCACTGCTCTGCAAATAAACCAAAATAAACCTCACTCTGCATCCATCTGGGTCATTCTCCAGCGCTCCTGTCCACATTGACAACCCCCCTCAAGAGCGGCTCACCCCAACGCCGCCTTTGCTCAGGGAACAATCTTACACTGATATATCAAGAACATCAACTGGTTGCTTTGCGAAGGAAGACTCAAACAACAGACAATGCACATGTACAAAGGAGAGGATGGCACAGCATTGTTGCCACAACCTCTCCCCACATGGCTAAAAACCCCATCTATCCATTACTTCTTGCCGTGCAGAGGGGAGAAGGTCCAACTTCAAAGAAAAACCTGTCCCTCTTTTCTTCCCCGGTGACTGCCCACCTCTGCACACAAAGCTTAGCACAGCCGGAGGAGAGCCCACCCCAGGCCCTACCTACTGCCAAACTGCCCCACCAGCTGAAGATACAGTCTGTAAGGGCTCCCTGGGCATCCGCTCCTGGGACAGAGAAAGAACGGGCTTAAAGTCCCATTGATTGTGGAAGCTCCACCCCTGGAGGTGTTCAAGGCCAGGTTGGACGGGGCTTGGAGCAACCTGGGCTGGTGGGAGGTGTCCCTGCCCAGGGCAGGGGGGTGGAACTCGATGATCTTTAAGGTCCCTTCCAGCCTAAACCATTCTATGATTCTATGAAGTCAAGAGCTATAATATTTTTAATAATGATGGCCCTGCCTGGTGCCTCCTGTTTATCAACACGCAGTCTAACAGGGTAGAAACTATGACCTTGAGTACAACGAAAAGAAAGGATTCCATTAAAAGACCACGTTCACCCCTCTACCAGCCAAGGACAATGCCACCACGAGAGGATTTCACCAACAGTTTGCCAGTCAGAGCTCAGCACTGCTCCCGATCTTTCTCGTTTCCTCCGAGTGTAATTTAACAGCTCTCAGTTAATTTGGTTAACTGTCCACCCAGCTGCATGCGTGCTGAGATGTAGGGAATAAAGTGTCCACAGTCATGGATTGTTTGCTTTTAAAACATATAGAAGGAATCCGTGACTTCGGCAGCAATCGTGACGAAAGCAAGTCATTAAACCGTGGCACATTCCAGACCCAGATGTATGGGCACAGCTGTGAGAAAGCGCAGGTCCACGGTCCAGCGCAGCAGAGCTCAAAGCCTCTGTGGTGTTCTTGGGTGCTCCAGGCTCTGCCCACACGGCAGCCCATTATCCATGAACCTTACTGGGAGGAGCTCGGGAGAGCAGAGGGGCTCTCCTGTGTGACTCCTCTGATTCCCGCTCTCGCAAGCCACCACCGGTTCCGGCAGACACAATCCAGTTTGCGAGATGCAAAGCATTTGTGTCCTTATAAATTAACGTCAAGGCGAAGCCTCAACGGATTTGCGAGTGGAGCTGCCTCCCCCGATCCAAAGGCTCCCACACAACCAGGCAGGAATTTCAGCGTGCGTTGGGCCAAAATTCCTCAACTTCCTCCAAACAGCAAACGGCTCCTTGCTAAGAAATCTGGTCTGACCTTTCATTTCTTCTGCTCTGCAATTCAAAGGCATCGGCAGCACAGCACAACCATCAGTGTCTGCATAACTTCCGTATGGAAACAGTGCGGGAAGATCAGCTTGGGAGCGCTGAAGTGAACCATCGTGTGGTACAGTACGCGGCACCTGCATTGTGCTGCTGATGGCCAACCTCAGTAGACACCATTTATGGTTAAATTACACCCCAATAAAGATGGGGCACCTACCAACATTGTGTCCCTGAAGGTGTTTCAAGCCAAGCAAAAGAAACTGGGCACCGTCAGAAAGGAGAGCCTGCCTGGTCCTTGGTTTGGGTCCAAACCGAGCAGGAAGGTGGACAGCCCGAGCTCTCTCTCAAGCTCCTATGAGATGTAATGCTTCACAATTTTCAAACCCATCCTTCAAGAAAGGATTTTGGTTTGAAAGTGTCTTAAACCCCCTGGAGCCAGTGTGACCCTGAAAACAGTTCCTATAGCTCGTTGTATCTCCCCATCATCGCTCTGCCTTCAACACCTCTGGAACTTAAGCAGTTAGAGAAAGAAACCCGCAATGCAGACAGGCAGGAGACCTCTCTCCATTGGGTTAACAAACCCCGAACGATATAACGCTGACTTCCCAACAAGCTGGGGTGGGAGGGTAGAAAACCAAGACAAAACGCACAGTGATGCATTCCTCCTCTTTGTAGAAGTGTCAGACATCACAAGATGGATTCATGGAACAAGAATGCAGGGGAGGAAACGCTGAGGACATGAGAGACCTCGTGATTTAGGCCAGGTATGAGAGCAAAATCCTTTCAATGAACTGAGATTAATAAAAAAAAAAAATCAGTGAAGTAATATACGTGATGTCATACAGCTCTGCACATAATGAACTTGTATCTAACAGGTGCTCCAAGTTAAACTCAAAGCTGTTTCGGGTACATCCCAAGCCAAGCTGGCTGTGCAGAGCGGTTGGTGAGAAAAGTCAGCAGCCTGACTGGGAAGAAGTTTAGATTTCCTTGAACTTTCCAGTCTGCCAGTTCACCCGTATTCTCTGAAGTGCATTATCTCTGCTCGCAGGGTTTACTCCAGCCTTTTATTGTCATCTTATCTCCAGCCTCTTCCTGCCCCAGCTTCAAAAAGAACATTTAACATCACAGAACAATATGAATTAGTTACAAAAAAAGAAAAAAAGAGTGTATATATATACACACACCAGTCCAAACTCTTTGGCAACCTGGCTATCCAGCACGCCTGCAGAGGCAGGATAGGGTTTTGCATGCAGAGACGAGAAGAAGCCATCTCCTCTGTCCCTGAGGACAGGACAACTACAAAATTCCCCCAGTGCCCCGAGCACAGCTTGGTGAAGCACTGGTCAAAGGAGACAGCCTTATCTGCAACCCATCACTAACCTCAAGCTCGGCAGCATCCCCTGGGTTCATGGGAGAAGGAGAAAAGGCAAACGCATCTCAGCTACGTTTGTAGCAGGACCATAAAACATGGTCTGCTCTTGGGTCTGATGGACTAACTAAGCAGCCTATCTGCAATCGCCGGTGCAGCCCTTTTAGGACAACCACCACGTAGCAGTTGATTCCTGCAGTTGTATTTGTGAGGGTGCACTGAGAAGTGTTTCCCAGGAGCTGGAGAAAACAACCTTCTCTCTCTGGCTGAGCAGACCATGTCCTAGAGAAGATCCTTCTATGGACAATATGCATTCAGGACTACTAGGAGAAATCTCTATGCCTGTCAGTCCAGCAAGGGGGATCCGAGGAGGCCGGCAGCCCTCTCCCTTGATAGCACAGCGGGATGCACATGTCTGCGGGGGCACAGACCCATAGCAGCAGGCACGACCAAGATGCTTTGAAAGGCACCTGAGTTACCCCACTCAGCAACATGCAGGACAACGAGCCCTGCGTCTCCTCTCCTCTGCCAGGTTTAAATAAAATAAAATAAAAAAAAAAAACACCACCAAACCAAAAAGCCCAGACTCCCTGGTCCCAGCACCTCCCGCATACGCCAGGGCTCACGAGTCATGGGCTCAACCAGAGCCCAGCCTGCTGCTCCGGGAGTTTTGCGCAAGCCGCTATCTGCCCAGGAAGAGCACCGCTGTGACACCACAGGCTCCATTCGAGACAAACGTAATCTCCCGAGATAAGGCTTGTCTGTGGTGAAAGGAAGTTGGCTGCTTTGTTTCAGACCAGACCTCCTCTGTAAGTACCCTTCTGCATATGCTTGCATCTCCTCCGCTAAGCCGCCCGGCCGTGGGTCAGCACTGGGGCCCGTGGGTAAGCAGTGGGGCCGGTGCAGCAGCAGAGCCCAAGAATAAATCACTGCAGCGGGCTCCCCGCCAGCACGGCCGGTGGCAGCGAGGGCTGCGGTCTTCTCCAAAACAGCCCTCCCCGGGACCGACTTAGTTGGACCCTTTAGATTCGCTTCACGTCTCCAAGAGAGGCCACTGTCCCCCATCACTATTTGCTCATTGCAGAAGCAAACTCAGGAGCCCTACCCATCAAAGCCTGATGCTAACGAAGACCAGCAAACAATTAGCAACCCCCCGACCACCGCATCAGGGGTTTCTGAAACCTAGATGTGCTGCAGGGTGTTCACCTACTCCGGCTACGCTGCAAGTCTCTTGCAAAGCAGCTTCGAGGTCATCCGGGCTATTCAAGTTTCGTGTTATTTTTAGGGCTCCAAATTATGTAGGGATATCCGGGAAGACTTCACAGATCTAGTCCAATTCCCATAGAGTTCAAGACCAAATTGCTCACAAACGCATTTTATCCTCAAGGGTTTTTTCTTAATGTTTGGCTTATGCCCTCCTGCTTCTATCAGTATTTTAATTCTTTAAAAAAATCCCTCTCATTAAACATCATTTTAAAGGGAAAAATGTGCTGTAGTCTTTGTGGGCAAAACAGATATTTTAAAGCGTTTCCCACATTGGGAATAAAGGTCTGGAACGTCTGAAAAGTCTGTTCTCATCCTGCCTCTCCCGTTATCCTCAGGCTGTTGCCACTGAAAACAGGGAAAAGATAAAAAGGATGGAGATACCTTTAAAGATACACAGGTAGGAGAGCACACAATGGGTGATTTAAGCTTCAAGGTAGTCTTTGCAGAGACGGCAGTTACAACACAAACATTTGGTAACTCACCCCAGTCCCCGGCAGCATTCATGTCCGTTCCCATGTGGGTATCTGTGTGCCTCCTTACATCCCCAAACACCCCACGGCCCGCGTGAGAGCCATTCACCCCAGCTGTGGAACACGGACCACATCAGAGACCTGGGAGAAACCTCAGCTCAATGGGTCAACTGCCTTCCCACCCGCTGGGCTGCTCCTGCCCTTCCTGCCCGAGAAATACTTCAGCTCCATTTTCCAGCTCTGCTCATTTGCTTTCAGTCATCTCCTCTCCCAGTTGGGGCTCACGCTGGGTCATGCTCCTTTGAATTTCAATTAGCCCATAGCAAAATTTTTTTTTTTTTTTTTTTCCTTCTTACACTACAAATCATCATCATCTACAGCTTCCGCCACTGCTGTTCTGCTCCAAGGGCTTATTCACAGATGCACCCTGATTACAACCCCACTTTCACGAGCTAATTTAGACCATGGGTTGCTGCTAACCATTGACGACAGCCCTTTGTCTCCATCTCTCTGTCCTGAGAAGATCCCCCGAGCTCTAGATGCTGCCATCGCAGTCCCTGGCGCCACCACCTCCGCGGGAGCCCCGGCCGGACGCAGCGACTACAGCCAGCGACCCTTGCACACGCCTGAATGTCTCTCCTCTAACTCCATGCCCCTTCTTGACCAAAGAGGGAAAACATGTGCCAAACTTCAGCGACTTAATTACCTAAGATTAGCTGGAATAAGTCCAAGGTGGCGTCCTGCAACCCTCTATTTGTGGAAGTGCCCCAGCCGCGCTGGCCTGGCCGAGATCACTAGAAGCACGCAAGCTGGAGCATCCTCGCTATGAGCAAAGCCCCCACTGGCAGAGGAGGGAACACTCCACGGAGCTGGAATTCACCCCTCCTCCTCTTAATCCAAAATAGCCCCATCGCCGGCTCATCGGGCTCACTCCAGAACTCAACCGCTCCGGGGTCAGGCGAGGAGAAAGCAGTCGGAGGCTGGAGATGTGCTGGGAAGGCAGCAGCAGGTTTGCGGAAAGCGGTAGCGCTGGAAGGTTAATGCAAAGGGGCTGCTAAGGATGGCTAATGATTTCTGCTTTGGTTTTTGGGGGCTTTAGGTTTGGGGTGGTTTTTTTTTTTTTTTAATAATGCCAAGCTGCCTGAAGGCAGAACCAGACACTTGGTTAGTGAGTCTATACCCAAATAAAGTGACTGTGCGCAGCCTGGGGACAGCTGATATATTAAGGCAAGAGCCCAGCGACTCCCCGGCCCGTTCATCACGCCGGCGGTCGCTCCCCGCCGCCGCCAGCTCGGCTCGCTGCACGCCGCTGTGCGGAAAACAAATGATGCTAACTCACTTGTCTACAGCACATTACGCTTTGAAATATTTATTGCCACCCCAATCGGAAAAAAGAAACATTTCTCTCTTGGACATAATGAAGAACACATTTCCAGTACTCAGCAGCTGGAAGCTGGAAAGGTGGCCAAAGAAAATCCCTAACTATTTTTTTTTTTTTCCTTCCCTTTAAAGTAAGCATCTGGAAAACTCATTTGCTGGGGAAGAGGAACCCTCCCAAACCAACGCGGGGAAAGAGTCAATTGAACTTGGTCACAATTCACAGGCAGAAGCTGATACAATCATCTCACGAGTGTGTTATCGACAGCGTGTTTTCTGCCTGCCCCCGGCAGCTCGACTCCAGGGGGACGGAAAGCGACTGCTTTTATGTAATGAAACGCAGCAACTCCCCCAGGCAGAGACGTTCAGCATGGTTTCGATCAGCCACCGAAATATCAGGGCATTCATTAATCTCCACCCCACATCTCTTCAGCTCATACACTCCGGGCGACGCTAACTTTTTACTGTCCCGGTGGGATGGCAAGCGAGCACCCCCTCCTCCTCCCGGTCCCCGGGACGGCTCCTCCAGCCCAGGCGGGCACGAACGCAGCACGGGGGATGACAACCGGCACCCACGCCCGCAGGCACGGCTTTGTCCAGGCCAGACCCTTCCAAATGACCAGGGAACCCCTATTCCTTTCCTTCCGCTGTTACCCCATCCCTCTCCGCACCCAGTGCGCCCCAAGGTCCGGAGCCAGGCAGTGATTAAGAATCCCGGAGTAACGAGAGGCAGCGGGGCTACACATCATTTGCCAACGCAGATCCGCGCCCTTCGTCGTGTCCGAATCGCAACAACCCCAAGCTGGTGCCAGGATGGCTGAACCTTCCTCCCGCTCCAGGCACCGCTGCCGGGGATGGGCGCTCCCCGGGACAGCACGTCTTGCCCCCCCCCAGCCCCAGGAAAGCCGTGCTGTCGGATGCCCCCACGGCTATTCCCAGAGCCGCGAGCAGCTGACGAGAACAGAGACGCTCTGCTTCGGACGGGCTGCCTGGGAAAATGTTTCTCCTCTAAATTTCATGACAGGTTCGAATTCTTTTGGAAGGAGGACTGATGTGGTGTTGTTTTTAAATACGGGCTATGTTATTGTAAGTAATAACAGGAAATTAATGGCTCGCTATGCGGGGGGACAGAAGGCAGTCCCGCTGGGGCGGGCTGCTGAGCGTCCCCACCGCGGCCGTGTCCTGCGTGCCGCCTGTCACTGCCGGCTGCGTAGCAGAGGACGGCCGAAGGCACCGGACACCCCTCGCAGGACCAGCGGAGGTCCCATATAAGGGACGAGGGACGGCACAATCCAGAGCCTTCCCCCGTGCACCCCATCCAACGCGCCCCATAGCTGTGGGGCAACTGAAGCCTTCGTCCGGGTCTGTTTATCCACCCTGGACTGCAAAGGCAGGTCCAAAATGAAGCGTGCCACCTCCCCGGCCTTGGGGACAGGCGAAGAGACTCCCCCCTCCCTTACTGGGTGTCCCTGGCTGCCGCTCACCCGCCACTGGGAGAAAAGCCGCTTCTGGCAAACGCAGGACATTTCTTTTTGAGAAAGAGAATTAGCTCACGCTGTTCTCCAGCGTTCCGTTATCTGCCTCAGCAGGCAACCGGGCTTTGCCAGAACAAACAGGACATCAAATAAACAACGCATTAAGACGAAGCACGCTGCGGACACGTGCGGTCACTCTGCTCGCGAGCCCCAGTGGCTGCCGGGGCTCAGACACCCGCAGCTGCTTCGCTCCGCTCCCCGCAGAGCCCCGCTGCGCCCGCAGAGCCCCGGGGGTACTGCGCTGCGGAACGCGGGTCGAACTGGCGGCTGACAAGCCCAGCTCAAACTCAGCAGCTTCGCTGAGCCGAGGACTGATGCTTTCGACACACCTCCAGCTATCCTGGTCAGGAAGAAAAGGCCAACTGCAAACAACACGACTCCTGTAAGCGCTTCTGCTCACACAGCATCGAGCCAGAAGCAGCGCTAATCCACCTGCTCGCGGTTTTAATGCCGAATTTCTGGCCGGTGAGACACGCGCGGTCCCCGGCAGCCAGGGGCCGGAGGAAGAGGCGCAAGCCCAAAACTTCGAGCCCAGCGGTGCGTTTCAGGTCGTGCTTCTGACCTAGTTTCAGATCCGGGGGGTTTCTATTCGCGGGGAGCCGCGCTGCCGGCCATGCACCTGTCTACCCCTCTCCCTTTCAGCAACCCGACCCCCGACGCGCTCGCGTCCTGTCCCGGCCCCGGGGACACCGAGGCACGCGGGGCAGCGGCACTGAACCGCGCCAGGTCTCACCGCTGACGTGAGACACAGACGTTGGGATAATAAACTCCAAAGCCTTCCCAACACTGGCACCAAAGAGAGTGTCCACCATCTCACATCTCCACCTTCCCGGTGGCGTAGGTACGTGGTAACCCATCGGTCCCACCAGCGCAGAAATCCAAACCTTTGTCCCCACTCCCTGCCCAGAAAATAGCATCACCGGGGGGATTTACTACCCCTCAACATGAGAGAAAAGGGCAGCAATTCAAGTACTCGTTATGGATACAGCGTAAGCACAGGATTACAAACTCAGTGTGCCCCGAACACCCGGCACGTGGCCTCACTGGGGAGATGTGGGACCACCAGCGCCGCGGGCACAGGCGGCTCAACCTCCTCCAGGCACAGGGATGCGCTCTGCCGCTCGGGCAGGGCCGGCGCTGGGGCAGCATGGAACTGCGCGTGGGGGGACACGCGCTACCCCCCACCGCTGCTGGTCACCGCCTGCATCCGAGCTGCTCCTCTGAGCCACGGAGCAAGAAGGAAGGACACGAGGCTGCTATTTTGGAAGCCGCAGTAGCATCGTCGTAGCATGCCATGCTACTATGAGATTAACGAGAAGCTTTTAACGACCTGGTGTGAATCTCGCAAAACACCTCTAGAGCAGCTGCAGAGAGCAGCCATTTAACTCCCATCCTTTGCTGAACACTCGCGGTTGTTCTAAAGGCAGGGACCTCGCAAGGGCGATTTGGCATTGGA
>VUYV01000462.1:102141-116647 GCA_008711295.1 Anarhynchus alexandrinus
TTGCAGAAACCCCAACCGCCCAGCAATTTGGAAAAACCCAACTGTCCTAGAGGTGCTCCTCCTGCTCTCGGTCCCGCCTGTCACTGTACACCACAGCATCGCTGCGGGGCAAACGCGCATTTACGGTTTGCTCAGCCCCTCCTGCTTCCCCGCTCCCACCGCCCAGCCCCGGGAAGGAACAGAGATAAGGGGAGCGCTGCAGAAAACACAAGGGCTTAAGAAAGCTGTGATTTAGCGGAGATAAAAGGTCTGGGTGTGTAAGCACACACCACCGAAAGAAAGACCACCGCTGGCAGGAGGGAGGGCACGTGCGATGGCCTGTGTCCAGGGTGGGGGCATAGCACAGCTATGTCACTCACCTGGGAGGTTAAACACAAGTTTTTAAGCAATGGCTGCACTGTCATTGTTATAGCACGCCCCAGTCTGCTGAAATACGCCCAACTGGCCCCCCGTGGAAGCGGCTCTCTGCAGATGGCTCACGGATGTCAGGGCCACCACCCAGTGTGGCGCAGAGAGGGGCCCCCACAGCTCAAACCAGCGCCCTACTGCTCTGCCCCGAGCCCTGGGGTAACCACTTGAGCATTTCAAGCAAAAAAGTAGCAAAGAGGGAATAAAAGCCCTCGGGTCTTGCCTGCAGCACCCATCTGCCCTCCCCTGGAAGCAGAGCTGCTTCCCTGCGGGGCAGGCTACAGCCTTTGCCGGCGCAGGGGGTCCGCATCTGCCCTTTCTGCACATTAGAGGTGACACACAACTGACTGGCGACTCCCTCGTGCAGTCCCATCACCTCCGGGGAAGAGTCTCCAGTGCTCCTGCTCATGGCGTGAATTTAAGGCGCCCTCAGGGTCACGAAGACAATGGTAGAGATTGGGTGCTGGACCGGGGGAAGGAGAGCGCTGGTGTACAACGGAGGCTGTGGAGCAGCATCCTCCTCTGGCTTATGTTGACGGCGTTATGAGCCCAGACTGACTGAAAGCTCCCAGCCCGCTCTTCTAACAGGCACCCCTCTGCAAAGACCCACTCCCAAAATTGTCTGAGACAGCCTTCTTCAGCCAACGAGCCGAGTTCATGACAAAGTGGTGGGGGAATAAAATAAGGAATTAACCGGACAGAAAAACCACGTCTCCAAACAACATGGGACTCGCGGTATTGAGAGGCGATCCCATCCCCGTACCAAGCTCGGAGAGACGGCGGGAGTGTGCTGGGAATGAAACCGCAACGACCGGGGCTCCGCGGAGCCCAAACCAGCTCCAGCCTCCTACCCAGTAAACGTGAACCAAGCGTTCCAGCTGCCGGCCACGGGGACAACGTAAGCCAGGAATAATATTTCCGTGTAGCCCTTACTCTGAGCACACAATTCCCTGGGCTCCCTAATAAGACCCATTAATTTTTCACACTGTTAAGGGGAAAGCAAACACTTTAGGCGTTTCTGTTCCTACATTAGGCTCTCAAGCACATTTGCTGCATATCTTATCAGCACAGCTTAGCAGCCTTTCTAAGTTGTTTCAAGACTTTGGCCTTCAGAAACCTGGAGAGGGGGGTGGAAAAACCCTCTATTCATACTCACTAAAGCACAGCACATTTTCAAGAGGACATTCCTACCATCCAGAGCAAACAAATGTTCCCAACTGTACATTCTATGTGTTGTTTAAGTTACAGTAATACCAATCCAGGTTCACCGTGCAAGACAATTTAAATATTTCTAGGAGTTCCTGGGCCAGTTTACAACCGAAACGGAGAAGCCAGACAAAAGCATACTTGTCTCTGCTTTGGAGACCTTGCAGGACGGTTTACACCAAGAGTTTTACAAGCACAGCGACGTCAGCTAGGACCACGAGCTTGTTGGGACAGGCTCTCCAGAGCTGTACAGATCTGGGACCCGCTCCATGACCAGCCATTCTAGGCCCTGCAGCACTAAAAATAAATAAATAAATGAAAGTACTATAAATGAGCTATAGTAAGACCCTTTTCAGTACTGACAAAGCCTTGCTGATTTGCTAAGTTTATTCAGGAAGTCCTGAGATTCATAGAATTGCTGAGGTTGGAAGGGAACTTTAAGATCATCAAGTCCAACCATTAACCCAACCTGACAAAACCACTTCTAAACCATGTCCCCAAGTACCACCTCCACCCTTTTTTTAAACACCTCCAGGGATGGCGAATCCACCCCCTCCCTGGGCAGCCTCTTCCAATGTTTAATAACCCTTTCAGTGAAAAAACATTTCCTAATATCCAATCTGAACCTCCCCTGGCAGAACTTGAACCCATTTCCTCTCGTCCTATCACTTGTCACCAGGGAGAAGAGGTCAACCCCCACCTCTCTACAACCTCCTTTCAGGTAGTTGTAGAGGGTGATAAGGTCTCCCCTCAGCCTCCTCTTCTCCAGGCTAAACACCCCCAGTTCCCTCAGTCGTTCCTTATAAGATTTGTCCTCCAGACCCCTCACCAGCTTTGTAGCCCTTCTCTGGACACGTTCCAACACTTCAATATCCTTCTTGTAGTGAGGAGCCCAAAACTGACTGAAAAAAGAAGCAGGTCCCCTTCCACAGGATACAAATAGGATTTTGTGCTTTAGGCACCAGATGAAACTCACAACGGCTTCTGCTCTTTTTTTGGCCAACAGTGAATTAGATGTCTATGAAGTTCCCGGAGCTTTCTGGGGAGCCTGAGGCAGCGACGTAACAATCCCACCACAACACAGCGCATACACAGATAAATGCCACCTGATCTACTATGACAAACAGAAGCCAAATCTTCTGTCTCACAGAGCAGAGCGAGACGTGAGAGCATCAGCCCAGGCGCCAGCCCGTCACACCACCCGCTTCACCGAGGAAGAGCCGTCTCACCCTCTCCACGCAGCCCATAACCCCACCACCCCACAGCCCTGGACATCGTTGCTTTGGCCATACCGAGGAGTTAAACCCCAGACGCTGCAATTCACTGCTTTTCTGACCACCATCACTACAGCTCTGGATTTGTTACAAAAAGGCCTTCTGCAATCGTGGCAGAGCATGGGTGTCACCAAGAGGGGCCTCCAACTGCAACGTGCCGAACGGTGCAGGGCAACCATCTTCTTAACCACACAACTGAATTCTTCTAGAAAACCCAGACCTGTTGCAACCTCAGCTCTTAATTCACCTAAAAAAACCCCAAGACCGATATTAAACTTGACAAGGCACAACTTGTATGGCAGTGACGCAGCAATTTCCCCATCAAAGAGAGGATTTCAGGCCCAGCCGGTCTATAGCCCACCCAAGTCTTTTCTTCCCTTGCATTTATGGGATTAAAAAATAAAAATAAAAAAAATCCCAGTGTCATGCATTTCACTTCCAGAGCTGCAGGAAATCCACTCCAAGTCGCATGCCAGCGTCAGCTCCGAGGGTTTCCTTGGGCCGTCCTTTCAGCGACAAGGAGAACAAAGCAACCTTGGCAACTGGCCATGCTCCAGGCAAATATCTCCCCCATTCCCTTGAATGGAGTGGATATCCTGTCGCAAACCTGCACGCATGGGAAGGGCGAGGAGGGGACGGAAACGGAAGAGGATGAATTAGCTAAAAATTGGCACAGAGTGAGAGGTCTCAGCTTGCCACCAAAGCCACCGAGAGGCTTTTCATTGGAAGTGGCCAAATGCTGAAGATGAATGACTCACACAAACCTCAGAGGAGTCCCAGGCTCTTTGGCACCCAAAGGCAGTATACCTAAATCCTTCCTCTGCTGGATATGGAAGATGATATGGATGCTCCAAGCTCCGATACCTTATTTCTGTCTGATTCTGACCCCAGCTTTAGGAGGTGGCAAAGGCCATTTCCTTTCTGCCCTCCATTCCCTGTCTGTCTTACTTCCTACCTTGTCCATTCCCAGGGCTAAGCGGTGGTTTGGGAAGGTCCCTTTCTGGACCACCATCAGGCAGCAGCTCCAAGAAGGGCTAGCTCCAAGAGGAGAAGTCTCCCCGTTGCACTGTGTATTAGCTCCCCGCACCAAGCCCGGCCGAACCAAGCTTCCAGACATTTCCGTGACATCGCTCTTCCGTAATTCTCCTACGCGGTTCCTGCAAGCCTCGACAACAGTGGGTTTAAAGCTATAGCTGTTAGCAGATTTCAACAAAGCCAAACCCAACACGTGCCAGCAGGTTTATTCTTCTAAAAAATCTGCGTTACAGCCACGCGCTACGTTAGCATTTGTCAGCAAGTTTCCCCACCATGACGCTGCCATTCAGAGCCGGGTTAGCTGACCCAACAGCAGCGCATACCAGGGCCACAGCGGGATTAACATTCCCCATGCCACTGCTAACGCCAGCGGAGATCTGCAGCTACAGCGTTTGCGCGGCAGTTCTTGCTGCTGGTGGGGCATATGGGGCTCGCGAGAACACGGGGTTTGTACTCACGATCCCTCAAGACTGTATTTACAGTCCCATTTACGGAGACTTGAAGTGAGCCTCCAAGGCAGAAAGCAATGACTGGTAAAGAAAGGAAAAAAAAACCACCAAAACCCATTCTGGAGTCCAGCCAAAATCTTCATGCCATCTAAGTTTGGGCAGATGCAGACTTTGCAAAAGCGTGGAAAAGGATTAAGCAACAACTTTAGCAAACAGCCAGGACAACAACAGTGAAGTCAGGGTGAAGCCAGTGATACAGATTTCTGTTTGCAGTCATGAGTCTGTGTTTACAGTTTGCAACTATGTGCAAATACCAGAAAGCCATTCTTTTCCCCTTCCCATCAGGGCTTGGCATCATCGGCGTTCAACTAGATCCAAGAGATGCCTCCAGCAGCATGCCAACTGTTTTTCGGTCGCGGGGCATGCTCCGATCCACAGTGACGGGAACTTGTAGGAGCCCATAAATAGAGCTCAGCTCAGCGCGTGTGTGACGGAGAGCTCTGTATCAGAGCAGGCAAAGAAAGAAATGGGTAAGAGAAACTAAATTAACGTGTGAAAAAATTGTGGCAACTCTCGGGGTTCAGCCATTTGCTTGTCACTGCATGGCTTATGCAAACAATCACTGAAAAGACTCAGGATGCCACGCAGAAGATGCAGAATTATTCTCAGGCAGAGCACACCGACTAGAGCAGAGTTTTAGGCACAGGCTTCGCCAGTAAATCCACTCCATCGAAGATGAGGTTTTCAGCATACACAGGTAAAATGGTAAAATCCATCAGTGACAGGTAAATCTTCCAGGATAAAGGCAACTTATTCTAAGGGAAACTTAGAATAACGGAATAAGAATAAGGGAAACTTAGTTCTAACACCCAGATAACCACGTACGCCGTGCAACGCAGACACACGTACCCTTGCAACAGACGCTCAGCTAATTTAACCCTGCTGGCACAGTCACAGCTCCTCAAGGCAGATGTGGCTGGGAACAAGAGGTATGACGCTTCCTGCCACATCCAGGAGACACACGTCTCCCATACACGTTTTGTTATTCGACAAAGGGAAGGACAAGACAGTCAAGCTACCATCCTAACACTGCCCTCCAGGAGCTCTGACCGACAAGCCCTGGCAAGTCTTGTTGCAGCAGCAGTTGCTGGTCCCCGTTACCCACTCGTCCTCGCTGCCAGAGGCCACCACCCCCGAGCAGACCCATCAGGAAGCAGCATATCATAGAATGGTTTAGGTTGGAAGGGACCTTGAAGATCATCGAGTTCCAACCCCCCTGCCATAGGCAGGGACACCTCCCACCAGACCAGGTTGCCCAAGGCCACGTCCAGCCTGGCCTTGAACACCTCCAGGGATGGGGCCTCAACAACCTCTCTGGGCAACCTGGGACAGTGCCTCACCACCCTCACAGGGAAAAACTTCTTCCTAATGTTCAATCTAAACCTGCCCTCTTCCAGTTTGAAGCCATTCCCCCTCGTCCTATCACTACATGCCCCAGTAAAAAGTCCTTCCCCAGCTCTCCTGTAGGCCCTTTAGGGACTGGAAGGTCCCATCCCTGCTGCTGCAGAGCCACCTGGCAACCCAGCAGTGGTACCACCATGCTGGCAGGCAGTCTGCTATACATACACTCTTGCTGACATCAAGTAGGCAATGCCCAGTCCACCTGGAGAATGTAACGCACCATCCCAGAAGAGGACTGAGAAGGGAAGCGGACACCAAATCTCTAAACAGCACCAACAGCCCCAGCTCTGTTCTCCCTGTCACTGGGTGGCTGCTGTCCCACAGCAGCGTTCACGGGGCCAGGTTGGGGTGCTTGGAGGAAAGGGGCACCGGTGCTCCCTGTGCTGCACAAACACGAGCTGGCACCATCCAGACCCACCTTCCATTAGCAGCGATCTTATGTTAACAAAGGCCTTTTTTATAGTCGTGCTTGGCAAGTCCTTCTACAGAGCACAAAATAACGTCATTCCTCCATCCTTGTCAGAGCCTCTGGTGGCCAAGGTAGCCCCAAACCACCATGCCATCCTCACCTCGTGCAGACTCATCCATGTGCCACTCTCAAGGCTCTCGTCCTCCTCCCTGGATCTCCCAGTATGACAAAGCCCTGTTCCAATCTCTCCTCTCTAACCACCCCCTCAGCACGCCTCCAGAAGCGACACAGCCCTGGTAAGAGAGTTTTTAATAGGCCACATTTCCCTAATTAGCTGCCCCTGATCTTGAGTCTACTCCTAAGCCGTTCAGAAAGACTCTCCCATCCCATCACACCAGGCACGCGCCTCTCACCTCGCGTCTTCCTACTGCCTCCCCCCTTTTATTTTACATCAAACGGGAAGCGATGTACTATTTATTGCGCTGCTTGGCATCACTCACAGGAGGGGAGGTCTGGAATTTGAAGAGCACCGAATCCAGAAAACAGGAAACGGCTGAGGATCAAGGCTGGGCACAGCCCGGAGGCCCACGTTTATGACTATAATAAAAGGATAAGGCAGAGATGAAAGCAGGGCTGAGCCAGGCTTGGTAAAGCATCAAAAGAAAGGTGCAGGGGGCTAGAACGGGCTTGAAAGCGCAGCAAAGCTGACTAGGCAGATGATCAGAAGTGTGTTTAGCATCCTCCCTGCCAGCCCCGTGGAGCTGAGCCAGGCCGGAGCTGTGCCGGAGCTGCGGAGGGCAAGGGCGGCTCTCGGAAACCTGCCCTGGGAAGCAGGAACGGCCCACTTGGGGGGCTGCTCGGCGTGACCGGGACGAGCGTCGAGAACTGAACCGGCTGTGCAATGCCAGAGGATGAGCGTGTCCCCCAGCCCACGCCTGGGTCCCACGACCAGCGGGGCTGGCGGCACCTCCAGGCTCGCAGCCCTCAGCAGCACGCACTCGGGTGCGCGGTCAGGGCACGAGCTGCGGACAGCCGAGCGCCCCCGCAGCGGTGAGGGATGCTGTCACTTGCTGGAGGAAGACAACGGACAGAAGAGAAGGGCTGCGCAGGGCCAAAGCCAAGAGCTCTCCTGCGAGCTTGACTCACGAAATCATTCTCTTCTGCAAGCGACTTTCGGCTCGTTGGTCTGTGCTGGGCAGGCTCCAGCTCGGTAACGGGCTGCCCACACAAAATGGAGATAGATGCAGCATTCCCCTTCTGGAGATGGGACAGCCCGAAGTGCAGAAGATGCTAACCCACCTACTCGGGTGCCAGCACCCTCCATGGCAGAGCTGTGAACCTCTCCGGATCCGCTGGGTGTACTGACCTTCACAAAACACTCAGTGTAACATCTGTCCGAGTAGGAAAACACAACTCTCCGGTAAACAGAGGCCTGACCTGGACGGTTCTGGTCTGTCTTAACTTGCCCGGTACACCCCCGAGCTGGACAAAGCTGACCCCGGAGCACGCGGATCTGCGCACACTCACACCCTCTGCATTACCAGCCCAGCCAAGCACCCGCTTTCCAGGCAAAGAGCAAGAAGTGACAAGGCTTGCCTTACAAACTGAAGCCCCCATACGCCAGCTCGCAGCTCGCCTGAGCTCTCCCCAGCTCCCGCTCGCCCCGAGGCTTTCCCCGAAGCTCTGCGGCGTGCCGGGGAGCGGAGCAGGAGCGGGCAGCCCGGCGGGGAGAGGCGGCTCCGCAGCGGGAGACCTCACCGGCAGCCTCCTCCTTTCTCATCGCGCCAAAATTAAAAACGTAGGCAACAATATCTAAGGAGAAACGGCAGTGGAAATCTTGCACGCGTTTTTTTTTAGAAACAGAGTAATTATCCTTTCATCAGTCGTTACCTGGAGCTGTTCTGGGAGGGGGGAGGCTGAGGCTTATTTTAACACCTGAATTCTCCGGAGCTGGTTCAGGTCTAGGCAGAGCAAGCGTAGCCTCTGGGAAGATTAAGCCGTGGAAGCACAAGGGTCATTTGTTCAAGAAGCAAAGGACGGGCGGGAACACCCTCCTTGGAGGCCACAGAAGGTGCCACGATGCCGAGTGATGTGCCCAGAGCCTCCTGCTCCGCTCTGCGCTCACAGCCTGGAAGACGTGAGGCACGGCAGGTCTTTTGGGCATCAAACGTTACAAGTGAAACGCCATCTACTCATTGCAGCCCTAGAAAACTGATTTTAAGCAGTGCTGGTTCATGACATAAGTAAACGTAACATGCAATTAAAATTCACATGTCATCCACGATTTACCTAAAGTGATATTCTGCACATCGTTTCCCTTACAGCAACCACCACCAGCACTAACAAAGAGGAAAGAAATCTCAGCCTCGGCTGTTCTGCATCCCAGAGAGGGGAACTTGGCACCCGATTTGGCAGGGCTGTTTGAAAGGGAGAGGATGGGTCGGCTCTTGCTGCCGGAGGAGACAGATCCCCACTTGATTAACAATCCGGCACTCCCCTCCGGCTCACCTGAGCGGCTCCCGCGCAGCCGCCGGAGCCAGGAATCCGGTGGGAGCTGGCAGAAAGCACAGAAAGGTTGAGAAGGGCCAAGCGAAGGCAAAAATCTCCCCTTATCAGCACCAAAAAAAAAAGGCAAAAAGAAAAAAAAAATAAAGGCAAAAAGAAAAGCGCTGCTGGTCCAGGTCAGGGGAACTGCAACTTTGAAGAAAACAGAACAGCCTTCACAAGCTCAGTTATTTCAAACAATAAAAGGGGAAAATATATTGGGAGAGGAGAGGAGAGAAGATGCACACACGCGGGCTCAGCGCCAGCTCCCAGCGCTGCGCTCTCTCACAGTCACACCTTTCTGCTCTTCCCAGAGGAGCGTTACAAACACGCACCCCGCTTCCACCCGGCGGTCACGGGAAAAGCCAGCAGCACCGAGCGGGCTCCGCAGCCCACAGGCTATTTTCCAGCAGGGAACTAGGATCGTGAAGCCTGTAAACGAACAAATAGAGATCCTGATCTACTTTTTGGAGGATTTTATGGCAATTGCAGAGGATAAAACACAGGAGAGGAGAGTGTGGGCTCAGCTGCCGAAAGCAAAAAGGATTTCTGCTCAGCCTGCTTAACGTGCTTTATTTTTAATACTGCTTTTGCTCCAAGAGCCAGCAAACAATTTGGAGAAAGAATGTCTTTGTTAGAGATTTTACGCCCCGGCCCTCTACTTAAGGTGCAAAAGCTCACAATAAATGTCACTAAGCCCTCCTACCCCTTTCCCACAGTGGTGCCCCAGCACAGAGAAGACCAAGTAGCCTTTACAGTAAGGGAAATTTAAAAAAAATAAAAGCTGTGTACAACAAAATCTTAAATCTTCACCCATTCGCACAACGCTCCGTGAAGAACACATGCCAGGCAGGTAAGGCAGCCTGTGGCCCCCAGAGAAATGACAGCTGTGCATTTCCCAGCAATGTGTGCTGGGGGAAAGGATGCAGAAAACATCCCCAAGGGGAAGGAAAGGAAGAGACTCGTTTCAAGCCCCCCCCGTCTATAGCACAAACGAACAAAGGGCAACGTCAGCAGCAGCTACACGGCTCGGAGGCAGGTAAGAGCCCTCACAACAACCGAAACAAAGGTGCAAAAGGAAGAAGGTGAAAGACATGAGAAGTTTTCAGCTGAAAATTCTTCCTGGGTGACCATCACTCATATCCCATCTCACGCTTAGGGAAAGCAGCCACTAGAACAGCTCCGTTAAAGAATAGCCATGAGCTTTCTCTTGGGATTTCATGAGTTTTCTCATAAAGAAGGTTTTTTTAAAAAATTAATTAAGCCAGGGAATAAACATCAGATTCATCTGTGCACTGAGGGCTGTTGCTGAGGACAGGGAGGTAAGCCTCAGGTTTGCATGGCTTTCCTTCCAGCTGCCTTTCAAAGAGGGTTCCTGAAGATCTCCACCAGCAGCTTCCATTGCTATTTCAATTAAATGAAAATAGGGGGGGTAGAAACTGAGGTGAAAGAAGATTTCAGAGCACCGTGACACGCAGGGTACTACGCTCCATTCAGTGGTGCTCCTTTAGCATTAGGCCAGGTGGCATTTTCACCCACGGAACCCAGCCCAGATCTACCAATGATGAGTCGGAATTTAATATTCATTACCAAGAAATCAGTTCGCACAAAGAGGATTGACCTGTTCATGCCAAGCCAGGCATTCAGCCACGTACCCAGAACCTGCAAGCGTCCTCCATGTCTAACTGTTGCGCGAAGCCGGTTCCGAGGGGCCACGTTTGCAGCACAAAAGGGAAAGGAAGGAGGTTTATGCCCTGGAAACCCACCACAGGAAAAAACACCCACCTCCTTTTGAGAGGAGTTTCACACAGGAAGAACGGCAGCCTGTTGGCCAAGGGCTGAAGTGTCCGGTGTGTATCGTGCCAAGGTACACCTTCACTGGGCTAGCAGAGCCTGGCAAGCGTAAGTCACTCAGTTCAACAGAGGCCCGAAAAAAAAAAATCGGTAACTTTGGCAGATCCTATTGTAATTACCAGAAAACTCAAGAGGTACCTCTCAAGGCACCGGGTAAGCTATTGCTCTGCTCCCTTGCCTGGACACATCGTACAGTGACTACAAAACCTTCAGACTGCCCTGGGAGCTCAGCTCACGATCCTTTTCATTTCCTTTCTGCCTTCGTGAGCTACCAATGAATGCAACTTTATTTTTTTTTTCTTTCTTTCTTTTTTAACCCTAAAGGGAGCTGCATTTTAAGCAGTAACAGCCTGGAGCTCTCCGAAGGAGGAGGTTTCTCATCTCTCCTCGGTGGCAGAGGTGAACGGACGTCGGTGTTTCTTGCCGGTGACCGGTGTGTAGGGGAGGCTGCGCGCTCTCTGGGTGGCACTGTCGAATTAAATGCCTTTGGGGTGTAAATCAAAACTCCCTGCAAAGCTTCAGCATGAAACTTTACTGTTATCTAGTGTCACCGAGGCCAGCAGACTCTGGGGCTGGGGGAGGGGGGGGGGAGATGGGGGATGCTATCCAGCCACCTTCTCACTGCAGCAATTAACCTCGAGCAAGCGCTGGCACGAAGCTCCTGCGCTCGCATGACTGCAAAGCATTCCTCTCCGCAGAGTTTATCATCAAGCACCAACTATCCATAAACATCTCTGGGAAGGGCTGGCCTGGGTTCACCTTCATGCAAGGAAGATGTCAGGCCCTGGCAGGGCGCCAGCCATTCATGTTTCTTTAAACCTTCTGATTTTTGTCAGCTCTGACTCAAACGACCTTCTTGGAAACAAAAAAAAAAAAACCCAACAAAACAACAACAAAAAAAAGACTCTTCCATCACACCCTTTCCTCCCCTCCACCCACTGTGGCACTTAATCACAGCAGGATCACAGGGGACAGTTCCCATGGGGGCAGTGAGTCACGGTCTCCTGACCCTCTGCTCCCCACACAGCCCCTTTGCAGCAGAGGCGCTTTCCCATTTCCAGCTGGTCTGGAGGCTCCGGGCAGGAGAGGAACGAGCTCGGAGCTAAGCAGCAGCGGGGCTCCATCACAACATGGGCCTTTGCCCTCCAAGCCAGGCAGGATGGCCACTTTTGGGGACACGGGCAGATTGTCCAGCAGTACCACAACACACAAGTGTCCTCCCAGCACACAGCACCCTTCAGCTCTTCCACCCTGCAACACCCGAACTGTGCTTCATCAATGGTGGTGCCACGGTGTTGTATTTCACAGCAAAATGAGGGTGGTGAGGCACTGGCACAGGTTGCCCAGAGAGGTTGTTGAGGCCCCATCCCTGGAGGTGTTCAAGGCCAGGCTGGACGTGGCCTTGGGCAGCCTGGTCTGGTGGGAGGTGTCCCTGCCTATGGCAGGGGGGTTGGGACTTGATGATCTGCACGGTCCCTTCCAACCGAAACCATTCTATGATTCTATGAAAACCATGCAGTGGCCCAGCCACTTATCCTAAATATACTACAGCTCTAAGCACATTGTCATGACTAAAAGCAAGAAAAAAAAAAAATTCTCTCTTCATGCTCCACTCTCCAGCAGCTCCTAAAATCCATTTAACCTTCCTCCTTGGAGCCGTTTGCCGCATTCCTGGTGCTCAGCCCCAGGTCTCAAGCGACTTTTCCTCCTTTTCCAGCTTTCCCTCCCCCCCCAATTCTAAAAAGAAAACTTTCTCCTCCCCAAGGAGGTGGGAACAGCCACAGCACCACCGGGAGCAATCCAGATCCAACCCCCCTCCCCTGCAGATAACCAGCCACAGCCTCTCCCCGTGCTGCGGTGGGAGCTCTGAGCCGCCTCGCTGATGAAGCCGTTAAGATTAGGCCACTGCTGGCACTAAGATGACATGATGCGAGCGTTTAATATACCCACACCAACTGGGTGGCCAGCCTGAGCCGCTCTTTCGCTCACTTGCTGGCTGCGAATATTCCTCCCTCCCTCCTTCCCGTAGGATTTTAACATCCCTGTGAGGAGAGCAAGCTCTCCCAGCCAGCGACAGCGAAGACCAACGAGCTGCTTAATTAACTGCCCCTCTCCCAGTTGCCACAGCCTTGCCAAATGCTGGGGAAACCCGATTCCAGCTGGTTATTGAGCACTCATGGCTCCAGAGGGACGAAGACAGCGGGGAAGCACAGCAGTGAAGTGTATCAGTGGTGCTCCTTTAGCATTAGGCCAGGTGGCATTTTCACCCACGGAACCCAGCCCAGATCTACCAATGATGAGTCGGAATTTAATATTCATTACCAAGAAATCAGTTCAGACACCTCCTACAGGGCTGACACCATAACCTCCTGCGCCAGCTCCCGCCGTGCCAAAGCGCCGCGCTCCAGGCGCTCACCATCCCCCAAAGGGACAAAAGCTTTCAGTGGCCGTCAGTCCCTTAAATTAAATCTTATTTGGTCCAAGAGCTCCCTAGTGGGTTACACGGAGCAAAGGAGAGCCCTTGTCTGCCAGCCAAGCCCAGCCCTGCTCTCAGCCATGCCTCTGAGGGTGTTACCTGCGCCCTCGCACAGGTATCCCAGGAATTTGCAGAGCCTGGCTGCCAGGTACGCCCGCCCCATCCAGCGCCCGCCCCGCACACCCCGCTGGGTCCCAAGAACTCCTCTTTTTATCTTCCATCCCTTCAACCAGCCTCAATTTCAAAAGGAGGAAATTAGCGATTCTGTAACATTTCATCTTATTTCTGTTGCCCGACCTACCAAAACAAAGGAGGGAAAAGCAAAGAACTGACTCTCACCGGGAGCGTAAACGGGTTATTATAGCAATGACATACAACAAGGGCACGTATAAAGAGGAAGCCACTAGAATCATAGAATGGTTTAGGTTGGAAAGGACCTTGAAGATCATCGAGTTCCAACCCCCCTGCCATAGGCAGGGACACCTCCCACCAGACCAGGTTGCCCAAGGCCACGTCCAGCCTGGCCTTGAACACCTCCAGGGATGGGGCAGCCACAGCTTNTTCAATCTAAACCTGTCCTCTTCCAGTTTGAAGCCATTCCCCCTCGTCCTGTCACTCCATGCCCCAGTAAAAAGTCCTTCCCCAAGCGGGCTGAAGCTTTAGGGCTGTGCTCCTGTTGAGACCAACGGGGCAACCGCTTCCTTTGGGACGGCGGGAGGGCAGCAGAGGATGGGGGAGCCCAGAGAAACTCCCCACCAGGGGGGACAACTGCAGCCAGCGCCGCACGGGCAAGTTCTGCCCCCGACCTCGCAGAGGGGATGGTGCAATCCCACCCCCGGGGTACCAACAGCAAGTGCAGGGGTTCGGGAGAGGAGGGCAAGAGAGAGAAGGTAAACCTACACCCACCCAGTTTTAGCAGTGCTGCAGCCCCCAAACCCAAATTATTCCCGGCTCCGGCTGCCCACGCTGCAGCTCTGCAGGCTGCAAATCCCCGGGTGAGCCAAAGGCAGCGGCTGGCCAGCACACAGCGCCGCTGGGTTGGCTCCGGCCCGTAGCCAGAAAGTTGCCCCAGAGGATGCCAAAGAGGAGGAGGAGAAGCTCTCAAGGAAAAGTTGGTCTTTGAAAGTCCCTTTCCCGGGAAGCAGGGTGGCAGGCCGGCCCGTGGCGGGAGGAGGGAGCGCGAGCACACCCCTGCCAGCGGGGAGGTTTCTAACGACACGGCAGATGCCACCTACGTTGGCTAACGGGATCGGCACACTGTGTGCAGCCCCGGGAGGCTTTGCCCACACAGCTATTATGCGATACACGATGTGCTCTGGGCGTTAGGAGGTATTTTGCTGGTGCTGTGTATAGCACAGCGTTAGACAGCCAGTACTCACGGGAGAGAAGA
>VUYV01000462.1:122605-183248 GCA_008711295.1 Anarhynchus alexandrinus
TCCCACTGCCACCCAGCACCACGCACAGGAGATGTGCCCCAGGACAAAGAAGCACCGGGCCAGATGGTCACAGACAACTGCAGGATGTCAAAAGAGAATTCCACTTAATTGGGAGACATTCAGGTATGGAACAGCTTCAGACCTCCTGTTACCAACACCTGGAAGAGCGAGAGGACCAGACATCACAGTAAGTGCCAATGCTGCTCAGGCCAGTGTAGCTCAGCGCGGCAATTCAACGTGCAAACAAAGCACAAGCAGCACGGAAATTGAAATCAGTGAGGTTTGCTGCATATTTTTAAATTCTAAGGTCTGTAGTTGCTTCAATTAATGCTAGTGACTTCCCTTATTGTGATACAACTAATCTCCCGAAAAAAAAGTAATCGTCTACAACCCTGCCTCGCTCGCAGAGCGGTACACGATCCCCCCCGGCTTCAGCAGGGCTCCGGAACAGCCCCCAGGCAGCTGGGTGGGATGGGGAACGAAAAAAAAGTAATCGTCTACAACCCTGCCTCGCTCGCAGAGCGGTACACGATCCCCCCCGGCTTCAGCAGGGCTCCGGAACAGCCCCCAGGCAGCTGGGTGGGATGGGGAACACGAGCACACGGCTATGCCTTTGCGGGGCTGTCTGTCTTGGAAGACAGATAGCTACAAGCCTCTTCAGTAAGGCTTGATTAGAAAAATAAACCTACAAGCTCTCTTTTGCCTTATCTTCAAGGCATTATCGTTAAGGTGGATTGCCCATGCTGATTAGCGAGCGGGAGAAGGGACAAACCTCCATGGCAGGGCCCTTTCAGCACACCTCAGCATCGCTGTNTCAGCTGTGCCACATCTGTAATGCTGCCGTTACCCCTGCCCACCGCCTGCATGTGTGCACTGCCACCGGGCTCCTACCGCACCAACAGCTGAATGATGTTTGCTGTTAAAAGTGTGATTAATCCCTCCGATGCACCCGTTGCTCATTAGTTGTTTCATTAGAGCCAGACCCAAACCTGATGAGAATCACTCCCAGCTTTTCCTATTTTAGAGCAACTCGGGCTCCAGCGCAGCGCATCGGGTCTCTACGGGGAAGAGAGAAGTTCTGACATCGGCAGGGGATTTTAATTAAAAAGCAATTGTGAGGCACAGGCTTAGTGGAGACAGCAGGTTGCCAGAGCAGGAGAGGCATGGAGGACATCACCGAGGTACACCAAAGAAAGGACTTCAGCAATGCCCGGAGTCGTGAGGCAGCTTAGAGAACATAAAACTGCCGCTCTCGGGGCAAACCGCAAAGGGAGAGAGATAAGGAGGAGGTTTGAATGGAGGGCAGCTTCCAGGGACCTGCAGGGCCTGATCCTGTTCCCGCTCACATCAATGGGAACTTTGAAGTTTCCCCTGAGCATAAAGACCAGCCTGGCACCCCGCCGGCACGGCTTGCCTTGGGGAAAGCAGCAGATGGCTTTGTTTATCAGCCCCCACTGTGACCCAACCTCAGCTCTCCTCACCTAATTTATCAGAAAACCGCAGGGAGTGCGACCCAGCCTGGGTGTTGGGATGGGGTAAGAAGGGCAGGAAACGAGGGGCAAAAAGTAGTATTTCATAGAATCATAGAATGGTTTAGGTTGGAAAGGACCTTGAAGATCATCGAGTTCCAACCCCCCTGCCATAGGCAGGGACACCTCCCACCAGACCAGGCTGCCCAAGGCCACGTCCAGCCTGGCCTTGAACACCTCCAGGGATGGGGCCTCAACAACCTCTCTGGGCAACCTGGGACAGTGCCTCACCACCCTCACAGGGAAAAACTTCTTCCTAATGTTCAATCTAAACCTGCCCTCTTCCAGTTTGAAGCCATTCCCCCTCGTCCTATCACTCCATGCCCCAGTAAAAAGTCCTTCCCCAGCTCTCCTGGAGCCCCTTTAGGGACTGGAAGGCCGCAATAAGATCTCCCTGGAGCCTTCTCTTCTCCAGGCTGAACAGCCCCAACTCCTTCAGCCTCTCCTCATAGGAGAGGTGCTCCAGCCCTCCGATCATCTCTCCTCTGGCCCCGCTCCAGCAGGTCCATGTCCTTCATTTCAGCCAAGGAAAGTGCATGTTTGCAAGCTGTTAGCGGGGCTGTCCTGGCAGATCGAGTCACTGCTCACACAGTCCCACGGGTGCTGTCTCACCGGGTGTCTCTTCTGTGGGCAACAGCATCATGTTCTAAAAACTACACGTCTTCAGCTGCCGTTAAACCACTGGAGTCCATTGCTATTGTATATGTGAACACAGAAGAGATGCGTACCGAGAGGTACAACACCAACGGTCACCCAAACCGCAGAGAGCCCCGGGCTGAGCCAGGTCCCCCTGCCACATCCCACTGCCACGTCCCACTGCCACCCAGCATCGGGTGCCCTAGATGTGCCCCAGGACAAAGAAGCACCGGGCCAGATGGTCACAGACAACTGCAGGATGTCAAAAGAGAATTCCACTTAATTGGGAGACATTCAGGTATGGAACAGCTTCAGACCTCCTGTTACCAACACCTGGAAGAGCGAGAGGACCAGACATCACAGTAAGTGCCAGCGCTGCTCAGGCCAGTGTAGCTCAGCGCGGCAATTCAACGTGCAAACAAAGCACAAGCAGCACGGAAATTGAAATCAGTGAGGTTTGCTGCATATTTTTAAATTCTAAGGTCTGTAGTTGCTTCAATTAATGCTAGTGACTTCCCTTATTGTGATACAACTAATCTCCCGAAAAAAAAGTAATCGTCTACAACCCTGCCTCGCTCGCAGAGCGGTACACGATCCCCCCCGGCTTCAGCAGGGCTCCGGAACAGCCCCCAGGCAGCTGGGTGGGATGGGGAACACGAGCACACGGCTATGCCTTTGCGGGGCTGTCTGTCTTGGAAGACAGATAGCTACAAGCCTCTTCAGTAAGGCTTGATTAGAAAAATAAACCTACAAGCTCTCTTTTGCCTTATCTTCAAGGCATTATCGTTAAGGTGGATTGCCCATGCTGATTAGCGAGCGGGAGAAGGGACAAACCTCCATGGCAGGGCCCTTTCAGCACACCTCAGCATCGCTGTGCATCACACCCTTGCGGACTGGAAAGTTCCCCCCCCCCCAGTTAGAAATGCTGTCTTCTGCCAAAGAGCCCTGAATAAAGCAAAGGAAACTCCTTGGAAAGGTTTAGAGCCTTCCCACAAGCTGTGCCAAAATCCCTGCAAGTGTCTTTAGGACAGCATTACTTCAGAAAGCTTAACGATTATTGACACTTTAAGACTATCACATTTTAAAGTCAATGAACTCCTTTTCCTGAAAGTCTTCTACGATGTCAAATGAAAACAAGCAGAAAACAGAGAACTGGCTGAACTCATTGACTAGATGACTGTATTAATGTTTACATGAAGACTTTAGTCAGGCAAACATCCCTTCACCACCACAGCACGTGGAAATCTTTTGGAGGGTCCCAAGAGGCATTCTTCCAGAATTCCTGACCAAAACCCCCTTTACGCCACAGCCGCACGGTGCACGAGCAGCACTGAGCAGGTGAACGGAGAAGGGAAGGGACCCGTCCGGTGGGACACGCGGGCAGCGAGGGCGTGCATGTGGAGTTCATTATTGTCCTTTCAGTCCGCTCAAATTGAACACTTCCCTCCTACCTCCCTCATTGCTTTAGTCACCAGGTGGTGCCGAAACCCCTAAAGGGGATGAATTGGGAACTCTGACCTCTGCTCTGACGCCTCCTGTTTCCTCCCCTCCCTTTTAGGTGCTGCCTGTGGTCACAGAAAGGAGCCTCTACAAAAGGACTTTTCTTAAGCTTTCAGACTGACCGAAGACCACTGGCCTGGGAAGCGGTGCTCAGATCAAAGCGACCCTGTGCCGGAGCTGCAGAGGGGACGGGAGGGGGTCGCTGCAGAAATCGCGGTTGAGGAACCCTCTTCGGCAGCGGGGGGAAGCCGGGAGGATGTGCACACCCTGCGGTGCCAGGAAAGGGCTGCGCTTGAGGGATGAGTTACAACCGCCCCCAAAGCTGGTACAGCCTGAAGGGTTTATTTCGGTCACCGGCATCCTCAGCGCAGTGTGCCATGCTAAGCCAGCAGCGTGGCCGGAGCACAGGTGAACAGATGTAGAGCCATAAATGAATTCCCATGTTTGCCAGCTTTTCCGAGCAGCCTTATCCTCCCAGTTTTGCTTAGCAGATCATTCACATTTGTGTGCAAGTGCTACTTCTTTACCTTTGCCTCACTGTAGGCACAATTACTCCACTGAGGTCCCTGTAAGTCTCCTGCCACTAGTACTTACAGCAAAACTTCTTCGAGTTACCTTAACTTACAGTGCAGCAATGTGAAACAGATCACTTTAAAAGGTGGCAAAACTCCGAGGAGGATATGTCAGCATTTTGTCATCCAGTAACATCTTCAACAATTTCTGCTCCATACGGAGCAAAATTCCACGTCATAACCACACAATAGCCAGAAAATTCCGAGTACAGCACTAACTCGGGAGAATGCGGCCAGAATGAGAAAAATGCTTCAGAGATCATCTCCTACCAAAAGGCTCCATCCGAGAACACGACCGTTATCCCTTCCCTCACTGTTACGTACAACCCGGACAACCCTATTGCTCCCTTACGACAGGTGAACGGGTGCCGTGAACCTCACAAGCACCAGGCAGAGAACCCCGGTGAGCAGCACTGGAGGGGCCCTGGAGGCTTCAGCATTCCAAATCAGAGCTGCTCTTCCCGGCTCGGGCTGCCCTCGGGGGGGCACTGGGTCTGGAGTTCCTGCAACTAAAACTTAGTGTTTTACAAGCCCGTTTACAACCCTTCTTTCCTCTTTTCAAGAGAGCCATAGCTGTTAGACCGCACGGCGGTTTTTACCATGTGCGTTGNCAATTCAACGTGCAAACAAAGCACAAGCAGCACGGAAATTGAAATCAGTGAGGTTTGCTGCATATTTTTAAATTCTAAGGTCTGTAGTTGCTTCAATTAATGCTAGTGACTTCCCTTATTGTGATACAACTAATCTCCTNGCTTAAAACGGGACCCCTGAGATGAGTCACCCGACATTCCCTTGTAAAATTCACCCTCTTTAACTTTCTCCTCCGCTCATCCCAATGCCCCACCGAACACAGAGGGAATGGCGGAGTTAAGACCCGCGAAGGTAAATATTATCGCACTTATCATAATATTTCCCCGACCGGCAGAGGAATTCAGGAGCTGGTTCGCCCAGGATTTTGTCAACGGAAAGAACTTTAAAAAATAATGCCATGGGAACTCGGTAAGCCGCGTTTCACGTGTGCGGCTCCCGGCAAAGCGGGGAGAGACGGAGCACGTGTGTCCCATCGCCCCGCCGCTCCGCTGGGCTCCAGCCGGGCTCCCGGCTCCGGTGCCGGGGCTGGGGCCCCGGGGACCACCCCTGCCTGCCCCCCCCCCCCCCCCCCCACAGCCCCCCCCCCCCCCCCAATACCCACTCTGCTCCCAGGGCCAGGGTACCCCTGGGCAGCACCTCCATCCTCTCTCCCTCCTGCTGCAGTACCTTCTGCTCTCCTCTTNTCCCCTTCCCCCTCCGCCGGCCGTACCTGGATGGTCTGGTTGGGGTCCCCCCCCGCCACCGGCCCCCCGACCAGTTTGCAGTAGAGGTCCTCCACGGCGCGGCGGCTGCCGGCGCCCCCCGCCGCCGCCTCCTCCCCGCAGGTGGCGGTGGCGGAGATTCGGGTGCCCTCGGCCAGGTTGAAGTAGGGCGGGTGGAGGCTGTGCCCGTTCACATCGCTGGGGAAGGAGGCGGGTGGGCGGGCGGCGGCCACCGCCAACACCGGCACCGCCAACACCAGCACCGGCAGCAGCCACGGCCGCGCACCGCCCCGCTCCGCCGCCCTCGCCATCTTCACCGGGGAACTGCCCGAGCGGCGGGGGCGGGCAGCGGCANTACCCGCGGGGCTGCGCTGCCCCGGCCGCGCTCGCTGGTTGTTTTAGGACGTTAAACTCCATTAACCGATAGATCGGTTTATCTCCAGGAAAAGCTCGATTACTAATTAACAAAACACCAAAAAACCGCCACCAAATCCACTTTGCTCTCCCGCTGTTGGTTCTCGTTAAATTCGGACAGGGAAAATCTGCTTCCACTGTCGCCAGAAGGGCTGGATTTGGGGAAAGGCTTTGCCTGCTCACTTAAGGGGGAAAGAAGCAGCTCCGCGATACCCCGACCTTCTCCCCATCCTCCGCGACCCACCGGCGGTCCCTCTGTGGTGTCACTCGTAAGGACACACACCCCTCCAGGTCTTTAGATGCTGCTGGGGGGAAGACACTTTGCGGATAAGAAACTGAACATATTGCAAGAAGTTATATATAACAATAGATAAACTAACTCATCAGAACACTCCTTCGATTTTCCAGCACAGACAGACTCTTTTAAATCCAAGAATTGAACGATACACACAAAATGCTGTGCCTGAACAAGCCGATGCTGTTTCTTTAAACTAAGAAGATAGAGAGTGGACCCACAGAGACCGGGTCCCGACTCCATACAGTTGGATTGCTGCGGTATTTGAACCCCACGGGAAACAAAACAAGCTCTTAAGCGTGTCCAGGTCTTCACCGGCGGCTGCTGGGCATTTGCTCATTGCCTCACATCATCCTCTTTGTTTCTCTTTCATGGACAGCCTCGCAGGAACCAGCCCTCTTGCAAAAGTTGTTGTGTTAAATATGAAAAGCTGTTAATAATAAAAAAAAAGAGCATCGTGATGTGTGTGGTTCAAATAAGTAGCTCCACAGACTGCTGTCGCATATGGCACGTACCTGGCAGGCTATGCAATTACATTCATTTCAGCGCTGTCAAGGGCCTTTGGAACATCCCTTTTACTGTGTCTAAAGCACTGTACGTGGCCTATCATATCGCGATATATGGTAAGATTACCGTCGGGTGAGAGCGGAGCCCTGGTCACCGCAGAGCCCTGCGCTGCAGGCAGTGGGACACTCACAGCCCTGCAGCCAGGTGCCGCTTGGGAAAGCTGGTGGGTCCCAACATCAGGAGGTGGAGGACCGCAGAGCCACGTGCCATCAGGAACCAGGGAGCCATCCAGTGCCAGCTGTTTCTCTCCTGGCACTGCGCAGTGCCGAGATGGCATTAGCATGACATCAGGGCTTGTGAAGGCAGGGTGGTGAGAGGTGCCTGGTTCCACATGGCGAGGAAGCACTGAAGCACAGCCGCCAAGCCCATTCAGTCAGAAAGACTTCCTAAAGCGCTCTCAGACATCTTTTAACCCCTTCCTGCTTGTCCCTCTCTTTGGACTTCTTTCCCTCGGTTTCCCCACTTAATGGGAGATCTTATCACTCAGCAGATGAATGTCTCCTTTAAAAGCGAAATGGAACCTTTTAAAACAACTCCTCATAAAGAGAACAGGCAGTCTTTGCCCTTTAAACCGTGCTTGAAAATAGGTAGCTTGCTGTGGGGAAAGTGGAACAGCCACCTTCGAAAACGCTCCTGCTTTGCAGTAATGGTTAACTAACATGTTTATGTATGGGAGACCAATACTCCGCAGGACAGGAATTAAAACTTCCTTCAACTTTATCAAATGCCATATTTAATTAGCTACTTACACCCCATGGCACCTGTGAACATGTAAAAAGAGTTAACAAGGAAAGTCGGGCACAGATTAGGAAAATAACTTTCTCCCACCTCCGCAAGAGAGTTACAAGGCAAAACACTTGGGTCGGTCTAATACCCGTAATCCCTCTAGTGGTAACGTTGTGGCACGTAATTAGTCACCCCTCCAAAATGCAATTAAGGAAAGTGAACAATCCATCCAGAGTGAAATCACGGTTAGCACGAGGGTTTCGTGGCACGGACTCAGCAGCACCACGCAGACAAAATGACCCTTCTGCAGTCTGAACAGGCCTCAAGCCAACCGCAGAGCTACGCTGCAAAGGCACTTTGAAGACTGAAAACATATTTAGGCCACCTATGCCATGGGGATCTGAAGTTTTCCAAGAAGCAATGGGAATGGTTTAAAGAAAGAGGATTCTGAGGTGTTTTTTTTTTTCCCCAGCACAGAAAGAGGCAGAAGGTTTATAACACAGCAGAACATCCAATTTAGAGGTTAACCAAAAAGTTGAGGTTAACAGCTTGAACTCCTATCCTGATGCCATCTCCGGTCAGCCACACTCAGGAAAACAAGACATATTTGCTAATCTGGACCGAACACAAGCCCCATCTAGTCCCACATCTCATCAGAGAGCCACCAGCAGCAAATGTTTCAGGTGAACCCCCCTGTGGGTGGGCAAGGGCTACCCTGCTCCCAAAAGAGACGTCCCCTGATCTGTAACAGCTAGAACTCAGCTTGAATACTGGAGCTTTTCTTCTACTTAAGAAGCTTTTCTAAGCACCGACTTCAACAGCCCTGGACATTTACTATTCACGGTGTGATCTGCTCTGATCTCTCTTTGAATTTTACCAGTTTCTTGAGCCTAGCAATGCTGCTTCTTGGCTCGGCTTCGCCAAGCTACTGGTCATAGTCACACACTCTCAAATAGGAGCTGGTGAAGCAGAAGAGACTTTTCTGTTCAGAACCAATCCGCTACCAGCGAATGCAGAAAGAACTGAAAAAAAACCCACCCCAGCCTGTAGCAACCCTCCTCCAATCTTCTCTGAACCTGCATGTAACAACACGACTTCAGCCATGCTGCTATCCATCTGCGACCATTAAAGGCGTCTGAGTTCTGCTGAAGCTTTGACTTTTGCCTCCCTAAAAACTGCAGGACCACGAGGAGCTTGCTGGAAGCTGCCATCAGAAAGCGCAAGCTCTTTCTTCAAGCGGGCTGCAGAACGGCAGCAGGGCTCGGGGGGTGTAGAGGGACAGGAAGAGCTTAAAAAAGATCGGAGAACAAATTCCGTGCTTGGGCTCCCAACAGCTTACCTCGGTGAGGGAACCCAGTTCCTAAATCTGAACAGAGATTCAGCAAATTACAAACAGGAGTTTTGCCACCTGCGCAGACCCTTTTAGCCTCTGGCAGAGGTGCGGGGAGGTGTCCCGCAGACAGCAGCAAGGGCTGCCGAGTAGTTCACCAGCGATGCAGACACGCTCTGCCTCCCGCGAATAAATTCTCTGCTTTTCCATTGTCTATTACACAGAGGAATGACAGAAGTGCTCCTCACTCTGGAAAAACCAACATATGGCCAATGGGAAAAGAAGCGCTGCCTTCCCGTGCAGGATTTCCTTGCAAGGTACCGCCGCAGTCAGAGCCGTCAGTAAAAGCAGTGCCCGAGCCAAGAGAAATAAGGGAGCATATGGTTCTTGTACCGTGTATAGTATAGGGTCAGGAACATGTTATCTTACGGAAGATTTAATTACTTTTCTACTACTCTGCTGCAAGGAGTGCGAAGGAACACGTTTCCTGAGCTTTGCTCTGTGGTGACCTAAGAACGTTGTACCAAGATCACCATTTTCGTAAGCGTCTCGTGGCTCGACACAAGTGTGTCAAGAACAGCTACTAGAAGCTAAGAACTAATTCCGCAGGAGCTGGAATTGAACCAACACGAGCCAGAAGAGCAATCGATATCCTTCAAGCACATCTCCAGCTTTATAATTTTATAAGCCTCATAGGCTGTACCTGAGAAGACTGTAAAAAAAAAAATAAGACTGTAAAACAAAATAAAAAAAAGACATAAGCAGGTTTCAGTTGAGTTTGCTGAGTTCACAGAGGCGCGGAAAGGAGTTCCCCTCCTGTTCCCACAGCCCCCTGCACACACGCACACACAGACAGCTCCGCAAACAGCCCCCAGAGACCCAAAGTACATTGCCCCTGTTTGTTCTTCAAACTGACACCTCAATTACATCTTTTTAAGCCCTTCTGCAGATGGGGAGCGAGGGCACAGTCTGAATCTGCAGTGAGAGTTTTGTCGGAGGGATGGGATATCTGACCAGGACCTGCCTCCCTTTCTCGGGCTGGTTCTCACGGACGCGTAAAGCCACAGCCCAGAGGGGACGATCGGACGCACCACGCTACCTCATCTGCTGTCCACGACAGGCCGTGAACTTCCACCCCACAGTGTTATAACCGGCCCAGCTCTGCTTTTATTGAAATATTCCTGATGCTGTTCTGCAATGTTAACAGAAATAGTTAGAAACTGGGCAAACCAGACCAGACTGATAAGGTGATGCAACAGGAAGCACCTCTAGGAAGGAGCGCATCCTTTCTATCTTTTCAGAATTGAATTACGTTACGTGAAAATGCAAAACCCGAAAACTCACAAGCGCCAAAAGAGCATTAGCAAGATCGGAATTAGGAGACATCTGGAATTAAGAGTTATTTTCGCCTCCTCTGTAAAATAATGTGTCTTATCTTTGTTTCCCTCAAGATCTGAATTAGGAGACATCTGGAATTAACAGTTGTTTCCCCCCCTCTGTAAAATTACTTTAATGTGTCTTATCTTTGTTTCCTTTATAGTGTTCCCCCTTTAACATTTATTCGGATTTGAAAACGACTGTTTTGATGCACAGCTGGTCAATTTGCTGTGCCCAGGCAGCACCTTTTGGTTAAAACCAAAAGGCGGCACGCATCTGTGTTTTGTCTGCCGCAGACATTTTCACGGAGAGATCAAGAAGTTTCATAATGCAGCAGGACACGTTACTCTACACCAGCGAATTCAATTCACTTTAAGGTCAGCCTGTACCTTCCCTGTAATCAAATGGTTCCAAAACCCTCCCAAAGCCAGAACAGGTGTTTCATTCATGCTGTCTGTCTGCCTGGCAAGGACCCAAATACTTTCTTTTAAAGTCTAAACTCTGTATTATTCTGGGGCACACTGAAAATGTACGTATGTGCTGTCTCCCAGGCATGCTTCGGGCTTGGTCATCATTAGCTACGTGTTTTTCTTTGCAGGAATCAAACAGGAACACAGCTGCTTTTATGTTAATAACTAAATCGTGCTTTAAATTTATGCCACGCAGCTCTCCCTTCAGCCAGAAGGGCCCTGCGCATTTAACGAGCTGACATGTCAACAGAGATCAGCTCACCCACCAGAAAAGTGCAGCCACTTCTAGGGTGAGCCGCGGTGGCTGTGTAGCGCTGCAGGAGAACGAGGACCGCTGCGTCGAGTTGAAGCCGCAGAGGAAGCGAAGGGCTGAGCGAATGCGCTGGGGATGGAGAGCGGTGGAAGGGCGGGAGGTACCGCACCCGCTCGAGGGTGGGAGAGCGGTGGGGGCAAGCTGGAGGCACACGGGCGGAACGCGCTTCTGCTTCGGGTCTGAAAGGTGGGAGATACCCAGCGCTGCGAATGGGAGACCGACTCAAGCCTGACTCAGAGAATGGGATATTTCCTGCTCTGTCGTTATAACTTCTTTGAACGCCGGGAAGTTCATTCTCCCACAGATTACTTCACCCGGGTTTGTTTCTGTACCCTGTGGCTACGCGCGCAAATATTCTTCAGGCATGGGGTCATGACAGACCCTTGCTGGCTTCCACAAACATCACATCACATCCAATTTTTCAAAATCTAGGTGGAAATTGCTAGTGGCAAGGAACTTCAGGGATTTCAGAAAAAAAAACAGTTATCATTTCTAATGCAAATACACACATTTTTTGAAGGAGGGGGAGGAATGATTCATGCGAATAAGGATTTCTCGGGTTAAATCATCCTCTGCGTTTCCATTCCAGGGATTTCTTTTCTCCGTGCCATTCTGGAGAGCTGGTGCTAATGTCACAAATAACTCTGAAAACAATAGGTCCTGGAGAAAGTTAGCAGCTAACATGGCAAAAGGAAGACCTCATCCAGATCAGAAAGGCGGGACACCCGCTGAGCGTTGCACGGTTCGCCTCCGCCTGCCCTGCGCGTTCATTAACTGCGCATCTATTCAGCTGGAAAGGTGCAGGTTTCCTTAAATCAGGGAAAAGCTCTTGATTTCATTAGCGCGACTCAACCAGCACAGAGCGGAGCTTGCGTGCTGTGTTTGGTAGGTGACACGGCGGTCTGCAGGAAACACAGCGCCGATACAGCTATACCTGCCCCCCCCCCCGGGCAAGCACAGAGCTCCGGCTATGAAAACAACTTCTTACCTTCAAACTGGTCTTTGTCAGTAACTTTTATTCCTTACGCTTAGGGACTTCAAGGTCAGACTTCTCCTTTGCTATAATCAGATTGATCCAAATCTACTCCTCCGGTTTTGCATGGGAAATCTTTCTACTTAGGATCTAGATTTAACTGGAGCCATGAGATGGTGGGGCACACACTCAAATACCCAGTGCTAACGTCAATGGTTCCTGTTAAGGCTAATTATACTATCACATCGTATACAGCCAATTTCCCCAGGACTGACGAGACCTAAATCGTGCCTTAAAGCCCCTCCACTATCAACTTGTAGTACATGGACTCCATGGAGAGCCTATCTTCTCTGCTGCACAGGACAGTAGTATTGGCATTTTCCTATTAAGTCCTGTTTCTTTAATGAGAAATAATACATAGTTAATGAAAAGTGTAATTAGGAGCAAGCAACAGACCCCAGCAACGTTACAAACGCCAAGCTGGCCCCAGAGGAAGGATCATCTCAACAAATACCCCACAGCAGCAGGTGTCCTTTGCTTTTCATGTGTGTTTTGCCAGTGGAAGGGCATGCCCGGTCCAGCACACCCTGGCTGGGGCTCCCCAAAGGAACCAGCAGCAGCTCTCCTGTCAGTCACGAGGAGTATGGTCAGAGGAAGGTGCACAGACCCAGCGACCCAACGGATTTGTTGGACTTAGCAGAACAAACATTTAAAGTTGGAATTTCCCTGATACCTCCAATCTGCAGTTTAGCTCCGTATTTAAAAATGCGCAAAACTGAATGAAGGAGCAGAGGCGCATTCCAGCCGTAACGCTCCAGTCTTCGCTGCTCCCCAGCAGCTTTTCTAATTGTGCTGCACATGTTTTCCCAGATGAAAAGAGAACCGTGGGCCTTACGAAGAGTGCCAGCTGGTAAAGAGGTTAGATGCAAAGTTTGAAAAGAAAAAATAATGTTACAAAGGTTAAGGTTTTTTCTCTCACCCCTTGCAAAGCAGTTTTTGAACGTGGGAAGTAACCTCATTCCCCACGTCCAGTTAGATGAATGGCCAATACCAGCAGCACTGGCACAAGGAGTCTGCGTGGTCTCTGCCAGAGCGGTCTTTTGCCACGTGTCAGAATTAGACACCAAGCCCATTACTGGAACCTTCTGCGTACGCGCTGTCAGGGCAAAAACCAGTCTCAATACGCAGGTTTTGTGTTTTCTTCTCGCTTCAGGCAGGGCAAGGGTAACGAAAGGCGAGGGAGAGGATAACTCCTCTGGAGGAGCACGGCTCAATGCAGACAAACAGAAGGAGCTGGCATCCTAGGAATACACCACCGACACTAAACACACTTGTGTGTGCATTATTTGATTTAAGCGCATTAGGAGACATAAATGTGATACCACTAACTCTGTCCAGTAGCCTCCATCCTTTACCGGCGCAGAAGCCGCAATGCAGAGGACGCAAGCCAACCGCCGTTAGTGCGCGATGCCTCAGCTCCCACGCCCGGGGAGGGTCAAGGAGCCTCTGCTTGCCGTATCCCCGCGTGCCAGCACCGGGGACGCCGTCCAGCAAACGCACCGATCGCAGCTGCAGCGGTCTGGCGTGACGGTGGCTCACCTGGAGCCAGCCGGCCCCTCTGTCTGAGCGCACCACCTTGTACGGGTGCGAGCTGTGCCGCAGCCCCTCGGAACGGAACCCGGCAGCGCACTGCTGCGGGCGCCTTAGCGTCCTCTCAACACAGAGGAGGATGAGTTCCTCCCTGCATTTTCCACTGGTTTCGGAGATGGAAAGGGGGAGGTTAGACTCTCCGCCGGGCACAAGGCAGTGCTGGACGACAGAGTTTAGCTCCAGCTGTGCGTTGGGGGCTCTGCCTGTGGGGAACACTTTACTTTTACTTTTTTTTTTCTTTTTTTTTGCTGGGGTACACTCAATCCAAGCACAATATTGACAATAAACTCTTCTTTCTGAGATTCTCAGTCCTAATCCGTGGGACTTGCAGAGGCCGAAAGCATTGTAATGAAATATTAGCAAGAGTTGCCTTGGAAACTGCCCAGATGAAGCCCTCTTATATTCACTGAAGTTCTCCCAGCGTGACTAATACCTCCTGGGCTATAGTTACACCACTCTGAACCTCCTGAATGCATGACCAAGTCAGCAGAGCAAACACACTCAAGCCCCATTTATACAGTTATGGCTTAATCTGATTATTTGTAGTTTGACCGAGCGCAAGAGAAATTTGCGGTGCTCCACTCTGCAGTCATTAGCTCCTCACTTTCATCTTGCCCCTCTCGCTAATTCACGCAAGGATTTCCCATTCTGCATTTCCTGGGACAGAAAAACCAGCAGCCTACCAGCTGAGTGCAAATTGCAGTCATCTGTTAAAATGCACTTGGTAACATTTGCTTTATCCCGTTAACCTTATCAGTGAGCGTAACATGGGGGGGAATGTGGAGGGCCTTCACTCAACGCGAAGCAAGAGCCACCCCCCGTACAGCCTTGCTGGCCCCTCTGCCGCAAAATCCACATCACGGTTTTCAGCATCCCACCCCCAGGACCGCGACAGCAGAGGAAAGTGAAGCGGTCCCTTTGTGAGCTGCAGCTGACAGCAGCAGAGCGCTATCAGTACTCCAAGCTCGGGCTCCCTCCTTGTGCTGGCTCCCTCCACCCCAGCTGTCCACCCAACCCTTAATTTTCCTTTTACAAAGCTCCTTTCACTGCCGGCACTGAGGATTTACAGGTCCCACAGAGAATGACTCAGTGCCCTTATCCTCCCTACTTCTCACTACTGCTCTTATTTCTAGGAGTACACGTTGGACGATCCGTTTCCCTGCGTGGGGTCAGGGGCAGAGCGCCTGCAAGAGGGGAAGACTTCCAAGATCAAGAGTTCTCACCTATTTAAAACTCTTTGGAAATGCACAAAATACTTTCCTTTGACAAGATAATCTCAGAATTCAACCCCCCCACATCTGTCCGGCACACCAAGCTCCCAAGACCCGGCTGGAGACGCGAGAGAGGGCAATTGCAGCATCAGAGACAGAGAAGGTTTGGGTGCCGATGTGCACTGTGATGTTTTCTCTCCGGTTAAATGAGGGCGATGCGAGCAGCTGCCCGAGCATTTGAGCTGAAGGATTGAGGACACCTCAGCGAGCAGCACGTGGCTCCTACAAGGTAACCACTGGGCTACATCTCATTGCGGCTACAAAATCACTTGGTTCTCCACACTCTGCCCGTGGGCTTTCATCTCCAAGGGGGACATGAGCCTTGACCATATCCTCTGCAGGGATTGGCCTCAGCCAGCTAAGGCCCCGCTCTCCTGGGGAAAGCAAAAGGTCACAGCAGATTTGGATCTCCTTCCTACAGCTCGAGGTGCATAGCAAAGGGCTGCTGCCAGTCTGCAGCTGTGGTTCCTGCAGCCGTACCGGGCTTAGCCCTCAAAGAAGCAGCACCAGGTCCGCTGGCAGAGCAGCTGCTGCAGGGCAGAGAGCCTTTCAGGCTGCGGTATTTGCCTGACCGGCTGGTAAAAGCTAGGGCAGCTGCACTGCATGGGGTGCTCGAAGCTCCGGGTGCCTGCCCGGGGCTCTGGTCAGTGGGTGTATTCCTCAGAAAAGCCTTCTTTAACAATAAGGGAAAAAAAATCACAGAATCACAGAATTTTCAGAGTTGGAAGGGACCTCTAGAGATCATCCAGTCCCACTCCCCTGCCAAAGCAGGACTGCCCAGAGCACATCACTCAGCACTGCATCCAGGCGGGGCTTGAAAACCTCCAGAGTAGGGGACTCCCCCACCCCCCTGGGCAGCCTGTGCAGTGCTCTGCCACCCCAACCCGAAAGGAGTTTTTCCGTGTATTTGAACAGAACCTCCTACGTTCCAACTTGTGCCCATTGCCCCTCGTCCTGTCACTGGGAACCACTGGAAAGAGTCTGGCTCCATCCTCCTCCAACCCACCCTTTAGACACTTGTACGCAGTAATAAGGTCTCCCCTCAGCCTTCTCTTCTCCAGGCTAAAGAGTCCCAGCGCTCTCAGCCTCTCCTCATATGGGACATGCTCCAATCCCTCAGTCATCTCAGTTGCCCTACGCTGGACTCTCTCCAGCAGTTCCCTGTCCCTCTTGAACTGGGGAGCCCAGAACTGGACACAGTATTCCAGTTGTGGCCTCACCAGTGCAGAGTAGAGGGGGAGAATGACCTCCCTCGACCTACTGGCCACACTCTTCCCTATGCAGCCCAGGATTCCATTGGCCTTTTTGGCAACAAGGGCACATTGCGGGCTCATTGACAATTTATTATCTACCAGGACTCCCAAATCCTTCTCCTCAGAACTACAAAATACATGTAGCAACAAAATCTCTCCTGGTCCTAGGGACTCACGGTTTGGTTTTGTGCTGCACTAAGCTGCATACAAACTGGCTTTTAAGAGTCAATTTATAGGGGATACAGGAAAACTTCTTATTGCTCACTCTTAAGCTATTGGGCAGTACCAGTTGACTCACCCTGTAAATGCACACCGCAGTCTGGGTGCGCTGCGGGAACGGGGATAGTGGTGCTTTTCGTTAGCGTTTGTCCCTTGAGTGCAGCAGCACAAGTGAGTTTTCACACCTGTGTCCGCCGCAGATAAGAACTAGCCACGGCTTGGGCTCCATGTCAGGAAGAGATTTTACATATTTCCATTGTCACAGCCGTTAATCTGAAATCTAAATGACTTCCTATTTGGGAAAGCATCTGAGTTTTTTCCACGCAGATTATTCCTAACAGTAGCTCAATAGGAACAGCTAGCTATTTTGTGCTTAAAAATAATTCCCCCCCAGTAGGAAGAGATAGCAAATAGGAAAATAGGTGCTTTCTCCAAAATAGAAGAGCTGTGAGCCTGTTTCTAACATCCCAGAGGCAGATGGTGCCACAGCCAAAACCTGGGCTACAGCTGCGGCTCAGATCCCTTCTCTACCACTTTCCTGCACCACCTTGGATACACCACTGAACTTTCTCTTGGCCTCTTTTCATCAACTCAAAATGAAAAGAAGTAGCGGTCGTGGGGTATGATGAGAACAAAAGCTGTGAGACGCTCAACCATCAAACGTAGGTGCATTTTTAAGTTTGTGGAAAATGGATTTAAGAGCTGAGCCCTGCTTGATTTTGTGGGTCCAACAAATTCCAGTGAAAATCCCGCGCGTTCTGCACAGCCTCTCCAGTTTGCCTTCCCGGAGATTAAACAACAAGCACAAACCCCGACAGGTTGGTCAGGATTTACACAACTCGGAAACACGAGGGTCCCTAAACTCAGCTCCGAGGGCTGGGGAGTGGAAAAGCCCAGGTAGCCCCAGAGACTCTCCCCGGCTCCGAGCTCGGGAAGCCGCGGCTGTGTGCTGCGGCCGCCTCTCTGCAAACCGCCCCGCGGAGCTGGAGAGCTGCCGTTCGTCCCGGGGGATGAGCTGGTGTGCAGCACGGCGGCATCCCTGCAGGTCAGAAACCCTTCTTTACACGCGTGGGGAAGCGCTTTGGGGTCCTTCAGCGCAAAATTTTGAGTGCGTTTTTCCAGCCGTAACATTTCAAATAAAGTAGCTGGAAACATACCAGAGCAGTCCTGGGTTTGCTCTTTGACTGCGGGTTTTCAGCGTGAGATTCTCCTCCCTTGCAATAACCTCTAATTTCCTCAGCACTTTAAGAAAGGTCTGTATTGTGCATAACCTTTGCGCAGCCATCCAGGTAGCCAAAGAAATCTCCTAAACCTCCGGATGGATGGTTTGCTGGGATAGAGCCCGTGACTGCTTTGAAATGCTTCACATTAATATCAAGGATGATATTTTCAATAAAGAAAAAAGAAACCTCATAACCACAGCTGGGCTATTTGTGGGAGGTTTCTCCTCAGTTTTCAAAGATCCTTGAAAAACTGGCAAGGAAACCAAAAACTGTTTTACTTTCTTCAGGAACACTAAAGGGGAAAAGGTACTTTGCGGATCAGGAGATTAAAATTACAAATACACTATCTGGTAATTTTACAGTAATTAAAGTCATTAACTTGATTGTATACTGCCATTTCAGCTGGTTTGGGCTTTTAGAATTTTATTTAAAGGAGCCACATTATTAAAGAGCTTCAGATGTGGAATTCCTTCTGGAAGGTACCCACTCTGGATTGATCCATAGCTCTGAGCTTTTAAGGACTCCCAAGATGAAAGCCATTTGGAAACTCCTTATGTGATTTATGCATATAGGGCCTGACATCCTCATCTTCATGCTAGGGGATTTATTCCTTCCCTAATGAGGTGAAGGTCAGGCACGCCACGCTCGTTCTGGAAACGGAGAGGGTATGGGCGTGTGCCCATTGGCATTCTTGCCTTGAGCTCTGCACTTCGAGCATGAGGTATGAATAAAGGAATTTAATTAGTTCTTGCCTGCTTCTATTAAACCACTCTAGAGGGATGCAGAGACAGTGTAATAAAGAGGGTATGTGATTTGCATGCTAATAAAGGCACATAGACTTTCTTTGGACAAGCCTTGACTCGATACCAACATCAGAACTCGCGCTAAACCCAGCTTTGTTCCAAAGCGAGCCCGCCACACGCAGCACGGCGAGCTTCACACGGCCTCGAAGCTGACTACGAGCTATTCTGCTTTTGCTGCTTAGCGCCTCTCGGGCTGGTCCCTGGCCTGCAGCTCGCTGCAAAAAAAAAAAAAAAAAAAGCAGATTAAGTGCTTCGGTGTGTTTATCAAATCCGTATTATTGCAGGCACTCGCTGGCTTTGGGAGAGGAAGCGTCAGATTCTCTTTCGCTATTTGTTGACTGTCTAAGGCCGGAGAGACCGGAGGAGCGCTCCTCCCTGCACAGGAGGGACCGCGGCCCTGGTTTGACAACATGTTGTCTTTGGCAGCAGCGTCCACCTAATCTGTTTCTGCCCTCTTTCCCCTCATGGTTGTGCCAACAGAACCGTTTGTGGACTCAGGCTGTGACCCAGAATCGGGAACTGACCCAGCTATAAAAAGGGGTGTAAACAATATTTTTACGGTTTATTTTTTTTTTTAAGCTATCTTAAGCCATTTAAGAAACAGCCCTCCCAGTGAGACTGGACATCTGGAAGCACGACTGTTCCTGTACCAGGCTGTTAACACAGGTAAGCACTCGAAGCTGTTGAAAGGGGCAGCCAGCTCTGATTTAAGACAGCAATTCCTAATATTAAGAGCAGTGATGTATAGCGAAGTGGAGTGTCACAAGGCCAGAACTGAAAGTGATCCATCCATTCCACGGGAGAGGAAGACAGGTCAATGCACTTATGGCAGAGTTTTTAATTCTTGGAGTACGTGTGCTGTTTCAGCTAGCCTCACAGACCTTGTTAGGGCAAAATCCCAAATGTTTTGCTGAAGTAGTCTCCAGCCAAATCCAGATTTGCAACAGGGATAGCAGAGTTAGTCAGGAAAGGTGGATCAGTTGCAGTAATCAGCAGCAAAAGAGAAAACCCAAAATATTTTAAATGCTTATCTGGGTGCTGGATCGAGTCCTTGATTTTCATGAGTTTCCTACATGGTCTTGGAAGACGCGCTTGCCTGCTCCCAGGCTTCCCAGCTCCAAGACAGATACAATAGCGCTGCAGACAGAGCAGATGAGTCGCTAGACACTGAGGTAAAACGCTCTCCTATGGTAACTGAAAAAAAAGACCCACGTAACAGCACACGGCATCAGCAGAGGACAGGCAGAGCGTACCCACTGCCAGGACAAGATGGCAACGGGATCTCCTGACGGGAGTTTCTGAGGGCAGCCATGTTCCCAGGGAGAGATCTGGGTGGTCTCCGATGCAGCTCACTCTGGTAATTTGCAATAAAACACCATCTTGGCAACATCCCACAAACACCTTCCTACTAAATGAAAGCCCAACTTTGTCCCTGGAGCGTACTGCTCAGCCCCACACAGCTGCTCTGAACGCCGTCCAAAGGCCCTGCAGAGGGTGGGAGGTACATGGGAAACCCCTGCAGAAGTGTAGGTGAAACAACCTCCCCATTTCCCCCAAATCCCTCCGTTTACAGCCCAGGCATGGCTCCCGCATCGGTGGTTTAACCACACCACAGCTGCTTGACGGGTCCGTTCCCAGCGGATCTCCCCCTGCCCCAGCTGGACCGGGGACCTTCACCCCCCCTGCCCCATCCCATCCCAGAGGGTGGGAACACCTCTCTTGCTGAGCCGCATCCGAAGCCTCCCCAAAGCGGAGCTCTGTGAAATGACAAGCTTTGGTGAAGCGCTGCTGGCGATGGGCCCGGGACCCCCGTGGAGCTCGGCGGTTTACACCCAGGGACCGGGAAGCAGGAGCCAGCCGGGGGCTTAGCTCTGCTGCTTCACCGCCTGCTGTGCGTTAGCCATCAACCGTTAACCTCCTCCGATCCATCACCAACCTCCCAATACACTGTCACAGGTGGGTCTCAAGACCAACAATACCCCAGCTCACAGGTGTGGGTAAAGACTAACTTGAATGCATTTCCCCCTCCTCCAAACTGCATTACTATCACCAGTTAGTAGAAACTTATTCCAAATACAGCGAGTTCCCCATATGTGCTCTAGGCTGGATTTTTTAAAGGCTGCCGCTCCCATAACCCAGTTCCCAACTATGCAGTTTTTGAGAAGGTCCACCTTCACGCTTTTTAACCCCAGACTATTTCACAAGGTGCACCAAAGGACTGAGATTTTTTTTTTTTTTGGAGAGAGATGTGACTTGCAATCCAAATCTGTACACTGTAAAATAGTTACATTTTAAGGTAAACCAGGAACTTGTGAAAATCAGACACGCTGCGCCAGACGCTGAAGATCAATAGCCGCGTTCAGAAGCGCTGCCTTGCATGCAAAAGGTTAGAAGAAAAGGATCCCCGTGAATATGCTGAAATGCACAGAATGAGAGAGGGTTGCTGTTCCGCCGTGTAACGTCGACGCTTCGCTGTCAGACTCCTTCCCTGAGAGCGCCACAGCACCGTCCCAGCCAGCAGTAAATCCCCAAATTCTTTGACAAGTACACGCATCCTGTTACCCTGCTTCACAACCGCAGAAATTAAGGCAAACAAGTCATGTCATTTACAGTAGGTCACAGTGAGTCTACGCCAGATCTCTTTAAAAAATAGTTGAAAATCCTCCATGAGCATCTCCAGTGTCTCCAGACAGCAAGTTTGAAAGGAGATGAGCTGGGGAATAGCACAAGCTCCCCCAAAGAAAAGGAATCCCTGCAGAATTCCTCAGGAATGCAGAAAAACCTTACAACTCTTCCCAATATTTTTTTCTACTCTCTTGGTGATTAGTAATCTTTATGGAGTTTACATTCCATCTATCATTTTTATAACCAGAGATCAGAAAGGGATTACAACCAGGGGCTGCAAGCTATTCACACGGGGACCCTGTTTATCTAAGCAAAGAGAGCAGTTCTTCTACTTTAACCGTTTATATGGTGGCAGAAACATTACCGTCTGCGACATCTGCACAGCTAATTTGCTGTCCTGCGCCGGTGATTTCGGTGGTGCCATTTATATCAGCAGAAGCACCTCTAAATACATAGCAGTCACTAATAAGCACACCCCCCAAGCAGATTGTCATTATTACACCCCGTTTACATCCGTATCAATAATGACATCCCTTCTCCCACACTGCCGGCAGTGCGCTGGGAGCTGGAAGCGCTCTGACGACGGAGCGCTGTGACCCGAAGACCTCTGGCAGGCAGCAGTTAGAAAAAGCCACAGCGCTGATCTAAATTCGTACTAAAGGTCAAATCATCCCCTGGGGGCTCGCCGGGGCCAAAGCTCAGCTGCAAGAACCGGGCTGCCCAAATCGACCGGTGAGTGAAGTGAAGTGCAGCCCACGCTGCTGGATTTAGGGTGTCTCGATCACCAAAGCCCTCTCCCTTGGATGAAAAGGTTGGGTATTTCAGACGCGGCTGCCACCTCTTAACGGTAACAAACAATGACATTTGAAAGGGTTCCTTTGATCCTCAGCAAACACTGCAGCCCTGATAACAGAAATACTGTAGCTTTTCTTTTGAAGCAATAAGTGGTATCACCCGGTTTCCACTTCCCTTCGAGCTGGAAGGGTAGAAGAAAAAAATTGAAACGAAAATAAAAGGAGCAAGACCTTAAAAAAAAAAAAAGCAATAAAATATCTGCAAATGCTCAGTGGCTAAGAAATGAAATGGATTCCTTGATGCACGACAGCATCTTCTTAAATATCAGGAAGAAGAGCGTCTGCTCTAATCTAGAAACATATGTAAAAAGAACACAGCAACTGATGAAGGGAAGGAAAAGGGACTTCAGGAGACTTTTGGGAGCAGAAAGGTGTTCCAAGCTACGGCAAGAAGGGAGAGTCAGGGATTTCATGCTTGTAAGGCCGTATTGCAGACTTTCTGGGGAGAGGATTCTCCCCTGGTATTTGCTTGCAGAGTGCCCTGATCCCCTTGAAGTGCTATATACTTTATACAATAACCAAGAAGAGCGGGGGTTACTGCCCCGACGGGCCTTTACCCTGGTTTGAAGACCGCTCCCTCTGTACACGTAACATCGCATGTTACTTCGAAAAAAGCTGGCATCCACTCAGTTTTCCTACCGGGTGTGTTTTTCATCTCCTGCCTACCTATTGTCTCTGCCAGCACACTGCAGCCCGTATCCTCAGCAAGAGGAGAAGAAGAGCCCGCAGAGCCCCCCGCCGCCCTGCTGGCGGGAGAGCCGCTCTCCCGGGGCGCAGCCGGGGAGCGCGCACGGGACTCTCCTTCCGCCTTTGCTGTGAGATGAGCCACGCAGAGCCAGCTGCTACAACATCTGGAGACGAGCGTGAAAACCCGAACACGCACGCTCCGGCCTTTAGTTGATGGGGAGAGGACCAGTTGCTTCGAAACAAAACCCGACAGCCCCAACCTTTAGGCGGGAGCTGTTGGCTCGCAGCGAGTCGGGTCTGGGAGGTGCTCTGCGCCCCAGAAAGGCGACCGGCAATCTTCTGAAGCAGCTCTCAACCACCCTCAGCAGGAGCAAACCCAGCACTAGGGCATCCTTCCCCAAAAACGAAACTTCTGGGGGTTGGGGTTCAGCTGACGCCGCGTCTCCCGGGGCAGAGCTGGGCTGTGCCAATGCCCACCGGGACGGGAAAGTGCCGCTCCGGCTCCAGCACAGCCCTGTGGCAGAGGAGCTGAGGTTCCCCGGGGCTCTCTCCGCGCGCTCCCCACTCCCACCCCGGCGGGTACGGGCGCCCACGGCGATCCCCGGCCCTTCCCCACCTCCCCTGCAGCCTATTGTCGCATTTACGGTCAAAACCGAGCCGCGGGGACAACGGCAGACGGCTCCGGGAGGCAAAGGTTACAGGTGTGCCCCGCGCTCCCTCCTGGGCGAACCAACCTCGGCGGAACGCGCTCCAGGCCCCGGGGGTGACAGCTTGACAAATGACATGCCCCGTCAACGCTGGCAGCTTCTTTGCCTGGGAGGAGCAGAGAGGTTCAGGAGCATTTTTCTCCTCTGAAATCATTCCCCTGCCTGGCTGCCATTTCTAGCCCCTGTAGCTCATTTTTTCCCCAATAAACTGTTTTAAAGAAAGATAAACAGCGCCAGGAGAAGATCCCCTCCCTGAGATGAAGACGGTCGGCACTCCGGGGATCTCCGTACTTCGTGGCCGGTGGTTTTCCCAGTCGCCTCCTGGCACGACAAGGCGGCTGTGGCAAAGGGGACAACTGCCCCAGGGGACCCGCCACCATCTTCTCACCCCTCTCGCAGCTGTGCAATGTGGAGAGACAGGACAGATCCCCATCCCACAGGTCACTCCCGCTTCTTCGGACCCACTAACTACAGTGCTATCTGCTTTGTCTTCTTCCCAGATTGGACACTGGCTCTTTCTGGCCCTGCAGAGAAGCCCCAGGAGCTGTTCTGGAGGCTGGTGACCACCCTTCATTCCAGAACTGGTGGGAACAGAAATCACCAAAGCACAAGCCGTTAACTCTGGTTACTTCAGGGAAAGCAGAGACATGCAGCCTTATTACAGTATAACCCTACAGAGTCCCTTTCTGCTGTAGACAGAGGCGCTCTAATGTCAGCAGGAGCCTCCACAACCCACATCAGCAGCTATGGACCAAACCCAGCGATCTGCTCTTCAGCCCGTGCTGCGCCTCTGTCACTGTCGTGACTGCCCTGAGCGTAGCGCGTTGCCACCGCAACACGAGTACCGCACAGTGCCACCATGCAGCCTCCCCGTTCCTCACCTCAGCTCCCTGCTCAGCAAAAAAATTGCAGAAAAAGCCAAGTCCATGTAGAAAAATATCTTTTTTTTTTTTTAAAAAAATGAAGATGTAAAATAAGTGAGACTGCAGAATTCTTTTTACTAAAGGAAAGTAGACAAGGCAAGAAACACCAAGGGGGAGCCTAGACACCCGAAGCTACGGGCATCGCTGGTAGCATGGACACCAAACGGGTGGGAAAGCACCGCCCGCAGCTCTGCGCCGCATCCAGGAAGGGCCGAGGCCCACCCCCCGCTCTTTGGGCAGTTTCAAGTGACATATCCGACCGCGGCTCATAAATCTCAGCTAAGCAGGGCATTTCCTTAGGCCCCCGTATCTTCGTTTAATCGCTTTCTCCAGACCACGCCGACTTTCCAGCTCAACAGCTCAACAGTTCCAGCAAGCGACGTGACGGAGCGCGCCGGCCCGACGTACCCCCCCCAAACTGGGGCTGCTGCTGCCCCCGCTCACGGGCAAGAACTGGCGTCTGCAACCGCCCCGCGGGCTTCGCCGGGGCCGGTTCACAGCAGTGCCCCACACCGAGGGCCGGCCCGGACAAAGGTTTACTGTTAGATGTGTCGGCTTGTGCGGTTTTACATGCACCATCTACCACGCTGACAAAGATTAAATGAGTCATCCTTTAGCAAGTGTTCAGCTGGCCGAGCTCAGTCTCACGGGGGATCTCTGACTGTAACTCAAGCTACTTAAATCTGCTCTACATTAGGCTCCCGTCGGCCGAAACGGCTTAATTCAAAACATATGTTGGGGCGTAGGCGCACCTTTCAAAGCAGACCCAGGAAAACCCAAAGGTGCTTGAAAACCCAAGGTGGTACAAATGACTTCTCATGAACGCCTCCTAAATACGTAAGCCAAGCAGCCTGCTCTTCTGAGAGAGCAGGAATCTGACTCAAAACGCACCTCGGTTAGATCATGTCTCTGTCTGATACTGATCCATGGGAAAAAGTTGGTATTAGTACAAGGCACAGTAGCAAAGAGTTTAAATTGTCCATGTCTGGGGACTGTTCTCTGAGTTTTCACTGAACGCCTGCTATTAAAATCCTTGTGCTGTAAATAGTCCAAAATCAACTATAATTTTAGCCTGTGACTCAAGCAGAATTTTAAAAATATTTCAAAAGCAAAACAAAAGATGCTTCACTTTCATTTCTGAGTTACAAACCAGCTGAGTTTGGGTTGGGGGAGGGGACCCTAATTCACCTACAGAAATAACGAATGAGACAGTAGGTTATGTTTCACAGAATTTTAAACATTTTGGCCACGAAACTCCAGAGCATACCACGTCCCGTGCATCCTGGCATTGTCCATCATCGGAAGGCTCCAGCCTAACATTTAAAAATTAGAGGTTGGCATTTGCATGCGGTAATAGTTTAATCTGTTCAGCAATGAAGCTGCCTGGCTGGCGGTGGTGGTGAGGGTTAGGTATTAGGATGCATTTTTACAAATGGGGACTATCAGAGCTGTCAGGACAGCTTTCGTTAGGATTACCAGAGTAATATCCAGAAGTGAAGGTGTTCGTAGGAAACCAGATGCCAAACGCAGCAGTGCTTTGCATTGCAGCAATTAGCAAACAGGTGAAGACTCATTACAGAAGAGACTCCCCGTGTACAGATAGACACGCAAATATTTGCAAACAGAAAAATCCTCCTGAAAGACACTGTCCTAATGACACTTTCGGAAAGCATCTAGCATAGAACTCACACTTCTCCCAATCCCACTGGCTACCCTAACCCGTGCTGAATATTTACACCAACATAAATCGATTAAAGATGATTCCCTGTGTGTTAATGAACACCACGCCATGACGTGGAGAGCTACGTCTACGTGCAAAGGACTCCTATTTGGGCAATAAACTGCGTAGGCAGCTGTATCACGTCGGCCTCCACAGTTGCTCCTGCCTTTAGCGAACGTGCTTGGAAGGGGCTGTGCCGTGGGCCGCAATCTCAGCTGAGACACAGCCATAGCGGGATGAGGTGGAGAAGCTTTGGGACTCTACTATTTCTGACTGGTGTCCCCTAGACCAGCTCCTGAAGCTGCTGGCATCAATTCCTGTGGGCATCTCTCCGCTCACTTCAAAGACATTGCACTTGTCTGAGCACAAGGTAATCTTTCAGAACACTTGGGGGAAAAAACCCCACCACAGATGCTACAAAAGCGATATTCTCGCTTGCCTCCATGCCAAACAGCAGCAAAAGCACAGAAACACGCGCGTAGGGTGAAGTCAGCGCACACAGGCAGCCGCTGTCTGTCATCAGCAGAGCAAATGGCCCCTACAATTAAGAGCACAGGCTCTGTCTGGTTTTGGCATCATTCATTTCTAATGGCTGCTGCCGTATAGTATACAGATGCTGTAGGTGAAATTAAACCTGGAGGACTACCACAATATATCATTTTTATCCCAGTATCTGAAGTGAAAGGTATGCTTATGCTGGAATGCGACAATTTAAGTGTTGTTCCTGTCAATCTTCAAAAGCATTCGCAGTCAAATTGTTCTGCCCGAGCTACTTTACTCCATTTGAAAAATTATGAGTAATAAAAATAGTGTTAGATGATGAGCAGAGTAGACAGGTGATGCTGAAATAAATTAGCGTGTAAAGTCTTGGGGACTTATCTGTATCTCCTCATCCCGCAAGAAGCCGATCCTTGTAATATTTTGATATATGTGGTCTTGGTTCAGGAGAACAGAGGAAAAAAAGTGGTGTCTGAGCAAGTCGATGTCTAAACAGTGGGAAGCATTGGGGTGGAGGCAGGGAAAAGGACAGTTTCTGTACAGGAGAACCTGATCCCTGGGGGGGTTCCCCGGTGGGTGACACGCAGAGCCTCTCCTCCATGGCGGCGGGAGCCAAACAATTCCCGTCAGGCAGACGAGCGCCTTTTCCTTCCCTCGCCGTCGCCCCGGTCGGGCTGGGCGGCGCAAGCAGCAGAGAGCACGCTGTGTTCACAGCCGCACGCACTCCCGTCCCCACACACCCTTTTTCCACGTGGGAAGCCTGAGGGAGGCCGAACAAAGGGATTTTTCAAATTTCATGTACTGTTAAGTGCTACAGCTACAAACCGGATAAAAACAGGACCCAGCCTCTCCCTCCACTCCAAACCCACCACCGCAGAGGCACCGCCTGTGCCAGTACAGTTGCACGTCCTTTATCTTTGCAAACAGCGTCCTCAGCTCCCCATTCAGCCTGTTACATCTAACACGGGATTTAGTTAATCATATACAGCGAGAACACAGCCCTCTTTGTCGGAGCCCTGCAAGCGTAAAAGGCTATTCAGGCAACGGGTGGGCATCACTTGAAATTATGACACTAATGAGGGTCAAACACCCCTTGTTTCCCTTCCGTTAGTCACTTGGAGTCTGTGTAACACAGCAGAAAACCTGTCTCTGCCCACCTCCGGGCACTGAGCGGGCCAGTGCCCATAGAGGGGTCCCTACCAGTGCTGGGGCTGGTCTCCAGTGGAAGCAGTGGCATATGGATGAGCACACGGTGGCTACAGCTTTCTTCCCCAGCAAAGGATACCTGCGCATGGCATCAGGAGGCTGGGAGAGGGCTATTGGCCCATCTGTCACTTCCAGTACATTTCATAGAATCATGGAATGGTTTNAGCTTCTCTGGGCAACCTGCGCCAGGGGCTCACCGCCCTCACAGGGAAACATTTCTTCCCAATATCTAATCTAAATCTACCCTCTAATTTAAATCTACCATCTTCTACCCTTGTCTTGGAAGGTAACTTAGCGCATCTGCCACCAATGCTACGAGACTGGTTGTCACTGAGGCTTGTGTGTCGGGTGTACAAAAGTCTGTATATGCCTCTGCCCGACACCATCCCTCCAGCACAGAGGAGATGGAGCAATTTGGATTCCTACCACAAGCTGTCATGCAAACTGCAGTAAGTTATTTCATCCCTCGCCTTCCTGCTGTATATATGGCCTCTCCGCCTTTGGAATGGGGCTTGAATGCTTCAGCAAAATAAAGCGGGGATTGATGTAAACTCTACCAACCTCCCCTCAACCAACTACATGATGATATCTTAGCTCAATCTCTGCTTAAAAACGTAATGGATTTGGTCTGCTGGAGTGGCAGCAACTCAAGCAGGAGTTTCTAGAAGTGCCTGTGTTGGAACTGAACCTCAAAACAGCCCAAACCGCTCCGCAGATGCACCCAATAGTGCTCAACCACAAAGCTGATGGGGAAGGACCAAGTAATGATTGCCTGAGGTAAGCGCAAAGTGGACATGGTGACCCAAAAGTTCTGTTCCCTACACTCCCATAATGGTGTTTTTAAAATAAAAAAATAGGAATGGGCTTACGTTGGCTCGGGCGGGTAAATGGCCACAGGCTGCCCTGCGTGGGCCGACCTACTGTCATCCCCGGACCTACAACAGCCAGAAGAAATGTGCGTGGGCAGAATTCCTGAGTCCACAACTGGCCTCAAAAATCAGATAATATCATGGGAAAACACAGGGATGACCCCTGGGGGAAGCAATCCCGTATCCCCAACAGCCTTCTTGAGAGCCACTCTAAAGCTGTCTTCCCTGCACATAGTGCCATTAGTTTCTGTAACTGCAGTAAACGCCTCGTTGTTTGAGAGCTGACTACCAACCACACTGCCCAGATCTGAGCAATTAGAGAAAAAAAAAAAGTATATTCTACCAGCCAACTGTTTAATTATCAAGGGTATTAAGCACAGCGTGCGACTAATAGGAAAGCTTTAGATTTTCCGAACAAGCTATCCTCTCTGCTCCGTTTATTGGAAAGAATCAGAGTACACAACAGGACATGACTGCGATTCGTTCCTGTTGGTACAATCCCCACAGTGGGCTGCGATGGAAATGCCACAGGTCTGGGTATGTGCTCTTCGGAACCCTCCCAGGGGGAAAAGCGGACCGAACTCCTTTTAAGAATCGTGCAAGATTCCCATTACGGAGACAATTCCCTCGGTAGGTTTCTACTACCCTGCTACCACAGCTGGCTCTCTGTCATCCCTCTCACCCCCCTGATCTGCAGAGGAGAGATTTTGGTGGTCTGGAAGAGGGCAGCGCCGAGCCCTACCGTTTCTGGGGGATCCCACACTCCTCCGGCACTGGAAGCTCTCCAGGGAGATAATGCTGTCACTGAGCGATGAGCCCGCTAGGACTGCTGACACAGCGTTTCTTTTCAAATGTAAACAGTTGTTCATGGTCCAAGAAAGCATTTCACACTGCCCAGCCCAAGCATTTAAAAAAACTCCTCCTCTCTCTGAGTGTTGTTTCAGAATCTCAATTTAATTTTCATTGTTAATGAACTCTAGTGGTTTTCATCTGCCTTTTGGTTTCTGGACCACCTTTGGGGTGTACTTCAAGTTTTTCCCTACAGAGTTCATGAGTAGAAACACAGTTTTTTAAAATAACGCAAGCAGAAAAGGAAGCTGGGAGCAAAACATCTGATATTGCAAGACATGATAAAATCACAGGAGCTGGCAGAACTGGCAGGCTGCCCTCTCCTCCTCCATCCACGGCCTGCGTCCCTTTGTCAATCGGCCTTTGTTTGCTACAGATTCACTCTAGTGGTTTCTCACACCAGAAATTAAGCCCTATTTTATCCAAACCTGGCCCAGAGGGCCTTTGGCTCCTAGCCAGAACATACAGAGCGTTTCTTTTTATTTGCTTTTCCTTTCTCTGCCTCTCTGCCTTCAGGGTCCTGTTATTATTTAAAAAAAATAATAATAATCATGGATTTTACTGATTAAAGCGCTTACTTTCATGTTGATACATTTGTTTTGCACCGCCTTTGGGGGCAGGAGGAAGTACAAATTATTTTGGATTTAAAGGGAGCTGGTAGAAAGCTGGGGAGAAAAAGGGATATTACCAAGCATTCCTTCGGTACTGACACACAGGCACCGATATTAGCCTGGTGGTGAGTCAGGACTGGGGAGGGAAACGGAATTTGGCTAAAATGAGACGGCCTGCGATGGGGCTGCGAGGGGCTGAGGGAACGCGCTGTTGTCGGCAGGGCCACGCCAAAGGACGTGGTGGGACATCGGGCGCCGGCGCAGCTGGAGGCAGGCTGGGCTCAGGCATCCCAGGTGGGGAGCACCGCGGGGCTGTGTTTGCGGAGCCCACCACAACACACCCTTCCCTTAGTGCCAGAGCTTTAAAATTACAAGGAAAACAGCACCCGGCAAGCTGGTCTCCACACAGACCTCGCGTTCCAGAAGGGGGGCAGATGCCTGACACCAGGGACAGTCGCTCCAGACCGTGTCTCTGCCACGGGTAGCTGCCTGCATCTGGCACACGCGTGCAGCCAGGCCGGGCCAGGCTTCCCCCCCTACCTGGATGTGTCCGTGTCCGTGCTGCCATATGCTTCCCACAGGGCTGCTCCTCTCCTGCTGCGGGACACTGCTTTCTTGGCTTTGCTCCCAGTGACCTTCTAGGCTGCTGCGTCGTACCATCACCCTCCCAGAGACAGGCACGGGGTCCTTTGCTGTTCTGCTGCTGCCCTGAGAGTTAAGAAAACATCAGGGGAGGAATCTCTGAATGGAGACTGTCTGAGCAAAGCGAAACCCGCCCTCTCAGCTGGGTATGAACCTCAGTGCCTTCACGGTGGGATGGAAATCTGCATCTGAGAGCCAACAAATTCTGCCCCTCTTCCAGGTGTGGAGGTCTGAGATCAGAGACCTTTCTGGTGCGCAGCTCACAGGTGCTGCCACCTTCCTCATTCCCAAAGTTTGGGGAACACAGTGCCAGTGGAGTCACGAGCATCCTGGGTCACGTACTGTCCCCTGCACACTCACCCCACGTAAGCACCCGTGCTCCTCATGCATGCCAGCACCCCGCTCAGACTGGTCTATCTTTCTGGGTCTGGTTGCTCTCAGACACGAGACACAGGCTGAAATCTCTGAGGGGGGGAGAATGACCAGAATCAAACGGGGAAATATTAGAGGATTGTTGGACAAAAAAGGTTTTCTTGAAGACTTACAAGTCTTCCTTCCCATCCTCATCTTATCTGCTCAGTTCCTTCTTCATATCTGGTTACAATTTCCACCTTCAAGTCCTCTTTCCGCTATCTAGAGATCTGACTGCACGCAGGCCGCTTCCAGCGGACAACTCGCTCCTGCCCAACCCTAACCTGGCCCCGTTCCTCCCTTCTGTCCTGCCTGTGAGATGAGACCTTGTGCAATTGTCTGGTTGCTCCCCGCTGTGGGCTGGCTGTACCACCTTACCTTCGCCTGATAAGACCTGGACCCTGTAAGCATTTGCTGAAAAGCATGGAAAAAACCAGCTACATCAGGAAAGACCTCCAACAGACTAGAGAATGGAGTCAATTGTCTTTTTAAATCAATTTAAACTGAAATAAGGTCCGTTGCTCCCTTGTTCCCTCTCCAAAAGTCAGCTGTAACCACAGGGCGCTCTCAGTCTCGACAAGGCTGGAGACCAGAATGCGCCTCTGACACGAGCACTGGGCAATTTATCACAGGAGATTACACCCAGGGAGAGTGCTCATGTGATTAGGATTTAACAGTCAATTAAGTAACACCGACATTTCTAACAAAGCAGCTAGGATTAAGGAAGGACTCCAAAATGACTCCTTTTCCTTCCCGACTCTGATGCCAACCTTGGGAATCTCCCTGTTATTAACCCAGATGTTCAATTAAAGCCAACCGGAACAACTAAAACTGCTTCTGAAATTCCACTACAATGGGAACGAGCCGGTGGGGTCTGCCCTCGAGGCAGCCCGGCCCTTCGGAAGGCGTGCAGAGGAAGCTCTTCTGTGTCTTGGACCTTATCAAAGGGATTCCAGCCCCGTGTTTAGTGCAAGTGATTGCGCTGTTGCTGCTCAGGCCATTTCTAACGAGCAGACAGGGAAGTACTACTACTTTTCAAGATTCACCACTACCGGACAGTGCAGATGAAGCGGCGCTGCTGTCAGAAAGCACAATCTCAGCTGTGATTGCCCACGCACTTACAAAGAACACGTGGCAGAGCGATCTCAATGTCTGGGCCCCACGTAGCGTATAAATACACAAAAACCTCTCCCTTCCCAATCCCTTCCAGCAGGCAGCAGTACCTCCCTCCAGATCTCACCGCGGCTTTCCTTCAAGTTTCCCCCAAATCATGACCACGGAGCACCTCTCAGTCTCATCAGCTGCTCGCTCCTTCCTCACCCGCTCCTCCCACCTGCCTGTGTCCCTTGCTCCTGCATTTATCCCGCTTTATTTCTGCTGAACAAGGAGAGCAGCCAGGCACGGGGAATCAACAGACCCACTCCAGATGCTCAGCAGGTCTCCTTGTTCAGGTGGCATCAGCTCCAGGTCCGTGGCTTCCCTCCCCGCTCTTTATCGAACTCCCAACCCACTCTGTCTCTCTTCACATCTCACCTCTCGTTTGCTGTTACGCCCTCCCTTCTTGGCCATGAGAGAGGGTCGCATCCAGCGGCGACACGTCTCCTTCCCCTCAACGCACTGCCTTTCAAAGCGGTGCAGGAGGAAATGCACATGGCTGCGCTGTCTCTTCCACACTGGGGGACGCTGTACCGGGATGGTTTTTAAAGCGAGATCGCAGGTTCAGCGTGTAGGAGAGCCGCTCGTTTCAGGGCAGTGAGAGGAGCTTCCTGCCCAACCTGTGTTCGCCTTTCACTAAACACAAAACACTTCCATCTGCTTCTTCCTTTCAATGACTTTTTTTTTTTTTTTTTGCTATTTTAAAAAGATGATTGCATCACTATTTTCTCATAATTCTCATTTCTCATTTTATCCATTTCTTCCCCTAAACGCCTCTCCCCAGAGCTGCCCTCCGGGAATCCCGCTTTGCACGGTGTCACCCCTGGTGCCCAGTGTGACAGCACGGGGTCTCAGCGCACAGCTACTATTCTACTGAGGCACAAACAGCCTATTTAGAAGTTACCTGGATATATAGAAGGACGCAGCTTTTGTGACCTGAGTTTCCTCACCCAGAAGTCGGGGAGGTGATGTCACACGCTTGTGAAGGTAGCCATGACGCTGAACCTTTTCGTACGGCAGAAGAAACAACCTTTCCCTCTCCGTACCCCCGCTCACACTGCGGGCTGCCGTGGAGATTTGATGCATCTGCTTGATCAGCACCAAGTCCCACAGGTTCATACCTCTCCCTCCACTTTGTGGGGTGAATCCAGAGTCTTGTTTTACACGTTCATCCAAAACATCAGAGTTATTCCCATTCCCTGTTCTGGACAGTTCATCCCAGCAGCGTATGACACACTGTTTTCCTAAAAGAGCATTTTATGAGGTCACTTGATCACCCAGTCCTTGTTCAGCACGGTCATTTAAAAGTCATGAGAGTGGAGGCAAAATCCCCTTATGCTCTGTTTGGTGTATTAGAAACTACAGAAGTTTTTGCTGGAAGAGACAAAATGTGGCTGAAATAAATCCACAGATTTTCCCCTAATAGCGTTGCTAGAATGAGAGCAAGGTCGTGACTCCCTCTCGCTCCTAATAATTGTTGCGGCACATCCTTAAGAGAGATGGCTGACCACAATACAAATATTTTTTTTTTTCATGTAGCAGGAAGGAGTTATTGAGAAATCACTTGGAGCACATGCGAGTCACTAACACTGTACTTGGGACCAACTACTTCCCAGGGATGCTCATCTTCCCACATCTACATCCTTCTGCAACAGCAAATCCACAGTTTCCATAACAAAGATGTGGGGATTTTTTCCAAACAGTATATGTAGATTTTCTCCCCAAGAAGAAAATGCCTCATTTTTGTTAAGCCGTAGTACCTCAAAATAAAAGCTCGAAGCAAAACCAGAGTTAAGATACATGGATTACCATGGTGTGGGCTCGTGTCCTTCTCCTCAAGTACTCTTCATCTGCCGAGATGCAGGGGAGCTCTGCAGCTGCAGCCATGCCACCGGCAGGGTGACAGCGACGCAGCGAAGGTGTTGCTATCAGCGTGTTCATGCCTCAAGGAGCACGGGGGCACTGGGTGGCTAATTACAGCTCCCAGGAGAGACACTGGAGCTGTGTCCTAATGAAGACTTTTTGTGTTCCAACAGACTCTTTGGATTAGAAAATCAGATCCCAAAGTCAACGTTTAAGCAACCTCCACACTTCTGGCATGTTTTTTGCCAATATACGTTGTTTTACTCATTAGTGCATTTTCCAGCCTCCCAGGTGACAGCCAAAGAGTAATTTGGGGCTGTTTATTGGAACAGTAACATGTTCTGCCCCTTCTCGCTAAGGCCACACACTCCGAACTAGCACCCCCACCAACATTTTCCAGGAAGTAGTGACTTTTGGGAACCCGAAAGATAGAATGGAAGTCGTTGATCAGAACAAGCAGCTTTAGATCCCTTGAGGCGACACACAATGCAGAACGGGATGCTGCCTGACACTCTGTTTAAATTGGGTGGATTTACGAGCTTCTCTGATAACAACTATTATCTGGAGCTAGAATCAGCTACCCCACCCCCTTTGCTGGAATTTCTCATGGTTTGTTCTGTTCCCAGCTCTGAGCACGTCTGGAGAGCGTTCGGCGAAGCTTCAGCTTTTGCAAATTCATGAAGATGGGAATCTAAGTCTGATGGTCTCCTGTGAATTTGCATTAAAGGCTCCATTGACCTCAGAGAGCCACGAAGTCTTCAGACCAGGCCAGAGCAGTAGGAGCAAACAGCGCAGCTACAACCGCGTGCCTCGGAGCAGCAGCAGATCGTACACCGATGGGTCCTTTGTGCCATGCGTGACTCCCGGGTCCCGGCTACCGATACAAGAAATGGGTGACTGAGAACAGGCTCCCCATGAGCACTGCCTTTTGCGTTTTGGCGTCCCCAAATACCAGAGGCGTTATCTCAAACTGCAGAGCGTTGTAAATCAGAGTCACTCTTTCCAGCAGTCAACTTTGACACAGCCCTCCCTCTCATTGCCCATCCCCTAAAGGAAGAAAAAAACTGCTTAAACGGTCCTATCCCCATAAACGGTACTGGATTCAAAAAGAGAAAAAAAAGATACCTGGAGTATTTTAGTTGCATGCCCAGAAAATTGGAGATGTAAAATTTCCCTGCTGAATAGAGGATAAACCCAGGGGTTAAAATAGTAAATTAGGACACCCGCCTCTGGCTCAACTCTACTGAGTTTACTGCAGATCTTCTTTAAATTATATATTCCTTGCGTAACAGTGATTTAAAGAACTGTGCCATTGCGTTTTCCAGATTCAAAGCTTCCCACTTGTTTCATCACATTCATTTTGGAGATGGGTAAACTCTAGCATAGGATGTGGCAGTTGACAGGTCTTGCTTAAAACCAACGTCACGGTCAGCAGTAGGAACGAGGTCTCCTGAGCCTTGGCCCCAGTGCTGTAGTTTTTCGGAAGGCCTGTGATGCACACGTCATGGGAAGCAGGCCAGGAACAGCTCTCTGCTGTTGGAAACAACAGCACCTTTTTTTTTTTCTTTATTTTTCTTTTTTAAAGGCACTGAAATCAATGAAGGTTGAGTAACAGAAGAATGAGTCGCAAGATACCTGGTGAAGGGTCATAGTTTGGGATTTTTACATAACCGCATGGCAAGCTGTTATACGTATATGTGCATGAGACTTCCCGGAATATTTTAAGTTTTCTGGGAATTCAGACTTACGGCAGTGAGCCAGCACTGGTTCCAGCTGAGGTGAAGATTAACTCTGCTGTCAGGATGGTCTCAAACCAGCTTGCAAAAGGGAAATCCACAGAGATGTGTGACAAACGCTATATTTTGGAAAACTAAAAAACCGCACCTGAGGCCTTCGGACCAAACAAGGTGTGATACGAGCCGAGACCAGAAGCGAACGCTGGCCGCAGTGCGGCTGGCAGGCAGGTACGCTGCCACCTGCCCCGCACCCGCAAAGCCTCCCCTTCCCTAGACACGCGCAGCATTTGGGAGAAGGTCAGAAAAACCTTATAAAATCGCCTCCTTTTACCCTGGAAGGGTTTGTGCCGAGCGTGGTCACACTCGTATCGCGCGGCAAGGCGGCGACTGCTGAAACATCAGTTCCCTCTGTGATCAAAAGACCCAAATCTCAGCGCCGTTACCTTCTGCGGGAGGACGCAGTCTCTCCGAAGGCAGCGCTGTCTCACCATGTGCCGGCTTTCCAGAAATACGAGCTCTGTGCTACCACGATCGAGCTCCCTCTCAGGTAATATACATCGCAGCCTGAAAGCTGCTTCCTTGATCTGCCTTTTGTAGTTCACGTTTTAATCAGCACCATCTGGGATTAGCTGCCTTTTATTTACTTATTTTTGGGTACAGGCAGTCTTAGAGCCTCAGATTTTGGTCAGCCCGCCTGGAAACTCTGCCAGGTTTGAGATGACCGGCCAACGCGCTGAACTCTGGGGTGATGGTTCCAGGCACTTTGAGAGAGCAGCAAAAGTGACCCCATCGGCAGACGCGGAACTTAACGGCAGCGTCGACTTTTTGAGGCCGTTGTTCCCCCAGCGCAGCTGGCCTGCGGGCTGCACCGTCACAGACCCGGCTCCTGCGCTTGGCTGAGGGATGCGGCACAAATGACCCCGTTTTCCCAGGAATGCAGAGGGAGTTCGCTGCCAGCACGGCTTCATTGGCCGGAACAGAAATAGGCGTGTAAATCCCTTTCTTTTAGCCTCAAACTAGTCAAAGGGAGAATGAAATCCCCAGCCTTTCTAGCGCTTGTAGGGGAAAGAACTGAATGAACCAGGGACAAAGTGCAAGTAACGATCTCTGCCACCCCCCCAGCGCACTACCCGGTTTATTTTGAAGTGCTATTTTTATTCAGCCTCAGACGTTGGAAACACTTTGCCTGGAGCATGAACTATCACATTTCCCAGCTCGATGAGCAACCCATATTAGAGTTGTGCTAAACGCTTTACGAAAACGCTGCCTTGTGAACTAAAACACGCAGTATCTCAGCATTTTCGCTCAAGCTGACTTACCCGGCGCGCACCGCGACCCGGGGGAGTGGGCGACAGTCTCAGTAACTTCACACCAGGACGGCAGCCTTTCGGTATGCATCGACAGATGGGTCGAGGCGTTCCTCAGGACTCCGGTGCCCTCTGAAAGTGGTGAAAAGATTATTGCATTTAAAGCCAGATAAGCAACAGCTGAATTTTGATGTACGTGGCGTGTCCTCGCGCACAGTTTACAATCAGCTCCTCAAAAGGCGAAGCGTGACTTTGGTTCCCATCCCTGCAGTAGTCGCAGCCGATGCCCGGCCAGCCTGGCCCCCTGCGCAGGCACCGTCCTCTTGGAAGAACATCTGCCATGGGTTAACAGATAACACACATACAGCTCTGGGGCTCCCGAGATATGCGTTTTAACCCTGGCGCTAACAGACGTCTGACCGATGGCCATACCTCACTTCCAGACCGCCATCGCTCTCCCAGGTGCAGAACATGGATAAACATACGTATGTCCCCATAAAGCCGGTGGAGATCCGCTGCGGGAGAAGCGCAACACAAACCCGCGGTGTTGCTGAAGCCCATCACCGCTTGTAGCACCAAAGGGGGAAGGTGTTTAAATCTTTGTTTCTCACCATCCAACTCCATTTAAATAGGTAATGAGTTAATTTTCCTGTTGCGCCCACGGTGGTAATTAATAAGTGATCTCCTTGCCTTCACTCATGAGCTTTTCCACCTCATTTTGCGTCCCGTGGAGGAGGGGGAGCGGCTGGGTGGGCGCCCGGCAGTCAGCCATGCTCAACCCACCACGGGGCTGCCAACGGCGGCACAGCGCTGTTCACGGAACGCGCTGCTCCCAAACGGAGGGTCCCCAACCCTCTGCAGAGGAGGCACGTGTGCGCTGTTCCTCGCAGTCCCAGCCCAGCAGAACGACCAGGATTTCGGGCCAGACTAAAGCCTGGGTGTGTACGCTGCAGAACAATCCTCTTGGTTCAGCCTGGCCGCGCTTGTTTCACTTGCTATCAGCTATCTGAGAAGAGATGTTAATAGCTTTTTTCCATCATAATACACTAAAAAAATCCCACATTGGCCTTATTAATAGCTTTTAATTCTTAAAATCTCAGTACCTGCAGTTCCTATTGAGGATTTAGCCAAGGAGAACTCCTGCCTAATATTAAACAATAGCGTACTTTCCCGCAGGAAATAAATAAATGCCTAATTAGTTTTCTATGGGTTTTGCCATAACTCATTAGTCCTATATACATATGGGGAAGCCGTCTCCCCTGGGACGCCTCAACGCAAACTGTCACCAATGAATTAACTAAAATCAAAAGCTCCCTTAGTTTATTCAAAGCAATATTTGCAGCAGAGGTGTTTTTATCTGCGTATCAGGGAGTGACGGCAACCGAACAAAACAGGAGGTGGGGACTGACAGCCCTCCCCAACAGCCAACTGAACACCAAAATCGCTGCCGAATGTGGCGTAACAGCGTAGCTGAGTGCGCTAGGGAGGCTGTCAGCAGCCTCCGGCATCCCAGAACGCTTTAGGAAAATAAACGGTATCCCTCGCAAGCCGTCCCCACTTCCTCGCTGCCGGGACAGCCTCCGCTCCGCACGCTCCTCGGCAGCCGGAGCCAGGGAGCAGAGCGCAGCAGCGATGGACACGCGTGAAGGCCAGAGACACTCTCGGCCCTTTATTTTCCTCCTCTGAGCCACAGCGCTCCTTTCAGCAGTAAAGCACAGGCGATGCCGGCGAAGCGCGTTGCCCCTTGCCTTCTCCCAGCCTCAGCAGCCTTTTGCCCGCTTGGCACCTCGCAAGGGTGACATTATCAAAGCTGCTAATTGCGTGCCCCCGGCAACAGAAGATGCAGTGGCCTCCTAACCCCGGGCCTCTGGTCACAACGCGCTTACGGCTGAGATGGACTAAAGCAGCTTTACAACACCGGGAAATTCATTAAAAGAATGTCGAGGCTTAAAAGAAACCAAATCAGCATTAAGACATCTACACGCTCCTACCAACAAACAAGGTGTTTTAAGTAGACAGGCTCTGCCCGAGGAGCAAAATTTTGGCCAAAGACACTAAAATAGCCCCAGTTAAATCAGATGGCTTTGGGATGCCACTGCCAAGTCCTCGTAAGTAACAGAAAAGAATTTCACGACTTGGTGCAATGTAACCATGTAAGGGCAACTCTGTCCATCTTGTACAGTACAAGTACAGTTCATTCCCTTTCATGGCTCTGGAAGATCTGAACTATTCCTGTCCCGGGAAAACAAAGAACATTTTACATCACAATACTAGAAAATGCAACTCAAAATCGATTTTTAAAGGGACACAGGTCCTCCCTTGTTAGGATTCTGCAGTCCTGCTGGTGAAGGTGGTGTGAACTTCAGGAAGCCTTTAGCACAGCACTAATCCGTTTCCAATTGAACTGGGTTTTAGGACGTGGCACCGTGACATTTCCTAAGCTTATTTTGACAAGAAATTAATGAAAAAGTAGTTTGTTTCAATTTTTTAAAATTCTGAAAAACAAACGACAACAATCAGTGCTACAAAGCAAAGAAAGTTTTGAATTACAACATAATTCTTAAATACTTAATCAATACAGAAGTGTAAATTTGGTATAGCTGTACACTAACGGAGTTTTGTTGCTGAAAAAGACATCTGAGAGACCTCAAATTCATCTCGAACTTTTAAGCTGTCAGTTCACTTTGCCTTACAGAGGAATTCCACTGAAATCCACATGGACGAACAGAGTCCCAGGGGATTAGAAGCAAGTCAACAATATTTAAACTCTTTGGTAAACTAGGCATTTATCAGCAGTAAACAGTTACTGGTTTTATTTAAAGTTCTAACCTAATGCCAAGGCAGGAGCAGCTAATTTAAGATATGTCAGAAAGAAACATCAAATCCAATTAAAACTTATCTCCTTTTACTGTGTACAAAGGAAAGTAATGAGGATTGGACATAAGCCAAGCAGAAATCTCTCCAGTTTGCAGACTGTATTTGTCTTTCCAGAAAGTGTTTTCAGAGATTTATCTGCTGGAAAAATGAATTATTTCCAGGACAATCACAACTAACAGTCCCCACAACCCCCGCCTTTTCTTTTTTAATGCATCTTTCATGGTTGACTTAGATGTCAGAAGAAAATAGCTCAAAAATAAAGCGTGGGTTAATTTTTCTTTTTCCTGCTTGTGGTATTTAAAAGATATCTCTCTTTCGCTGCTCTTTCTGTATTATTAACTTCAACATGAATTCAACATGAAGCCTTTTTTTTTGGTCTTTTTAGCTGAGTTCCCCCTTACTTGAAACATCCAGGAGTTTATCTTTTAAAAGTTCTACCAGCCTGGAGGAGGACTAGTAAATTCAAGCGTTATCAGCAGGAAGACAGAACGTGCAACCAAAGCTGTTTCAGTTTACAGCTCTGCTAAGAAGAGCTAATAACAGCCTGTTGATTTCAGACTTCTCTGCTGAAATTGCTCCTGAAACAAAGGTTTGGTTACGTACTTCATTATATCCATACAGTGGCTTACACCTGAAATCCTAATTCACTTTATGATTTAAAAAAAACAAACAATTGATTCAAATTAAAAAAACCCACACTGCACTGCAACTGCATGTTAACCCGGCCTGATGTGCCACGCTTGGATTCAACAGGTATCCACGGTGTCAAACGGGATCTTCCAAAGAAATATGCTGCATTTTGACATGTCTGAGAAGTAAAAAAAAACCACAGGTAAGGAGAAAGATACTGCACTTGGGTAGTGCCAATCCCCCTTCTTCATTCAGAGGCAACAGCATCCCTATTCCAGGCTCTCCGGAGAAAAGTCTGAGGCTTAAGTTTCCCACACCCACGTGCATCCACAGCTAACGAGTCAGAAATAAGCCACATGGTAACCAGCTCGACACAGAGACAGCTTACAGCATAAACAGGAAAGCATCACCAAAATAGTTCCTATCACTTGAGAGAACTTTGAGAGAGGGCCTATGCGGAGATTTGAGTAAGGACAACTGCAAACATCGTCCTAGAGATGATCACACAGGAGCAAACGCAGTAGAATCTGGTTACAACCTCCCTCGGTAATTCTTGAGAACGCACGACCTGAAGGACAGCCTGTGTATAGGTGTAGATATTATGAAATAATAGTAGAAAAATGCAGCTGACAATGGAAGTTTTCACTACCGGTCATATCACACTGGCATATTTTAAAACTACCAAAACCATGTATCACAGTCTACTTTAAATGATAAGCACCAACTGACAAATAAACCTACTGCCTGCAAACAAAATCTACCAACACAAAAGCAGCACCTGGAAGAAAGGATATAGCCTTTTCTTGTATCCCTCCTGCAAAACAGAAATCTAAGAGACTTTATACCACTTTTAAGTCCTTCTGTAATTAGAGCCACAGAAAATCAGAAATCTCTTTTCCCAAAAGAGGTACTATTGATTTTAAGACACTAAAGTATAAGGCGTCTGAACACTTACTCTTTCCCCTTTCTCATACCCATACCTCAGTGCCAGCAGTTGCTGCTCTCTTAGCACTTACTTCAATTCCGAGTCTCAATTTCTGCAGATAGTATAGGAAAAAAAGATTGTGGAGAGCTTTTGCAATTTAATACAGTGCTTAATGCTGTTAAGACATAACAAAGTCATAATACTGCCACAAGCACTACAGCCCACGAGAATGACACACGAGATCCCAAAGGTTCATTAGTACAGCTAGAGCACCTTAAGCATCGCACTTCCCAAATGCAACACCGAAGCTGAATGTGAAGAGCTGATAAAAAAAGAAAAAAAAAAAAAAAGGCCATGAAACAACGCATCTCGGGCATGGTTTGGCACACAAAGCAGAAGCAAGTTCACAGGTGTCAGAATATGGTACTGCAAGGTCAGGATGATTGTAGATTTTTTTTTAAACACTGCAGCCTGACAGTCCATCAATGACCTCAGCCCTGCAGGATAACCAACCGTACTTCTAAGATACTGGCTGTATCTGAAGTTAACGCCTGGCAATAACTCAGCAAAGCTCGTGGTTTCCGCATCAGTGTAGTCCGACCCAACAAATACTTTGCTTTCACACTAAGTGCTTCAGAAGCTTTACGTTTACAAACCAACCAGTTCAAATTCAAACTAAACACCTGAAGCACAACAGGCAAAACCTTGAAGCAACTCTTTCAAACTACATTACAAAAACTTGTGTGTGTGTGAGCTCAGAAGTGCGAAGTGAGGGAAATTAGCCAGAGACAGGGAACTGACAGCCAAGAGGCCACGCCAGCAGATGTAGGATCATTCTAAGTGCTAGCATCCTCCCCTGGTTCCACTAGTAAGGTAAGTAAAAAAAAAAAACCAGCCCACATCAGCAGGTAGAAAGTCTATCTAGCCATTAAAGGGCTATTAAGTAATTTATTAAAATATTGCCAAATATTCAGATTTATTTTTTCCTTAAATTATTTCTCTGCTTTTTAACATCAAGGTCTTAATAAGAGTAAAAAAGTAATACTTGAAGAGTCTCTTGCACATGGCAATCAATCTGCTAGCATGCCAAGAAGTAATTCTGTTAAGATGGCTTTCTATGAATTCCAGTTTTAATAATTCGCTTAAAGAATTTGTGTCAATGACAGAATATTGCGAGCCTCTAGCAGAAAAATCACTAAGCTTTGATATCATAACTAGAAGAATTCCCTTAGTTTTTCCAGTGAAAAAGCAGCAAGCTGAATTAGATTGCTACATTGCAAAATGGTCCATTACAGATCAACAGAGGAGTTGAGCTACAATTGCAAAACTTACTGAATCTGGAAAAAGATGACAGTGAACCAAAGAGTGAAGCAGAAATTCCCNTGGAAGGCCGCAATAAGATGTCCCCAGAGCCTTCTCTTCTCCAGGCTGAACAGCCACAACTCTTTCAGCCTCTCCTCATAGGAGATCTTGCACATGGCAATCAATCTGCTAGCGTGCCAAGAAGTAATTCTGTTAAGATGGTTCTCCATTAATTCCAGTTTTAATAATTCGCTTAAAGAATTTGTGTCAATGGCAGAATATTGCGAGCCTCTGTCAGTAGAAAAATCACTAAGCTTTGATATCATAACTGCAAGAATTCCCTTAGTTTTTCCAGTGAAAAAGCAGCAAGCTGAATTAGATTGCTACATTGCAAAATGGTCCATTACAGATCAACAGAGGAGTTGAGCTACAATTGCAAAACTTACTGAATCTGGAAAAAGATGACAGTGAACCAAAGAGTGAAGCAGAAATTCCCGATTTTCAACTCTGACACTGCTTTACAACCTGATTTAAGAATTCATAGTCAGAATCTGTATATCTTTTGAAGACACACGCTTCTAAGTCTTTTTGGACTACTCAAAAAAAATCCACCGATTTTTATAACTTCAACAAAAGACACAGGACAATATAGGTTTGAACTGTTTATTTTACGTCAGATGTTCCATACCGGAGTTTCTTCAGTTAGAAGTTCCTAGAAGAAAATGAAACAAACCTTGTCACAAACTAGTTTGCTTTAACAGCTCAAGTAAATATTTTTAACCAACGGTGTAATCATCCTATAAATACAGTGTATACATTTTCATCCTAAACGTTGGATTTGGGTATGGATGTTACCCCTGCAAGAGTTAGATAAGATAAACACACGTACTTGGAAACAATTCCGTCATTTTTTGCCAGACGCAGAATGGAGTCATCTGATTCACCCTTTAAAAAAAATGAAAGATGATTCTGAAGTGACCAAATAATTGCTGATACACATTAGAGAGAGAGGCAGCTGCAGCATTTAATGCTGGTAGTGAAATGCTCAACCCTTTCCACAGATCGCTACATTTTATATGCACAGATCAGCGTTTTCTAAACAAGCTGTTAAAATTCTTTGTCATCGTTTAGGATAAGAAATAGTTTTAACTTGATAAAATATACACTAGCATTAACAAGATATATTTCTGGATAAGCAGACTTCTGATGAACTCTAGGAAGCTTCACACCATGTTTAACAAATTTAAGTCATAGTAGTATCATGTCTAATAACTATGAACAACAGATAAAAGCCAGATATTAGTAGCTTTGTGCATTCCTAAAAGAAAAAAAAATCATTTGCATCATTCAGGGATTTAAAAAAAAATAAATATAATAAACATACATAATTCTACAAACCAAAAGATTAAGGGAAAAAAAAGAAAGAAGAAACAGACTTCTGCAAGTGAATTTCATCATGTCTTCGCTCTGTCTTCATCCCCCCCTCAAAAGCTCTTCCCCTAGAGTGAGCTGAAGGGACATTGTGTTTTCAGGGACAAATAGAAATCTAAAAAATTACTAATCAATGTAAAAGGAAGCACAATCATTTGGTAGGTCAAGAAAATACTTACCATTCTACGAATTGCTCCACAAATGGCGTACGTTTTGAACTGTCCATTTACTCTGCCTGTTACCTTGTCAACCTGTAATTACAAACAAGTTACTCCACACAGTTCCTTATGCGATTTTATGCTCTTACATCATGCCTGCCAAGTGCCCAAAGACAAAAATTTTTTGTTAAATATGGCAAATATTTTTCTGCAAACTACAAAAACACAACGCAAATACTAAAGTTAGAAAGACAACTATAGAGTATCTTTTCACAGCAAATTTATAGTTAATTACATAGTCCAGATATACAATTTAATGGATCACACAGCATAGCAAGAACACAATACAAAAGAGTAGCTAAAAGAAGAAAATATTTGAGTTCTGAAAAAATTGGAAAGTTCAATGTAATGTTTACTTGTGGATTTTACTGCCTTGGCTATTTTTTTTATGTTTCTTTTAATTAAGGTCAGTATTTTGGAAAATTGAAGTGAAAGGGGAAAGGGGACAGTCTTGTTACGCAAGTAGAAAACTGCCCAAGTTGAGACACACAAATTGTCTCACTTCCTCCGGTTGCTGAGAAATTTGACAGGAAAAGACTAAACAATATAAATCATGAAATTAAACAGTGTAGTGAACCCTGTAACACCACGTGGGATTGTTTTCAAGTTCTGCTAATCTCCAATCCTTTGAAAACAAGAAATAGGGATCACTGAAGGAATGAAACATGGTGAACAAGAAAAGTATTTGCGTTAATATTTACAGGAAATTGCAAACAGAGCATTTTTTAAAATGATTTCTTAAGTCAGACAGATAACACAAGGGACTCAGTTGTTTAAAAATATAGGAATGTATCCTTATGGTACAGAAAGAAAACTAAACGTACAATACCAAGTCAATACAAATAATCAGCATGCCTCAGGAAAAATTCTAAGCATATAATACCTCAAGCACCGAGTTAATAAAATGATAATGCTGCACACAAAACATGAATAATCTCATTTGTCACCTATCAAAAGCAGCAGTGTCAAGTACTAACAGAAATGATTCAAGCAAAACACAGAAGATGGCACTTTAGTTAAGCAGAGTAGAACGGAAATAGAGTTCTGCTCTGGAAACCGTATCTTTCTTAAAGTTTGGACGAACTAGAAAAAGCACAGAGAAGATCAACAAGAATAAAAAAAAACTAAAAAAGAAAGGGTGCACAAGGACAGACTGAAGAACAGGACTTTCTTACAGACAGGTGGAGGTAGAAGGAATAAGAATTTCTCAAAGCAAGCATTTCTTCCCCTTGTTTCCTTCAGGACAAGGAATTCCCTAATTTGTGACTCTAAACATCTAGAATTAGGAAGTTGTATTTAGTCAAACAGGTCAGTACTGGAACAGATTGTACAGAGTTTTATGAAATTCCCTCTAAAGAATATTTTCCAATAGGCTGAAAAATAACCAGGGGTGACACAGTAATATACTTGTATGTGTGAAAGCTCCCAAGCTCTACACTTATATGGTCTGTAGTGAATTATTTGGAGATGCATCACAAGCTGTTATATTTTTTAACTTCTATCATAAGTTTAAAGGTGCAGCGCTGCAGCTTTTGTTATAAAACTTACCTCAGAAATATTTATCTGAATAGAAGCATGATCCTTAGCACCAATTATTCGGTTGCTGGCAGAGCTAAGGAATAAAATAACAAGATATATTTAAACAAAAGAAAATGGACAGTGACAATGAAAAAGACCTATTAAAGTCAAATCTACATGCAAATTAAAGCTGCACATAAAGTTTAGGCAGTAACAGTTTAAGATTCCATTGCTCAGAAAATTAAAATACAGTTTTAAGTACATTTAAAGGAGACTTTCAACCTGGTAGCATCACGCTAAGTTGCCAACTATCCCTTCGCTTTGGTTTTTATATGCCTAGTTCACCCCTATACCGTGTACACACCAGCACAGCCCTTTAAAATGGACGGAATATCAAGTTTTTCTTTAATAATATGCAAAAAATGCAACAATGAAGATAATTCATAAGAATGTAATTTCCATGCCTTTTTTCACTGGGAGCCATTATAGCTGTCAAAAGACACTCAGGTTGCACACCCGCAGAAATCATCACAGACTGTAAAAAGCATTAGACTTACACCTAATAAAATGCATGCAGATGGTTTATTTTTAGTGATTTTGGTTTTTAACATACACATTTACAAAAAAACTTCTCACTGCCCGTTTACTAGAATCTCAAAATTGTACTCAAGGTGTGCTATTGAGGCATGAGGTGAGCGTTTAAGAGGTTCACTGCGGAAGCGTGCGGCACAGAGGCGGCAGCATACGACAGACGCGCTTTACTCCTAAACTGAGCCACCCGTCAGCTGTCCCTGCCCCTGGAAGCCTGGCAGAGGATGCACAGGATTCTCCTCAACTTCAGTCTTTGCTTCGCATGTTCCATGTAAGATACTTAAAAACATCGAAACGAGTAAAAAACAGCTCCCTCCCCCCAGATATTCACTACTACAAAAACCCCTTCTTTTGCCCAGGGTGTATAGGCCTCTGGCCGCTTCCCCGCCCAGGGCCCGGCCCCTCGGGGTACAGCCGCCGCCGAGGGGACCCGCTCACCATTTCCGAGGGACGTAGAGGTCCACAAACTCCCCGGCGTCGTTCTGCATCTCCTTCGACTGGTCGCTGAGGCACCGGCACCGGGCGGGAATACCTAGAAGGCGCAAGGCCGGGATCAGGGGCCGCCCGCCCCCCGGCAGAGCGCTGCCCCCACTGCCCGCCGCCTCCTCCCCGGCCTCACGGCAGCCCGCACACGGCGGGAGGAACCCCTCCCGCCCCCGGGGCCCCGCCGGCAGCGCCCCCCCGGCCGCTCTCCCCGGAGCAGCTCCGCCATCCCGCTCCTACCTCGCGCGCGCCGCGGCGGAAAGGAAGGCGCGTGAGCGGAAGCGGAAATACGTCAGAGGGAGGGGGAGTGCTTCCGGCGTGGCGGCATGACGTCGCCAGCGCGGCCGGTAGCCGGTCGCCATGGGGACGCCGTCGGTCATGGCGGCGGGAGGCTGAGGGGAAGCGAGCCCGCCGCGGGGGGGGACAGACCGCTCCGAAACGAGGCGTTTGGTTACAAAACACGTATCAAAACGGTTTTTATTTCACAGCATCGTAATGTCACAAATTCATATGGAGGGGGGGGGAGAGGCGGGGGATAAAACACGGAACAGGCTACAACTTAAAGACTTTTAAATAATGGAGTGAGACAAAACCGTAACAGTATCGTTTACATCGACACGTACAGCCCCTTCTGCGGAGAGCTCCGCCCGCAGCAGGGCGCTCCTTCGGGTCCCACCTGCGTGTTAAGGGCGCGGGATGCCGCCATGGGCCTGTGCCACACGGTGGCAGCTTTCAGGCGACAGGATAATAAATATTCCCACGCAGGACTGCAAGCTACGCGCTAGAAGTAGAAAAATCACCACGCAAATGGACGGGCGTTACCGTTCCTGCACGGACACCGCGGGCTGCGCTGCTCGGCACCACTGTCCCCACGGCTACGCTTGGCCCCAGCCACCGACCCCACTGCTGCGCCTTCGGCCTGTGCTCCCCAGAGTTTTGGAGCTCAAGAACGCTAGCCAACGTTTAGAGTAACCTTTAGACAACATTCCGCGTTCTGTAATTTAATGCTCCTTATCCTAATTTGTTCTTCTGAAAGAGAAAACCAAAGCGTGCTGCTTCATGACGTGAAGCCGTAGCTTCTGGGAGCGTAACTCCAGCCCAGATGCCCACTGCAACTAGACAAACTTCCACTGAATAGAGACTGCAAAGCGTTGCAAACCAAAGTCCGTTTTTTTCCTTAGACGGTCAGAAAGTTCATTTTGTTATGAAAACTCTTTCTACACTAACCAGAAAGAAGTTCCCAGAGAAAGACATTTTCTGACTTCATTCATACCAACCCAAGTGTTTCTCTCTTTCTGGAGAAATGTGTGAGAAATGTCTTGGCTCAGTTCTACCTCTTTCCCCTCCCCTAAGGACTTCAGGAAGCGGTGGACGAACCACTTCAGTTATCTTCACCACCGCTGGCTAATCTGAAGGCTTGTTATACACTAGGTGTTTAGTACGTCACTATTTCTTGCATGCAAGGACAGTTATATTCAGCAGAAAGTTTAACTAGTAGGCAATTTTTTTTTTTAAACCTTTTGGAAGATAACTGGCAAGCTTATTGTCTAACTTATTAGCTACCATCTCACGTCAGGCAACTGGAAAGTCCTGTGTGTTAGAGAGAAGTCACAAGCATATTAAATCTTACACAAATAACTTGAAGCTACATACAGCTGAACACAGTTACAAAAAGATTTGATAGTCACTGTAATTATTATATGAAAAATACATTTTGAGCCCTACTTAAACAGGAAGGGGCTCCAGTAAAGTTTGCGGCAATTCTAATGAAGCCAAATTAGATTCAGACAAAACACAGCTGAAGAGCAAAGACTCAGCTTTGTTTTTGCCTACAACCAACATTTAATACAAGGAACAGAAATTTACATTACTTTACATATTAGATAGCAGGTCCCTTACCTCAGTACGAGGTCTAGTACTTCATTTAGGAGTCAAACTTAAATTACAAATTTCTCAGTTGTAATAGCCAAGCATCAGTTTTGTTCCTTGCAAGTGGACACAGTTACTTGTATCATAATATTGCTTCAGAAAATAAACTCAAGAGCCAATACCACAGAAGGTTCCACATATAATCAGAATTCATTCCCAACCCGGACATTTTAAAAACAAATGAAGGAATAGCCAATGGTCAGAGAAGTTATTTAACCTCTGCGTAAGCATCAGAGCGCTGCTGGGCACCAGCCGTTAAGTGGCTGTTCAGATGTGCAAGAAATGCCAGTTTTAGGAGGACCATCACAGTGATGCAATGCCTGGAAGAACGGAGTAAAAAAGTAGCATTTTAAATATTGAGCATGCGTTGTTTCATTGGCTTAGTTTGGCAGCAGTAGCTCTACTGACTTAAGTATTTGCTCAGAGCATGTAAGACCATATATAATACAGTCGTACTAAAAAGGTGCTTATTTCAGACTATGGAACACTGGAACAAATAAAAATCATAAATGATACATTTGACAGCAAACTGCTCTTAGGCAAGCGCTCATCTTCCACTGAAGAGTGAATTAGGATGGCAATCGCTTTGCTGCGGCTACCTTGTTCAACACGTGGTATTTCCTGACAGATTTTCAAACAATCTTTCCTTTTTAAATAAAATGTCTAAGGTATTAACAGTTAACTAAATTAGAATGGAGTAATTTCAATCTCGCTACTTACACATCTATAGTATTGTAGAGAATAGATGCCCTGTGTATCACTAGTGCAGATATACTGGAATTGTTTTCCTTATATGCAAGGCCAATGCAGGTAAAGAATAAATGGCTATACAAATTCGGGATTCCCCACTAAATAACATAACTAACTTAAAAAGCACTGGTACCAGACCAGCCAGTTTTAGGCACATCTTTAAAAAAATAAAGTATGCATTTCGTTAATGTAAAAATGCGAGAAGGTTCTTAGAAACATCTGAACTTTATGGTGCACTGGAATGGAAGTGATGCTTCCTTTAGTTTCAAGGAATACAATAAAGGCTTAAAAAACCAAAAAAGAAACAATACCATAGTATTCTTCATAGGGAAGAACAGTTTTAGTAAAACCAAAAAGATAAATAAGGAATAATAAGCAGCCATGACAGCTGACTGGTGAATATTTGTGCTTTAAATGTCCAAAAGAAAATAAAGTTCAATAACTCTTCTCGTACCATCCCCCAGACTTGGCATACGTGTCCATAATCCACACCGACAGTTTAACACCGCACTGCAGACCTCAGAACTAGCCGTAGCCACGGCAGGACGCACACGGCGCACGGAAAGGCCAGCGGCAACTTCCCCAGCAGCGTTCAGTGGTGCGATCCCCAGCGCCACCGGCTGTCAGCTGGAGCGTAGCTTTGGTTAAGACTGTTGTGTGAGCCGTCTGTAATGAGGTAAAACTTGGTTTTCAGGAAGATAGAGAGCCAGTTCCAAAGCTACGAGGACGGTGAATTCAAAACCGATGAGATCTCTTCTGTTGAATCTGAATCTCTCTTCTAGTTTCTAAGATAGTAATAACAAAAAAGAGGAGAGGGGGAGAAACAGAATCAGTTAATCCACAAGATACCAACGCAGCGTGAGATTAAGTCAGCGATGGACGGCGTGAGCTGTACCCTACAGAATCAAAAGTGTCGCCAGGGATCAGACACGTAAACCAGCTTATCAGCTCAGCTCTGACACCCGCACGGTAGTTACATATCTTTGCCTGAGAAACAGTACGTGCAAAAATAACCTCACTGTAGGATCAGTAGGACATTAGACTACACCAGTGAGATAGTTTTAATTAATTAAAAAAAAAAAAAAAATCAAGCAAGGTCCCCAATGAGACATAAAACTGACTGAAAGAGCTGGTCCTAAATGCAAGCATGCACTGCTGAAAATCTTGGCTTTTATCTTAGTCTTGTTTTATGAGCTAGAAGGAAGGTTTTGACAAAACCTGAAACAAGTCTCATAGTACTTACGTCTATAAGGTGTTTAACTTCATGTTTCCTGAGATCACTGCTGATCTTGGCTGCAAGCAGAACGCAAGCACCAGCACACAGTTTGCGGTTCTGTTTGTTGAGCTTGCCTTGGAGGACGAGCTTCTCAAAGTAAACATAAGCCATGGAGACAGTAACCGGCTCCAGATTGCACTCTTCGCTCAGGTTCCGCATCTCTCTCTTTAAACTGGGAATAGGAAAAAAGGCACCCTCTCAAACACGACAGCTTTTATGAAATGCTCTAGAAACACTGCAGCGTGGGAACTCAGAAGAGCATACGGGCAAGACTCCTGTTCAGAAAACCATGACAAGTGTTATCCTAGGCTGGAGAAGTCCAGCTGGCGGCAAGCTGGAGCTGATGCACAAACTGATTTAACCTGACTGACAACATCTACTGCGGAAGAAGTTTTGCATCTGCCCATAAACACCAGGGGCTTAGCTGCCTCACCGACACACAGGCTACTGCTGTGTGAGTCCCTCTGGGCTCCCAAACTGGTTCGTGATTCATATCATAAGACTGAAGCACCGTGACCTAGAGAGTACCACATCAAAGCCGTGCAGATCACAGCAGTGGCTGCACAGAGACCTGTCTCCTCCACACCTCGCAGAAGAGTCAGGTCTGAGGGGGACAGCAGAGTGGTTTACACCTCTCCCACAGCGGCTGGCCCTTCACTTCAGCATTAAGGCAGACTTTACGGTGGATGGTACCTTCTCATGGCTGCCATCCATGCTACACCTGCAAGAGGATCTCTGTGCGAACACACTACTCGAAACAGCTAGGAAGAGGAGTATGCAGGACATTGGCAGAACAGAGACGCTGCCTGAGCAAACCTCCCACTGAGCTGAGTTACACACAGCCCTGGTGATTCAGCAGAATCGTGTTCTAAGCCGACTACTTCTGAAGTCTCTGATTGTATTAACCCCTGTGTAATACCAGCAAGATTACAGCTCTTGGAAGGTGCAACAGTGCATCTTGGTGATGAGCGGCCAGATGCATTTCCTGGAAGATGAGGAATTCTGCGTGGCTTTGTCCTGCCTTCACTGAATGCTTTTCTTTACGGAGACTCCCAGACCTAACACTCCTCTTTATCCTAGATTCTTGTTAGAGTCCATGGTCATGAGTGAGTCTGGTAATTGAAAGGTGAAAATAGCCAGAGGGTCCAGAAAGACAATCCGGTTAGAGTGGGGCTGCACTACAGCCAAACAATCAGTATTTGTTTCAAGGCTTTACTGTTAATTGGCTATTAGTGTTAGTACACCACAGTTGGTGAAACAAAACCCTTTTAGATGGAACTATGAAAAACAACTGTTACCCTTTCTCAGCATCCTAAACATTCCTGTACAGGGCTGTCATCCTACAGTCAGCTCAACTGGCAACAAGAGATTAGCGTTTAATCATATATACTATTAATAGAGCTAGTATTTGCTCCATACAAGTGGAAGATAAAAGCAGCATAGAAGACGTTCTCATTATTGAATGTTTGTTTCTTACCTCCTAATTTTGCTCAGTGTCAACTTTATATGAGGAAACTTCTCTCTAAAGGTTTCATTCATATCCTTTTTAAGGTCCGAGGGTTTCACGTATTCTATGACTGTAGTCTGAAACACAAGAGGGAAAATTTATCATTTCTCTTGTCAACAGTACCGACAGCCAAACAGGTCTTCCAAAGACACTAATGCAGAGGCAAACTCAAATTTTATTATTCACAATTTAACAATTCTGTAATGTCCTAAGTAATAGACCATGCTGAATCTCAACTACAGACAATGCCTTGCGTAAGCAAATGGTTACAAGAAGCGAATGACAACATGGAGATATGTGTCAGGTTGGTCCTCGACAAGCTGAGTGTACAAGCCCAACTACTTGTATTTTTCCTGATCAAATCTCAAAAAGCCACAACTTTTTCTTCCTATAGGAAATTTTTTTCCTCAAGGAAGCTCTTTATAGGAGGATCTTCCAGGCACTCGCTCACTCCCCTGTTCAGGTACGCCAGTCACTCACCATGTAAGAGGCAAAGATGAGAACACGTTTATGTTTTCCACAGGGCCATTGAGGATCATCCAGAAGATTTGGATCATACTCGGCGGCTTCCCCAACTTCACCTCCTGAGGGAACAAGGAAAGCACCTTGGGTCACAAGATACAGAACTTCGAATTCCCTCTTTAAAAAAATTTTCAAATAGCAAACTTTAAGAGTGTCGGCAGATCCCACAGTACAGGCAAACTGCAGCTAGAGTCACACATTTGCATTTTATAAATGCACCAGTCAGGTATTAGAATTATTAAAAACCCACCCAAGCTCTTTCTCCAGCACGGAGATCAATGGCTGGATCGATGGGCTCAGGCCAATAGTATGAGCTTCACCAAGGCCAAGTGCCAGGTCCTGCACATGGGCCACACCACCCCCATGGGCGCTATGGGCCTGGGGAGGGGTGGCTGGAAAGCTGCCCAGCAGAAAAGGCCCTGGGGGTGTTGGTGGACGGCCGCCTGAACGTGAGCCGGCAGCATGCCCAGGTGGCCAAGAAGGCCAACGGCATCCTGGCCAGCATCAGGAACAGAGTGGCCAGCAGGACCTGAGAAGTGATCGTCCCTCTGTACTCAGTGCTGCTGAGGCCCCACCTCGAGTGCTGTGTTCAGTTTTGGGCGCCGCAGTATAAGAAGAACACTGAGGTGCTGGAGAGGGTCCAGAGAAGGGCAACGGAGCCGGTGAGGGGTCTGGAGAATAAGTCTTATGAGGAGCGGCTGAGGGAACTGGGGTGTTTAGTCTGAAGAAGAGGGGGCTGAGGGGAGACCTTCTCGCTCTCTACAGGTCCCTGAAAGGAGGGTGCAGAGAGGTGGGCGTTGGGCTCTTCTCACAAGTTACAACCCATAGGACAAGAGGAAACGGCGTCAAGTTGGGCCAGGGGAGGTTTAGGTTAGACATTAGGAAAAACTTCTGATAGGGTTATCAAAGACTGGAACAGGCGATTCAGGGCAGTGGTTGAATTGCCACCCTTGGGTGTATTTAAAAGCCGTCTGGATATGGTGCTCAGGGACATGGTTTAGAAGTGGGCCTGGTGGAGTTAGATAACAGTTGGACTTGATGATCTTTTCGAGCCGTAATGATTCTATGATTCCATGTGCATGATGCACCATTTTAGACTTAGTGCAAACTAAGGTGGTCATCCACAAATATGCGCAGAAAACTACTACACAGGACCGAATTCTTCTGCCTATAACAGACAGCAGAGTTGTCAGGTTTGTTTTACACAAGAGAAGGGATTCTTGCCACAAGCTCTTTGGCTGACGCATTGTTACTGTGCTAGACGGCAAGGAAGACCACCTGCATCCATGTACAGCACATGCTTCTTGTTGAGTAACATCAAGCTTCACATTTTGAAGGAAAAGCTTTGTGTTCCTTGAATTGCATAAACAGAACTAGGCCAGATATGCGGAGGATGTAAAGACTGTGTGCAAGTCTCAGCCCTAAGGTTCAGTGTTCAAACTTCATTAATGAGCCTTCTTTACTAGGCTGTGCTAAAAACAGTCTCCTTCCAGCTGCAGCACATCCTTCCTAATAACGCACTTTACCACTTGCAATTGTTTCAGACAAATACATTCCTTTTATGCTTTTCTGCTGTGTGCACAAGTGATGACAAAGCTGGCGGCTGTCCTTACCAATGTCTGCTCCTGCTGGTATCGTTTTTGCTGTCACAGGTTTGTATCTTGATCCAGGAAGACTCCGAGCAGCACTAGCTCGACACGAGGGAACCACACTATGGCTCTCGGCTTTGCGAACCACTAGGGCATTGGTTGGATACAGGAATTTTGCATAGGACACGACCTTAAGGAAGAGAAAGTTGTAGTAGTTATAGCGGAGAATTTATTGAAAAGCTTATTTCCAGACATCTAGGATTTTCCAACTCAGAGTCCCCTGGAGTTTGTACTTGGGATTGGGGACCTCCCTCCTTGGATGGGAGGAAAGGGAAAAGTTGGCTGAGGAATGCCATGCTTCCACGACTTCAGTATGGAAGTGTTGTAGAAGATTTAGTGGAGTGGCAAAAAAAAAAAGGGGAGAATCACATCTGTAAAATTCTGGCAGTATATAAATTTAACTAAAGAGGTATAAATTTCACCCATATTTCTATCAAAACATCGGTCACATGTTGTGTGAGTACCAGAGTCAAATCAGTTCTCCACAAATGGAGGCAGAAGTGATCACGGCCTTCAACAGCCTCCTCAGAAGCAGCTTTATCACAAGCCAAACCTTTCAAACTTTAAGGATCAAAACAAGCTTCCACTGCTTTGAAAAGTTACAGCTTTCACTTTATGGATGGCAAAGCACTGCATAAATCGAGCGTTTTGCCCCAGCATGAGATGGTCCTGGGCTGAAAGCAGCCAGCTTACCCACCCGCTGTCCCCTGCTCCGGTCAGTGGGTTGGTCATTGGCATCACAGATCAAGAGACAAAAAAAAATGAAGAAAAAAAGAAAAAGATCGCTTACCTTACCATCAGCACCCAGCTCTACTCCTTCCAGTCCCAGCACCATCTCAGTGGAGACTGAAACTCCCCCAGAAGGATGTCGTTGCTTCTGGCCTTCCATTTTTAGATCACTAAAAGCAGGTAAGAAAAATGCACTATTGGAAAAGGCAGCACAAGCTCAGCTTCCTCTATGGTAAACACCAGGTCCGTCCACCAGCGACAGCCAGCACCACCAGCTCAGAGTTCTGTGCGAGAACTGTGCAATCCCTCAACCCCATCTCCAAGAAAGCATTCATTTTTAAGTACTCTTTTCAAAATTTAGAGATGTTCATTAACTGAAGAATCACATTTCAAATCCTTTTAACTCGAATCTGTAACAATACATGTAGCAAATGTAAACTTTTTTTTTTTAAATATGGTCTTTCTGCATAAGATCATACCATTCGTTACCGCACTAATGCTCAAACACTTAACAGCAAACATTATTTATCTTACTAAGTTTTCCAGGATTAGAAACTTGCCTTTCAATTGCAACTTTCCAACCACTGTGCCCCCAAGCTCAAACGAAGAGTTAGGGCTGCTAGCAGAACTCTGCTACGGCGCTGGCACCTATATTCCAAGGCGAAAAAGCCACTTTCGGTTAAAGAACTGCATTGCCAGCTTGCACCCAAGCAGAACCAGACAGTGCTCAGAACTGCTCCAAAATAGCTCCAGTGACCTCGCTGCTTTTCTATGAAGTGAGAGAATATTTTCCCATCAACTATTTTTATGGCGAGCGTATTTGCATACAATACAATTCCCACCACTAAACATCCGTTTCCTTTGGCCATAAGTTATGTACGGGACAGAGGCGACAACACAATTGCTTTGCCAAAAGTGGATTAGAATGAAATTAGTGTTTTCTAGGGTATACTTGTAGATCACAGACCTTCACATAATCAACTTAAACTTCACAAGGGACTGAGCAAAGCTGCAGGGACATCCCGTTAGCAGGTCTGGTTTCTCGTAAGTGATCATATTGACAGTTCTATACAAAAATGTAGTACAAACACTAAAAGCAGTTTCAATCAGTCTAAACTGCTTCTGTTTTTCTTAGACTGCAAACAGTGACATTCATGCTTTAGAGCTGAAAACCAGAAAAGCATCTTAAACTTATTTAGGTGTAACTTCGCTATAAAACCTTGAAGGTTTCCAGTAAAGGCGGCAGCATCCTTCCCTGATGCTCCATATGCTTTTTTGCCAACTCAACTGTTCATTGCACTAAAGACAGTTGATTTCTGACCACTTTAGGAAATCCTACGCAGCAACAAATCACATCATCTGTTCAAAGTTGGTTTCAGGGATTTCACCGGACTGGAGTGCTTTAAAATGTGGACAAACGCCTGAAGAAAAGTCAGCCTTTCCCACTGTTTTTCTCTTGGAGTCTGAATGAACACTGTGGCAGTGTCTGATTTTAATAGTAAGCTCTTGTCCTCACACATAAACGGTAAGTGAAGTAAGTTCATCTGCTTCAAAGCAGGAGACCTACACCAACCACACTCATTTAAAAAGACCTTTTGCAAACAATAGACCAGACATTTCACAAAGCAGTTAAAGATGACTCACCTGATCCGTAAACTCTCCCCGTAAGGTAGGATAGAAAAAGCCACACACAGTGTTCGTTTAGCGCAGATTAACACTATCCTGTAAGCAGATGGGAAGAGAGAAGGATAAGAATTAAGATTCAGAAGTTACAAAGCAGCTTTTTATGGAACGTGAAGACAGAACTCCTCTTAAATTGCTCTGTAAATTACATAAATACTGCTATGGATTTTACATTTTCTGAAAGCAGCACAAAACAGAGGTTTCACCCTGACCCAGTAGGTCCCTAGAGCCAAGCTCTACATCAAAACCCCACGTTCAGTCACTGGGAGCTCTTCAAAGGAGATCCTACTCTTTAAATATATACCTATATTTATATAATTTTTACATGAACCTTGTGAAAAGATGTAGATAATACTTTACAATTAGATAAAGTCTCACACCTCTATTAATAAACGTGAACGTGTCCTCCCCCCAACTTTCTCTTCTGCCCAGCAACTATAAGCCAAGAATTTGGCTAAACCACACTGTTCTCCTTAAATCCTCCCCAGCTCTAACCTCTCTGTGTGCTGGAGATAAGAAGGGTGTTAGAAGAGAAATGATTTAACCTCCTCAAAGCAGGATGGCAGAACCATCCCAATATTGCTGCAGAAGTAGCAGATACGAGCGCCCACTGCCTTGGATAGAATCATAGAATGGTTTGGGTTGGAAGGGACCTTGAAGATCATCGAGTCCCACCCCCTGCCCTGGGCAGGGACACCTCCCACCAGCCCAGGTTGCTCCAAGCCCCGTCCAACCTGGCCTTGAACACCTCCAGGGATGTGTAAGTATGTATAAAACTAACAGGACCCCAAGGACATCACCTTATCCCCAGGGACATTAAACGGCTAATCGCGTTGAACCAGAGCCCACAGCTGAGCACACCCCATTTCACCCGAGTACCCCCCCATCTCCAGAAGTTACCTGCTGTTCTTGGTGTCATACTGCCTCATGTTCTTGATGAAGTGCATCTTCTTCAAACTTTTGTGTCTCGGAGACCCAGACAGATGCTTGGTTCTGCAAAATAAAAACCACCACCACCTGTTAAATGCTCTGGTAGAGCCGTGCCAGTTGTATGATCAGATGGCAGCACTCGCATGCGGGACCTCGGCTACTGGCGTGGCAGAGGGTGGAGGGAGGAGAGGACTGCATGCAACGAGTTGAGATTAATGCTGCTTTTGAAAAAAAGTACCTTCGTACACTGGCATATTCCACTATGTCTTCTAAAAAGTCTAGAGAGCAGCGCTGGGAGATAAAACGCCTTCTGTAAAATGTACAACACCACGAAGAGTGAACAATATTAGTTCCTGGCCTCTGAGTTTACGAACTGCAACAGATCTATGAGCTCTACGAGCTCTTGCAAATGGCAGGGGTTTGGATTTTTTTGCTGGAAGAGTGTTTAACTAAGAGTTCCAAGTTCCTAAAAAGGCCAAGAACTTGTCTCCCCCTCCAGGACCCCTGAAGTACATATTTATACCTACACCATTCACTATCTTCAACAGATAAGAACACCTACCTATAAGTTAAACACCTAAAAGGCTTCCAAATACTCATTTAAAATCTTACAAGAAATATTGCAAAAAAGCCCCCCCCTCATCAAGCCAAGGGAGTAAGTCTTTTTGTATCAACCTGTGGACAGATAAAAGTATGTCTGTCTGATGACCGAACATCTGCGTGTATTCTCGGTTCAAACACAGCCGTCCCCGGCTGCGGGAGTCGGCAGACTGAGAGTCTGTGCCGGTAGCTCAATAAAATTGACAGATCTCTCCGGAAAACAACAGAGAGGGCTATTAGAGGAGTATTCAGTACCCATCTGAAATCCCAGAATGGAAGATGCAAGGAGAATAACAGTAGGAATCATGTGAGTTAGTGTAACAGTAATAGGATATTACATTTAAGCAAAAAGATAGACCTTGCCAAAGTAAGATACATTACTATTGTCAAAGTCAAGACATCCTCTGTTGGTAGAGAATGAATTGCGAAGCTATGACTGCAATTTCCATAGGAACAATGCACTCGGCTTCAACTGCCACCAGCAAAACACTGACATTATGACTATCAGATTCCATATGTTCTGCTTTTGTTTAGGCACACATTTTTAGCACAAGCTACACGCATTCATGTCCAAGGTTTTCTTCCAAAGTGACACAGTAACTCAACTAACGGACAATACCACCATGGAAGTCAATGCAGAAGCGGCGTATGAGACACACGTCGCAGGACTCTGGTTTGACAAGATCTACAAGTCCAAGAGGAACAATGAATCATTTTCTCTGTGTCTTCAATTACATAAAGAAAAGGAATTCCAAAATCTGCTTACAATCTCCTTAACGAAATACAATTAGTGCCCTTTCCCAGTGCATCTGTAATAATTTAAACTCCTATATAAAACTGTATTTTGTCCCCTAGAAGGAAACTGTCTCAGCAGCACTGTTCAGGCATTCTTAAAAGAAAAAATAAAAGACCACAACTCCAACAGGTAGGGGGATGAAAAATTAGTGTCCCTTTCTGTAAACCCAAGAGAGGTAAATCCTCCCCCAGGACTAACACCTGCAGTGTTGCTGGACGCTGCCTCCTGCGAATCACCAGCTACCAGGGGTGCTACCGGATGAAGAACATTCCTGGCACAGCTTCAATGCCCTTCAGCAGCACTTCGGTTTTAAAATTAGTATTTTTTTTTTTTGCTTTTCAGCGAGAACTGCACAGGAAAGTTCAATGCATTCGCATACGCATGGTTCTCCGCTCTACTTTGGCATCCAACCTGCAATAAAAAAACCTTTCAAGAAATGCGGAGACCAATCTCAAACCTCCCAGCACGGATGCAGTCGGTAATGTCCCCAGCCTTCCTCCCCTCCTGGGGGGGACCTGGCCTGGTGGCAGACCAAGCCGCCGTGTGCGGTGAGCAAAGGGGAAACACGGCTGACACCAGTGACTTTAGGCACTGGTACACAAAAACCCACGTGGTTCTGTAAAAGGCTGGACTGGGATGTAACTGGACAGATTGGGAGAGCCACGGCTAGAGCCTCACCAGTAACTCCAGTGCTGAAGGTGCAACTGCCCGCAGGGTCAACGAGGATGAGCAGACCACCATGGACAGGCTGGAGAATTGGACGGAGAGAAACCTAATGAAGTTCAACAAGGGCAAGTGTGGGGTACTGCATCTGGGGAGGAATAACATCAGTACAGGTTGGGGGCTGATCTGCTGGAGAGCAGCTCTGTGGAAAGGGACCTGGGAGTCCTGGGGGACAACAGGATGCCCATGAGCCAGCAATGTGCCCTGGTGGCCAAGAAGGCCAATGGCATCCTGGGGGGCATCAAGCAGAGTGCGGCCAGCAGGGCGAGGGAGGTTATCCTCCCCCTCTGCTCTGCCCCAGTGAGGCCACATCTGGAGCACGGTGTCCAGTTCGGGGCTCCCCGGGTCAAGAAGGACAGGGAACTGCTGGAGAGGGTCCAGCAAAGGGCTACAGAGATGATGAGGGGACTGGAGCATCTTTCTGATGAGGAAAGGCTGAGGGACTTGGGGCTTTTCAGTCTGGAAAAGAGAAGACTGAGGGGGGATCTTATCAATGCT
>VUYV01000462.1:237380-328766 GCA_008711295.1 Anarhynchus alexandrinus
CACCAGTACGTTAGCCAGGTGACCCGCAATGGTTTTAATCTGCCTCCAGCTGGTTCCAGTTGGGAGCCCTGGTTTCTCTTGGGTGCTGCTGGAGCGGAGTGGCGGTGTCCCCTGGGTTCCCGGGTGCTCACCCGCGGCGGGTGACGCAATCCTCCGCTCTCTGCAGATTTCTAGTTGCAGCAAAATAACACGCTGAGCCCCGGGAGGCAAACGTTGCCAACAGACCTCTGTGCCGATAACTGTGCTCCTTGGAAAATGACTCAGGCTCTCCGGCGTGACACAAAGTATTTAAAAAACACGGAGCTGATTGATTTAATCGCATAGCTCCGCGCTCCGGAGGGCCCTGTGCTCGCGTCACAAAGAATGGATGTGGTGTTTAGGTGAGAATTTGTGAATGAAGGACTCAAACCTTCTCCCCTGAGCCACGTGGCGCTGCACTATGTGCTGTTATTAACAGATCAATGATGCTCACGGGGGGGATCTTGTAGAGTGTGCTTTCTGGCGAGGTCCCACCGGGGCTGAGCACACCGAGCCGCGAGGTTGGTACGAGCAGGGGGTGCAGCACAGCCCGCCCGGGGCTGGGCAACTCTCGCAGGGCTGGTGACAACGTTCAAGGCGGAGCAGGTAGCCGTGATGCCCGAGGGAGGCGGGAGGAACACGCACTTTGCCTCAAAAGTTCCAACAGTAAACTTTGCTCGAGATAAAGGAGCAAAGGAACTCCCCAAATCTCTCCCCTCCACGAACCACCGCTGCGCGCTGGACTTGCTACACCCACCCACGAGTTCACAGTCTCCTTTCGAAAGCGCGAAGCTTTGCCCTTCTGCTCTGTTCCGAACACCTGAGCTGTCCCTGTCCCCTCCCGCTCCCGGCTGCGCACCGCAGAGCTGCGCCCGAGGCTCCGGGCTGCCTCTCCCACACGGGTGGGATGCGCCTGACCTTGGGAAGGACCCACACAAGACGCCCAGCCCTCTTAAATCCCCAAAACAGGGCTTAAGCAAGACTTCAGTAATGCCTGGAATGAGTTTCCCTGCGGTGAACTGAGGAGCGAAGCCGTGTTTCCAGAGCCAGCACTATAAATGGGCATTACTGACCCATCAGCTCTCCGTTATAAGCATTTCACCGCAGAGAAGGTGGTGCTCAGTCTCACGAAAGGGCCATGAATTAAGTCACCGTCAAAATATCCATTGCCACAGAGGCAATGCCACCGCAGAAGATTGTAAGGGGGAAGAATCTGATGCGCGTTTCTCTATTTTTGGTGCTTTTGGTTCCTGCGTGGCCGCCAGCCGCGTCCCCGGCACGATTCCCTTTGGCTTTGAGCGCGTTGGGCTTCCTACGTTCCTGCCCAGCACCGTCCCCGTTACACGTGCAACAGAGGAACCTTTGTGCCCTGGCAAGTTGGTTTTTTTTTCCCCCCCGAGATGGAGATTTATACTCACAGCCAGACTTGCACAAACTTACTTCTTACAAAATTGTACAAATCAAGTCGCGAGAGCAGCTGAAAACGTCAGTTTACTGCTGGGTTTGGTGGGAGGCTGATGCGGGGGGAGGAGCGGGGGGGGGTTCCGCAGGCTGAGCGCAGCGATCTGTGCCGCGAGAGGGATTCAGCGCGTGCGGGTGCTTCAGCATCAGGAAGCAGAAGAGTTGCGATGGTCTGTTACGGGAATTGTTCTGTGTGGCAGGCAGTGAGGGAGCCGGTCGTCGCTATTTCGGATGGACTCGGAGTGAACAGAAGCGCTCTCACACCGTCCTTCTTTCAGATTTGCGTGCGATTTCAAACCCAGCCCTGACCCGAGCGAACCCAAGCTGCGCTCCGAGCCCCTTCCTCTGGGAAACCAGTTCACCAGCCCAGGCATCCTACCTACATCGCGTCACTGATGACATCAGAGCTATAATTTGTCTGAACAAAGCAAACGTGAGCTGCCGGCCTCCCAGAAGGACTGACCCGGTCACGGGACAGCTTCTCTTCTGCCCTATTGCTCTGTGGGTTGTAACTCTGAGGGTAATTTCAGTGGCTTTTTTGGATGTGATTGTGTAAAATGGTCCTTCTTGTGTTGAACGGAAATGCGGCAACAAAAATGGTTTTAACTCTGCAAAAAGCACAGATCGGGGGGTCTGGTCCACAGTGCCCCTTGGAGTCACCAGCCAAACTGCGGAGGGGTTACGCAGCGGCTGCCGCGCTCCCGGGGAAGGCAGGAGCAGCCCCCGGGGCCGAACGCCGCCCGCTGCCTTCCTGCGAACGCGTCGCCTCGAGCGGAGCTGAACCTGCCCAGGGACAGCCGCCGCGGAGCTCCTCGCAGGTCTCCGATTTCTTCTTCACAGCAGAACAGTTCAAGTCGGAGGCTGCCTGCGTATCACCGCGTCCATACACACGTTTAGCTGCCAAGATTTCTCCTATGAGGAGAGGCTGAAGGAGTTGGGGGTTCAGTTGGGGCTGTTCAGCCTGGAGAAGAGAAGGCTCCGGGGAGATCTTATTGCGGCCTTTCAGTACCTAAAGGGGGCCTACAGGAGAGCTGGGGAAGGACTTTTTACTGGGGCATGGAGTGATAGGACGAGGGGGAATGGCTTCAAACTGGAAGAGGGCAGGTTTAGATTGAACATTAGGAAGAAGTTTTTCCCTTTGAGGGTGGTGAGGCACTGTCCCAGGTTGCCCAGAGAGGTTGTTGAGGCCCCATCCCTGGAGGTGTTCAAGGCCAGGCTGGACGTGGCCTTGGGCAACCTGGTCTAGTGGGAGGTGTCCCTGCCTATGGCAGGGGGGTTGGAACTCGATGATCTTCAAGGTCCTTTCCAACCTAAACCATTCTATGATTCTATGATTCTATGATTCTAAGAACGACTGGAACAAAAGGCTGACAAGCGTAATTACGAGAATTAATGGACCTCAGCAATTCTCCGTGTTTCTCCCCCACGGTGGGGGGGAGAGAGCAAGGCAGGGGCTGGGTAGGAGCAGCGTTTCCAGGGCTGGATCAAGTGCGGTGGGTAAAGTTTATTTCACTTCAGCTCAGAGGAGCGCTTTGCTCAGAGCTGACAAAACTATTTTTTTTTTTATTTTGATAGTTATGGGATCGCCCTCACTATGAAACACGTGTCCCTGCCAACCCCTCAAACCCATCCTGCAGGGAGATACGGGGCATCACCTGAAAATGCCTGCTGGAAAAGGGCAAGAAGCAACACAGAAGGAAATAAAAGTCCAATAAATGAAGGTGAACTCTGTGGAGGTCCTGTGCAGTGGGAGGAAAAAGAAACCTCTGTGGAAAAAAAAAAGAAATTGAGGAGTTCATTATTTTTGGCAGGACTTCTGCACATTTTGCTTATCAAGGGATCGGCGTAGGGAGGGGATTATTTTACAGTCACATAAAAGTTCCCTCCCTCCTTCAGTTCTCCCGATCCCAGGCGGCCTCCCTGCAGTCAGAGGGGCCTCTGTACCAGATTACATTTCGACTTCTTCTTTTACCTCTGCAATGGGTATTTTTAAGAGAGAGATTTATCCAGTTGACCACACGTGTTCTGTGCTGCTCTGGGTATTGCTGCCCCCTGCAAGTCAGTGCCAGCAAGGGACAGAGGCAGTCCTGGCTGGGGACAGAAAGGGGAAGGTGTCACTTGTGTCCCCGATCCACTTCCCACAACCGTGATGCAATGAATGCTTTGAGGTGGGGTGAATCAGCCCTGCACCCCCCGGCTGCCCGTCCCCCTCCTTGTGCCATCTCCTGTGCGTGGTGTCCACACCGTGGTGCCGAGGTGCAAAATGGGATCTGGACATTACCTGGGCTGAGCTGGTCCCCAGGAGAAGGTGCTGTGTGAGTTGGGGTCTGCCCATTGTGGGGTTGTGCCGCGAGAGCCCCGGGCTCCCTCCTGCGCTGCCCACCCGCCTCCACCCTCCTCCCCCGGCCATGGGGCACCGCCGGCGCTGGGGACGGAGGTGCCGCTTTCCCCGTCAGACCCATTACCGCTTTATAACCCGGACACCTCAAGCGTTTCTGAGCGCAGACGCTGATTCCCAGAACACCCCCTGCCAGTGGGTAACTCACGAGGCAGGACTTTGCCCCCCGGCGCAGAGCGGGGCGAAGGGGTTGAGCCCAATGGAGCATCTCCAGCCGAGCACAGCCTCTTCCGCATGGGATTTTCGGGGGGAAGCGGTTCCCACAGCAGTGCAAAGGAGGTACAAATTCCTTCTGTGACTCTAAGCTGTCAACCCTCGCTGTGTTTTTTGGGGTCTGGCCCGGTGTTCAGCAGAAGCCGCTGAGCGATGTGGTTGAATATGAGGAGGAAACATCCACCGGTGAGGGACGTGATCTCCGGCAAAGGGCTACAGCCTGCCCGGGACGCCGTGAGGGCAGGAGCGTGTGAACCCACGCGCTCCGCACGAGCCGTAACGCCCGTCCTGCCCCGCCGCTCTGCCGAGGCTTATTTGGAAGCTGTGCTGCTAACGAAGGTACCCCGCGGCATCCACCGAGCTCTGCAAAACTGCGGAGACAGGAGGAGGATGAGCGCTGTCGCAGTAATTTTTCAGCGCGGGAAGTTTAGCTGCTCTGAAATATTCTGGCAGCAGCTGCCACCACGGGACCCCATTGCTTTCCCTGGACACCCCCACACCATCCCTGCTCCTTCCCTGGTCCCCTTTCCCTGGCTCCACAGCCACCAAGCCACCCAGCCTGGGGCAGACCCTCAGCCTGGGACCCCCCCTGAGCACTGCAGCCCCCCCAGCAAGGCTAAGCCCGGCTCCCCGTCCCGGCTCCCTTGCGGCTGGGGCTTTTTGGGGTTTTTTGGGGTTTTTTTTGCTGCCTGTTTGCTCTGGGGAGGTGGGAATGCGCTGCGGGGTGTGCGGGAAGGATGCTCGTGACAGGCTGGGCTTGCTGCGCTTTGCCCTTTGCTCTTGTGAATGGGCAAACAAACCCACGTTTAGACAGAAATAACTGCGGGTAAAGGAGATGGTGGTGCACCAGACGGGGCAGGAACCGTCTCTGGCACTTCTCCTCTGGTCTCGCTCTGTTTTGGTGCTGCTCTGCCCACACGTGCTGGAAAGAGCCCAGTTGTGGCCGCAGGGATGCTCACTGCAGCCCTGCTCATCCCATCCCCGGCTGCAAAGCCCTGTCGCTTGCTGCTGAAGGGAAACTTCCCCACGCTTAACACATCAGGAAAAAAAAAATATCGTTTAAGAACACTTTATCCACTTGAAAAAACAAGCTCCCAGCAATCCTGCCCGGGCACACAGGGCACGGCGGGGACAGGGAGCATCCCAGCCCTCCCCTCCCGTGCTCGTCCCCTGCCCTCTCCAGGGACAGGTCCCACTTGCACGCCCCCCTCCTTCCCCTCACGTAACTGGAAAAGAAAACCAGGGGCTTTCTCCGGGTCAAACAACATCCACACGCGTAGGAAACCTGGGTAGGGATTTAATCAATGCAGGTTTGTGCGCGGGGCGCCGCGGTGCTCAGCTCGGTCACTGCCTTACAGCCGACCACCGGGACATCGTACGTGGGGAGCGGGGTCTGGGCGGTCCCTTCTCCTTGCATGGCATCCTGGGGAAGAACACGGTCCCGACGCAGGGGGAGCGCTGCAAAGAGGGCATCTCATCTTCCCAGCACCAGCCCGAGGGTCTGCTCCGGCGCAGGACTGGGGGCGCTGAACGCGCCGCTCCACCAGCAGTGACCTGCCTGCTGCAGGCATCCCCCACGCGGCTCTTCCTCGCCTGGCCTCTCCCAGGGCACCGAGTGAGGATTTTCAGGGTGCTCTAACTCGTTAATGAGTCCTTATGAATTCCCCACGGCCTGGCCCAGCACGGCAGGAGGAGTCGCTCTCCCAGTGTGGGCGGGATGCTGAGGTCTCCGAGCCCTCTCCTTTGCTCTGCAGCATCTGTGTCGCCTCTCATCCCGCCCTGCTGTTAGCTCTCCTCGGAGGTATCGTTGTGGGAAGCGGAGCAGTTCTCCGGTTCTTTCGTGATCCCCACTGAGCACTGCTCCACTTTGACTTTCTTCCTTCCTCTCGTTGACTTCTTAGCTCCTGGAAACAGCAAGATGACGGCAGGAGTTAACCACAGAGCAATGGATTTACAGGTACGAGGTCAGTGTGGCCTCGTCCCAAAATAGGGACAGCGCAGGAGGAAGCACAGCTCAGCGAAAGAAAGATGAAGAGAAATCCCTCTCACACGGGAGATGCGCGGGTACCTGGGGGAGGCTGTTGTGACCCTGGAAGCAGAAACAAGAAGTGACGCAGAAATAGGCAGAGGACCAACCTGGTGCAGGAGGGTACCTGAGAGGGTACCTGAGAGGGTACCCAGGCCAGAGGGATGCATTTCATGGATTCCTCCCCCTTTCAGTGCGGTACACAGCACACACCACATGCTGAGAGGGGGGTTATGCCTCTCCATCACCCCATTCCTGCCACAACCACATCCAGCTCTCGCTCGGGACATCCCCATCCAGTCCCGGAGGGTGGGATGGTGTCCGCCCTGGGGAGCACAGCGCAGCTTCCTCCCCTCTGCTCCCCGTGGATGGATTTGTAGAGCAAACCCTCTTCTTGCTCAGCTGCGGTGGTGTCCCCCAAGCGAGCAGGCACGGAGCAAGGGGCAGCGCGTGCCTGTGAAACCAGCTCCTTTGTGCTTCGCCAACAGCCCTCTCTACTTCTATAATTGGGTTAACTGTCTTTGCCGACAGTACAAAGGGGGTTGGTAGCGGGGTATTTCTGACAGAGCCCTTTTTAAGGCCCGACAGGCACACTGCCTTATCCTTGCCCTTATCGGGAGCGGTTTTCTGCTTATTCACCCGTAGGAAGCACAGGTACCGCACATTCCTCTCTCAGCAGGGAAACCTCCACAGCCGCACTGGAAGATCAACAGAGTCGGCAGAAACCTTTCCCTGAATGTCAATAACTGCCCCCCCGCCCCGGGAATTTGGCCTTCTCCGATCACCCCCTCCCCGGCGGGCTGAGCAAACAGGAGGGGCTCAGCCCTGTTAGCTTAGGTGCTCTCCTGGCTAACCGTTACCGGGGGCTCCTCTGGCCGCAGACACAAGCGTTGCCAAAACACGGCGCAGCGCGTCTTATCGCAGGGAAATGGAGGACTCCGCTGTATCACCTTGGGCAAACATTAGTTTGCAGCGTGGCATGCACTCGGCGGAGGAGGAGCACCCTCCCCTCCGCCGCAGGGACGGCAGCCGGTGCCCTCGGGCGTTTCTCGGGGGAGCCCCTCGGGAAGCAGCAGAAGTTGTCGCCCTGAGCTGATGCCACGAGGAACTCCTCCTCCCTACCTTTTGTCCAGGGATCCTGTCCTCTTTTTCTCTTCTTCTGCAGCGCGTGAGCTTTGTCTTTGGTGCAAAAGTATTTCCCATCAGCCTGGCCTTCTTGTAGGATGTCGTCTTCATACGGGGCAGCCACCTGCACCAACAAGAAGAGCCGTCAGACTGCAAACCCCCCCGCTTTCCCAGGGAGCTGATGGCGCGGTGCATCGCCGGGGACCTTTGTGACCATTGCTATGGAGTGGTGACAAATGCTGCTGCTCATAAACCCTCTTGACTTGCTGGAAAGAGCGATAGCTCTATCCCTCAGCAACAAGTCGGGTAACAGCGCGGGAATGGGGTTTGGCACCTCGTGGAGGAAAAGCCATCACCTCCCGGAGTGAGCTCGGGCAGGGACAACCCATCTCACGCCTCTTGCACCCGACAGCCTGAGCTAATGGACTGAGGAGAGCCAACAAACCTCGCTGTCCGTCGTGTCCGGCTCGTCGGATTCCTGCTTCCCAGACTCAGCATCATCGTCACCTAAGGAAACACAAAAGGAAGGGGTTTTTGGCTGGCGGGGGGCCCGACAAGCTCGCCAGCAGATGCAGAGCCACCGGCCCAGGCTCTGAGTGCCAGCGGGGCAGAAAACAGATTCGGCAACAAACCGTGTTGCAAAGCAGAGGCACTGCCAGCTACCTGGCGTGAAAGGAATGTTTATGGGGGATCCGACAGGAGGCTGCTGGGGAACCGGCTCCCAGGAACGCCCTATCTGTAGGACTTTGCTACCCCGAGGTTGCGTGCGCTGCCCCGAAGTCCATGAGCCCGTGCAGGTCGGGAGCTGCGGGGTGTTTGACACCCCAGGCTGTGCCTCCCCATTTGAGACCCCGGTGGGGAGAAACGTGTTTGGGTAAAGAGGCCAAAAGGGACGATGCTGAAGTTTGCCGCCGGTGCTGGTCGGTGGCTCCGGGCAGGGAAGGTGTGCCGAGGAGCAGAGGAAGGAAAAGTGGGGGAGCTGCTTCCCTGCCCAGAAAAAAGGGTTTTGCTGCACACAGGCCCCGAGGCTGCACAACCCCAGACACGTACCTGCACGCACCAGGCACGCACCCAGCCGGTGCGCAGAGCCGCGCTGCCCGGGCCGGGGACCGAGCCCTGCCGTGGGCATCACCCTGTCTGCACCCACAGCAACACTCCCGCGTGGGGCACGGCGGGGCAGAAAGGGCTGGGGACGGAGCTGTGCCCTTTTCCGAGGGGCAGGGACGTCCCGGGACCTCAGCACTGTGACTCTGCTCCTGACACCCGGGTCCAGCCGGGGCGGGAGGGTCGGCTGCCCCGCTGCCCCTGCCCAGGCGGGAGAGCAGGCGGTGCTGCTTTGGGGCACTCCGAGAGCCGCTGTACTCTGATCCCGTCCTCACTTCATCCTTCTGCGGGTTAAGGTTCACCAGAGAGTGCAGAAGTATTTGTGTATTGTTTCCTTTGTGTCAACCTTAAGGTGAGAACTGAAGAAAGTCCTGTATTCCCACACCCAGAATGTAATCAGCTGAAATTCTTCTGCTGTGATGATATCTCCTCACCGTGTAAATCACAGAGGGCTCCCTTTTTTTTTTTTTTTTTCCCTTTCCACCCTGCAAAATCCTGCTCCGCAGAGTGTTCCCAAACCGCTCCGACACGCCCAGACCGACTAATCCAGGAGAGCTCAACTTTCTGGCCGAGCCAGTAAGGCTGGTACCCAGCAGCTCCCGGAGACGTGCTTCCCGCTCCGCTCCCCATGGCTGCTGCCTTCCTCCCACCTGGGCAAACCTGGCGCCCACGGCCCGCGGCGGCCGGGCAGGGAGAAAGCACCGCCTGTCCCCGAACTAAGGGCACTGCTGGTTTGGGGAAAGAAAAGGGCTCTTATGGGGGATGGAGCAGGGAAAGGGAGGAGAGCATCCTGTCCCACCCGCTGCAGGTAGCAGCATCTCTCTGATGAGGAAAGGCTGAGGGACTTGGGGCTTTTCAGTCTGGAGAAGAGAAGACTGAGGGGGGATCTTATCAATGCTGATAAATCCTTCAAGGGAGGGTGCGAGGGGGATGGGAACAGTCTGTCTCCAGTGGTGCCCAGTGACAGGACAAGAGGGAACGGGCACAAACTTGACCATAGGAAGTTCCATCTGAACCTGAGGAGGGCCTTCTCTCCTGTGCGGGTGGCAGAGCACTGGCACAGGCTGCCCAGAGAGGTGGGGGAGTCTCCCCCTCTGGAGCCATTCCAAACCCGCCTGGACGCCGTCCTGTGCCACTGCTGGAGGTGCCCCTGCTCTGGCAGGGGGTGGCACTGGGGGAGCTCCAGAGGGACCTTCCGACCCTGACCCGTCTGGGATTCTGGGATCCCTCGCTCAGCCCTATGTGCTGTGCCAGCACAGGGCACACTTTGGAGTAAGGGGGCAGAGACGGGGATGGCTTCTCCAGTGCCAGTCCTGCAAACCTCTTGCATTTTCCCCATCTCTGCTGGGGCAACTTTTGAGCTTCTGCTTCCTGGAGGGGGGTGGGCAATGCTGGAGCAGCAACGTTGTCTTGTCACGGCTCACCACGGAGTGGGTTCTGCCAACGGGTCGGTGCTAAACTGACCTCTTTAGCTCCTGGAGAACCGCGTGCCGCCCAGCAGCGGAGAGCAGGGGATGGGGTGCTCTGCAGGGCACGCAAGGGCGTCCCACGGGTGGCCCCTGCTCTGTGCTGGGCAGAGGTACGGGGCTCTTCTCCACAACAGCCGGGGTTATTTTCTCGCTGTAGATACTGAGCCTGAATTTTGGGCATCCCCAGGGTTGAAAACTGAGCTCTCAAGGACGGAAATGTGAAACCCGAAGTTCCCCTGATGGCCCAAAAAGAGCTGGGAGCCAGGACACCCTGGAAGGGTGTCCCGTGCCGGTTGGCTCCTGCTGCGGCCGGCGGGGGCTGCGGGTGCGTGCCGAGCCCGGCACAGACCTCCCGCCTGTGAGGTACCTTCACTAAAACACACCTTTTGCTCGTGCCTTCTCAACTGTCATGCTTGCCTGGGGCTTTTTACCTGCTTCTCCCTTCTGTGCACCGACAGCCACTCTCAGCCCGGTCTCTGGGTCTCCTGGCGTGGAGTTGTTTGTCGGATGCGCCCGTGGGAAGGCGAGCTGTAGGATACAGGGAGCACAAACGCTGCCTTCGCCAGGCGGGAGGAGAGGGCCGTCCCCAGCCCCTGCGCGATGCCTGTGACCCCCGTGGGGACCAGCATCACCGAGGCGTTTCTGCGCACTGGTGCTGTGCTGCGGGGGAGCTCAGCGCACCTCCTGCACCAACCTGCGGGACGGGGCACAGGCGCTGCCCGTCCGGGGACCTGGATGGAAACCCCGCGGGCACCGGAGGGGAGGGAAGGTGGGGAACGGGAGCCGGCGCTGAGCGGCTGTGGCTCTGCCATGTGCAAATACGTCCCCTGTGCAGTGAAGCCATCCTCCCACGGGACATTAATGGTGGTCACAACTGTGCCAGCATCAGTGCCGGACACCCTGGGGAGGGGAAGGGGACAGGGTTGATGCCAACATGAGCTGTACTCACCACAGCTGCATCATCATCCTCCTCCTCCTCCTCCTCGACAGCCCCAGGCAGTGCCCGGGTGGCACTGGGCCAGCGGTAGGGGAAGCACGAGTCGTCCCGCTCTGCCCCGTGTCTCCCGCGGGCTGCCGGCACAGCGGGGCTCTCCCCGGGGCTCGGCTGCGGGCTGCCGCCCCCCCCCAGCTCCCGGCGGTTGTGCCAGCCTGTTTCCCTGCCGCGGCCGGCGTCCGACAGATCCAGCGGCGCGTCTGCGCCATCGTCCCTTGCCGCCTTCGCCTTTTCTCGGAGCTCAGAGATGTCCTGGCTCAGCCAAAGCTCCTTCTCTTCCTTCCCGTCTGCAGCGTCCTCCAGGAAGGACCGTTCCTCCTTGCAGCCTGGCGTGATGCTCGGCCACGGGGAGAGGGGCCGCTCCTCGGGCGCGAGTTTGGGGTCTCCATCGCCCCGCTGGCCTGGCCGGCACTGCTGCATGAGGAGATGCTGCAGCCGCTCCCTGTGCTTGAGGAGGTGCAGCTTCTCCTCCAGGTGCTGATCCCTCACGTACACCATGGCGGCAGGGAGCTTCAGCAAGGCTGCGCGATCCTCCCAGCCATCACGGGGCCGTGTCCTGCCGTCGGCGGCCTCTTTGACCCTGAGCAAATGGCTGGAGAAGCTGCCGCCGTCCCGGTCGGCCGAGGCACAGTTGCTGGCCAGCCCCAGCTGGTGCAGGGAAAGGTGCTTGTGCAGGAGGCAGAGCTGCTCTCTCCGGGCCGTCAGTTTTAGGTTTTCGTAGGATGGAGCAACCTTGGGGGAGTCCGGTTTGCTTGTTGTTAAGTAACTACGAGAAGCAGGCAAAAAATAAGCACGTTAATTAGAGATTTTTCACGTGATTTCCCAGCTCCTGCAGGTGATGCGCGTGGTCCCTCCTGCTCTTTCTGTGCCCCGTTGCAGCTCCCGGCCCCGTGCATCACGCTTGCCTTGGGGTGCTGTGCTGGGGACGAGGGTCCCGGTGGCCGCGGGGGTCAGGCAGTTGGCGGCAGGTCTCCACACTGCGCACACTGCAGGAAACCATCACCGTCCCACCATCCAACAGCGCTCTCCTGTCCCTGGGCCACGGCAGCTCCAGGCCGGGGGTTGAGCGAGTGGGGGGATGCGGTGACCGCTCACGTCAGTACTGCTGCTAAGTCACTTGCCAAAGGGTGCCTTGCAGCCAGAAGCATCCTCACTACCCCCCACTGGACTTTCTTAGTGCCTTGGTGGGCCTGAAGACCTCCAGGACAGAGGAACAGCCCACCCTAATCCTATCCTCACTCAATGGGAGATTTTTAGAGCCACGCTAAGAGGGGCGGCGTGGTGCGTGAGCCCCCCCTGCAAACCCGGTCCCTGCCATCGCTGGTTCTTTGGCAGCTTCTGTGTGTGCGAGCTTTTCCCGGGAATGCTCGGCAGATCTACTCCCACTCTGGGAAACTTGCCGGCTCTACGGGTGAACTCATTGACTTTGCTCAGCCCTCCGCGCTTCCGAAATCTGTGGGGAGGATGAGGCCGGGGAAGTGCTGAGCGCTGCAGAAAAGCCCATTAGAATAGATAAGGAGGAGCCGTGATTGCCGCCTCCCGTGAGGCGAGTCCTTCTGCTCCCGGCTGGAGGTGCGGGCACCGGGTTTGCTTCATGGGTCTGTCTGACGAAGCCGGAGTAATGAGCGGCTGATCTCGTCAGGCTGGATTCCACTCATTTTTTGCTGGTGTAAACTGGGAGACCCCCCCCCACCCCTACCCCAAGGCTGTGGGAGAAGTCTGGAGAAGAAGATGGGCAGGTACAGCGAATACCGGCCATCTCATGGCGGTCTGCCTGGTGGGACAACTGCAACAGGCCATGGATCACACCCACAACGCGACCCACGAGCGGGTAACTCACGCCTCGAGGCCGGGGCTGTGCTCCCGCTCCGGTGGGAGAGGAGTCTTCCTGGCCGGTGGGGACACCGCTGACCCCGAAGGACTTCTTTCCAGGAGACAGGGTCTGGAGCCGGGTCTCACCAGGGCGATGGTTCCATGCAGCTGGTTGGCTATCCTCTGGGATGCCTGCGGCAGAGGGGGGAAAGTCCAGGTGAGCTGTTCTGCCCTCCATCCCGGGCAGCACGTGGCTAAGGGGAGCCCCACCGAGCAGAGACGCAGCTCTTCGCCGGCGTGAACAAGACAGACAGCTCCTACGTGCTCCGTTTGACGCTATTCTGGTCAAGAGCTCAACCATATTGTTATTGGCTTTTCCCAGGAGGTTTCCCCTTGGTGATTTCTAGCGGGATCTACAGTACTCTCTATTTTCTGCCTGCACTGATTTGTAGCGCAGGTCTTGTGCCTCCCCTCAAGTCACGCCATGATTCAGGGGCTTAACCGAGATAAGACCCTGCGAATTCCCTGACCCCTTCTCAGCCCATCAGACTCTATTCATGCAAGCTCCCGGCATGCACGGATTTGGTGGCTGTGTTTCCAGCGGAGCACCTGGCTGTGGGGCCAGGACATCATCTCCTCCATCTGCTGTCATGAAAGGCTCACCGCATGTTCTGACTTGACTTTCTCCTGCCCACCTGGAGATGTCACCAACCCTTCCTGCCATCCCTATTAATTATCCTCGCAGCCTGCCTGCAGCCTTACCAAAACCCCCTTTCACCTGCTCTTTCAAGTTTTCTGTGGAGTTCAGGTGAGCGAAGCCCGTGCCAAAACAGAAGCACCTGTGTGGGTGTGTATGTGGGCTCGAGTTCCCACAACCGGGAACGGGGCTCCCGGTCCCACCACCTCATCTCCCAGTGCTCGATATCGCCACATCACTCAGCATCCCTCGGCTGACACATGCTCTCTGTGTTTCAAAGGCGCAGCGGGCTTGCTTCGATGCACAAAATGGCAACTGCTGAATGCCAGGCCCTCGGAAAATACCAATATTCACCGTGCTGCAGGTGGAGAGACATCTGCGATGCTCTCGGGCAGGGCTGCTGTGGTGTGTTTGTTCTCAGTACCCACAACTCCCACAGTTTACATGTTCTCCAGGCCTTTCCGACACTCGCCCAGATGACGGAGAGCTGACTCTGTAACTTGGGATAAGCTACACTGAAATGTGGCTCGGCACAGTCTCCCCAGGTCCTTCGCTTCTCAGGGCTTTCCTCAACAGGACATCCGAGAGAGGAACCAGAGCGATGGGCAGAGGACTGAAGGATGCTAGACGTGTTGCCATGGAGGATAAACACAGGAGCAAACAAAGCTGGGTACACTCACAGCGGGGACGGGAACCTGTGCCAAACCTCAATGCTGTCCTTGCAGCGAGTGGCAATTTCTGCAGAGGATGCAGCCGGCATTTGGTAGGTCTGGCAGTGGCAAACTGCCCAAGCCTGGCTAATATTTTCACCCCCTAAGTGCCTCCTACTCTTTCCCTATCCCAGTCTACCTCTCTCGATCCAGTTCAGGTGACCACAGTGGTGGGGAGAAGGCCTGAAGACATCAGGCTGCCTCCGGCGACTCACCACGTCAGCGAGGCTGACTTCTTGGAGGACAGTGCCTGGGGAAGTCCGACTGCTTGGGGAGCTTCTGTGTCCTGCAGGCTTTTCTGTAAAAAAGACACAACCAGCCGCCGTGACGGTCCCGCAGACAGTCTCGCAGCCTCCCAGGGATGCCACTGGCTGGCACCAGCCACCTCCTGTTGAAGATTTTGAGCCAAACTTTCCGCCTGGCTCAAGCCAGCACCTGGTTGAACATACCCTCCACCGCGCGTGTGGGCGGCAGCAAGGCAATGACAAGGTGTCTGCGTGAAATGGGTGGCGGGTCCACACCTGCACAGCACTCCTCTTGCAGTGAGGGCACCCAAGCGCTCTTTTGCTCTGACGCAGAGCAGTGTGGTTTTCCCTTAACGTGCATTTCCCCCCCCCAGCAGCTATTCTGTCCATGGCAATGTCCGTCTGAGCTGCCAACAGCTTGGTCTTTGCTCTCCAGACCCTTTCCCAGAGCAGCTTTGCACCACGGCTCGGTCACTCTTCCCACCCCCAGGTCCCTCAAGGGTGGAGGGACCCAGCAGCACCCACCTTCTCCCAGCTCGAGGCCCGGCGCATCGTGGTGGGCTTCTTCTGCTCCCCTCTGAGCTGCTTTCTCGGTGCCGGCGTTCCTGCTCACAGGGGACAGTAAAGCCAAGGGGGAGCTGGGGGGGGAGCTGCTTTCTCTGGAGGTGACTCCTGGGTGCTTTGTCCTGTCCCTGTTGAAAGCGGAAAGACACAAATGAATGAGAAGAAGGGGCAGGAGAAGGAAGGTTTGAGAGCCACTGTACTGGGAGCTCTGAGTTATAGAGCCCGATATATAAATATACATATATATATATATGTGGATGTGGATATACCGGATCCTCAGACTCACCTCCTTCCATGGCAGCTTATCGCTCGCTCAGCTGCAGTCTGGCACATGGGGCAGAGCCAGCGTGACAGCTCAGGGTCTGATTTCCCCACTTGGCTGTGGGTAACGTCGCAGGAAACCACAACGTTGGGTAAGCCAAAACCCAACTGCGGCTATTGCAAAAGCTCTGTGAGAACCTGTACCTCCCTGGCGGGGCTTTCAGCCTGATGCAGGGGTGGATTCAGCAGGGGGATGTGGCGGCTGTCCCCCCGCACCGTGTTGAGCTGGTGGGGCTGATGCTCTTGGTCTCTACAGGGGAGTCTCTGAGACTCAGAGACCCACACTTATGTCATTGACAACGTCCCGGCTGGACCCTGATGTTGAGACATGGGTGTTTGGCTGGAAATCTTCTATCCAGCAGCCCAGGGAAGAGCAGAGCAGAGCGGGAGCGCTCAGTGCTCGGCAAACCCAGCCCGACCTACCGCTCTGAAACCCCTCGGGCCTTGGGAAGCATCGGGGAGTAAAAGAGAGAGTTTCTCTTTAAGCGGATGGTGCTTCTGTGCTCCAAAGAAAACACATTTCTAAACTAATCCCTCGGTGCTAATTCCTCTGGACTTTAAACCCTTGAGGAATGAGCTGATTTGTATATATTGGCCAGCCCAGCAGGTTACTTGGCTTCCAGCGCAGCGCTCTGTTGGGATATGGATATGAACCTGTTGGTGCAGATCGCTTCTCCCTCTTAACCCCATCCCTGTCCCTTGCATGTCACTCTCCTCTTCCCAAAATACAACCTGCTCCCTGCAGACCCCCCTCTGGCTGCTGCAGGAGGGGAGCCGGTGCCAGGGAAAAGCCATGGAAGCCCAGGCTGTGGTCCGTGGCCAAGGCGAGCAGCCCAGAGCTTTGCTTCCCATGAGCTGTCCCCCATGGGGGGTGGTGAACACCCTTGTTCCCCCAAAAAACTGAATCCTTGGACGCAGGTGAACAGGGGAGTGAGCAAAGGTCAACAAGGACTTAGAGACCATTATGGGTATTTTGGTGTTTAACAGCTGCAGGAATCCATAGGAATTAGATGCCAAAATACCCCCAAGGATGCCGTGGTCTGGATGTAGCCCTGCTCGGCTGCGGGGATGCCTCTGTCCTCACCAACACACCTCGTAATGACTGAAACCCAGGAGAGCACTTACTCCACGCTCCGGAGCCTCTTCACTTCTTCCTTGAGAGATTTGTTCTCTTCCCTCAGGCGGTTCGTCTCGTTACCTGCAGGGACACAAACCGTACCGTGGATTCAGGTGTGGCAAGGAGAGAGCGGATGTTCCTGGCAGCTTGCTGGGGTGCACAGGGGAGGAGGAGGCAATGGCACCAGCTTTCGGAGGGATGCCGAATTCATAGACTGATAGAATCATAGAATGGTTTGAGTTGGAAGAGACCTTGAAGATTATCTTGTTCCACCCCCTGCCCTGGGCAGGGACACCTCCCACCAGCCCAGGTTGCTCCAAGCCCCGTCCAACCTGGCCTTGAACACCTCCAGGGATGGGGCAGCCACAGCTTCTCTGGGCAACCTGTGCCAGGGGCTCACCGCCCTCACAGGGAAAAATTCCTTCCTGATATCTCGTCTAAATCTCCCCTCTTCCAGTTTGAAGCCATTCCCCCTCGTCCTATCACTCCATGCCCTTGTAAAAAGTCCCTCCCCAGCTCTCCTGGAGCCCCTTTAGGCACTGGAAGGGTCTCTAAGGTCTCCCCGGAGCCTTCTCTTCTCCAGGCTGAACCCCCCCAACTCTCCCAGCCTGTCCTCCCAGCAGAGGGGCTCCAGCCCTCGCAGCATTCCCTTCCTTCCCTGAAAACGAGCTGGGGGCTCAGGGATAAACGGGAGCAGCTTTCTGACTTCTGAGGAAGGGCAGAGGGAGCTGTGAGCAGCAGGCGGGCACCGCAGCGCGCGGGCAGTGAGGGAGGGCAGGCAGGCTCCCGGGCATCATGCACTGCTGCCTTGGCTGCCTCCTGCTCCAAAGCAGTGCCCGGGGAGCAACGGCGTAACAGGGGAGAGAAACCAAGGGCTGCCGGCACCTCTCCCTCCCTCCTAAATGCCTTATCTCCCTCACCCCCACCGCCCTCCCTGCCCCAGCCAGATCCCCAGGGAAAAACACCCCGAGCCTGAGCGGTGCTGGGAGCTCTGCCAAAGGCTCGGGAGAAGGTCCGTCACGCGCGTTGCTTGATTTCCATCTACCCGTGCCGAGCTGCCGCTGTGACTTCCCCGTCTTTGCCAGAGTGCTGCTTCTGCAGTGCCAAATGCATCTTTTTTTCCAGGCAGCAGACATGGCCAGGCCAGCTTGGGGCGTGAGCATCTCTCGTTTTTCTGGAGGTGCGGAGGGCGGCGACCCCTCAGCCCCACCGCTTCGTGCGAGCGGTTACCTCTGCCTGGGGGCGATGAGGGCTCCCATCCGCAGTCCTGGTCTGAGCTGATTTTTCAAAGCCCCCAGACTCGCATCGGCTCCCTCCCTTCTCCCCATCCCCAAACCCTCCCGGGAGGGCTCCCATGCCAATATCTGGGAGAGGCGTTAACGGAGAAGAGACCCAGCCAGCCAAAGCCCAGCTTACAGCGGGCGGCGGTACGTACTGAGGATGAAGATGTGCTGCAGGCTCTGGAAATGGGAGGTCTCGTACTCATTCTGCTTCTTTTTCGCCAGCTCCTGGGTGACCATGCATCTGTCGCAGAGACCCGCTCGCAGCCTGGGGGGAAAACCCATGGCCGGCGCCTTCTTAACGTACAGTTGCCAGGGGGGAAAAATAAGCTCCTGCCCTTCCCACGGAGAAGAGTGCGCACCCAGCCCACCCCCCAGCGTTGGCGAGAGGCGTTGTGACCCATGGAGCCCGGCTCTGCCCCTTCCAACCCCCACATCCAGCCCCGCCAGCATCAGCTTGGGAAAGCTGCTCTGCCCGTGCCCAGGCTCTCCACCTCTCCCAGCAGCCCAGCAGGAGCCAAAAAAAAAGAGGTTCGCATGCTACAGCCCGCTTCTGGGAAGGCAGCAAACCCCAAACTCTCCCCCTCGGAGGGTGCGCTCGCCGCCACCGCCCGGCACCCTGTTGAAAAACGAAGCTTACCTGTTTTCTAACACCTTCACGTTGTCTTTAAGGACCTTCTGTTGTTCCCTTAATTGGTGGTTTTTAGCAAACAGCTCTTCAATTCTCTGAGCGTCACTAGTTGAAGAAAGAGAAGAAGGAAAAGAGGGTCATTCGATTTCACCCCACATCTGTGCCTTTCTCCGCGGTGCCCTGCCAAGGGGAAGGGTTTGTGCGCTGAGCCCGCCGCGATGCTCACCTCTCCTATGAGGAGAGGCTGAAAGAGTTGGGGCTGTTCAGCCTGGAGAAGAGAAGGCTCCAGGGAGATCTTATTGCGGCCTTCCAGTCCCTAAAGGGGCTACAGGAGAGCTGGGGAAGGACTTTTTACTGGGGCATGGAGTGATAGGACAAGGGGGAATGGCTTCAAACTGGAAGAGGGCAGGTTTAGATTGAACATTAGGAAGAAGTTTTTCCCTGTGAGGGTGGTGAGGCACTGGCACAGGTTGCCCAGAGAGGTTGTTGAGGCCCCATCCCTGGAGGTGTTCAAGGCCAGGCTGGACGTGGCCTTGGGCAACCTGGTGTGGTGGGAGGTGTCCCTGCCTATGGCAGGGGGGTTGGAACTCGATGATCTTCAAGGTCCCTTCCAACCTAAACCATTCTATGATTCTATGATTCTATGCTCGTGCTGGTGTGGCCGAATCGCTTTTGGGTGTGTGGCAAGAGGGGACACGAAGGTGTTAGAGTCCAGACGCTGCCCTGCGACGCCCGCCCTTGGCGTTGGCAGCCTGCTTCATCCCGTTTCATCGCTTCCCAGGAGAGCGAGCACCCATCGGCGCGAGCATCGCTCGCTGGTGGGAAGGTAAACCGGAGGCGGGCAGGGATCACGCCGAGCCCTGCCTGCGCTGGGGACGCGTGCGGCAAAACTCACCAAAAGGCTGTATGCAGCAGAGCCAAAAAAGCAAACCCTGCTCTCTAAAGTGCGCAGCCTCAAGGAGGGCTCAGGAGGTCCGAAAATGAAGCGGTGCAACCCCCCCTTCTGCCCCCCGTCCCGCCGCGGCGTGGGGAGAGCGGACGCGGCATTGCTCACCGGCACTTCTCCGTCGTCAGCTCCGCCAGTTTGCTCTGCAGACCTGGAATCATTAGCAGAGACGGAGAGGTGGGTGTTAATTGCCAATTCTCCTGTACACGTACAAAATGCAGTGACGGAACTTCGGGAGGGTGTCTGGCTTTGCATAAACCCCATCAATTTACAAACCTTATTTCCGAGGAGGAATAACACATTGGCTGTGTCAAACAATATCACAGTTTAATGTAGCTGGAGGAGCTGTACAAAATGCGAGCACATTTTGTATTTCCACTGCTTAATGAGTCTGCGTTTCCCTCCCACCCCCAAAAAGCCTGTTTCAGCTTTGTTTCTACTTATTTTGGTTACAGCAGGCGTTTCCCAGGTGGGCAGTGTTTGATAACTCTCCGGGCTGCAGTGCCTCTTGGAGGGTATTTACAGCTGAACAAGAGCTCTCGTTGATGGATCTGCAGACGTCACACCTTGTCAAATCCATTTTATGCAAAGTAGATGTAAACATGTGGTTTAAATTGCTCAACAGTTTCCTCTAACTCTCACACGGCTTGAAATTACACAAGAGAAGAATGAATTCGTAAGCCAGAATCCTCCAAAAGCGCTGTTGTTTTGTTCATAGTATTGATACTGGGAATTATTCTAATAGGAAAACAATTGGATTTGGCATTTGGTTGCTTAACCTAATGGTTCTTATTTTAATAACGTATGACCTGAGGAATAGTTTATTCCCTAGAGGAATAAGCTATCCAACCTAAGGTTTTCTTTAACAGAGCCTCATACTCCTGCTGCTTCTGTCTTATGGATTATCACATCTTTCCACTTTCCCTTCGATCCCTCAGTATCCAAACATGCTCTAATCCACGTCGCTCTGAGAAGATGCCCAGCGGGTGCGCACGTCACTTCTGCAGACCTCCCCCTTCACCTTTATCACAGCCCACGGCAGCAGGAGTGGGAAAGGAACCAAATCCCCCGTGATTCCCACTTGGAGCAAGTGGGATTCCCGCAGGTGGGATATCTCCAGGGATATCGGATGCAGAAGTGCCCTCTCTCTTCTGCTCCTCCTCATTGTCCAAAAAGTTACTGGTTTTCTCAGTAAATCTCATTCTCCACTGGGATAAGATGGATAAACCATACCGAGGTGCCACGGGATGGTGCGGTGCCCTGAGGGCCAGGCTGTGTCCCCATCCGTCCCCGTGGGTGATGCTTCCACGGCAGAGCTCGCTGAGCCCTAATTCCCAAAGCTCCCCGATCCGCACCCGCGCCTCCTCCCTCCGGGTTACTTCAAACCAAACAGGTTGAGGTGGTGTTGCGAAGAGATGGACCTCCGCCAGTTTTCAGTAAGATGTCTCGTGTCTCCTTACCTTGGACCTCTTTCTCGTGGATTTCCTTGAGCTTATTGAGGAACTCTGCAAAACTCTCCGTGGTCATGTTCGGGGCTGTGCCGCACGCCGGGACGCTTCCAACGTGGGGGTGTCCTTTCGTTCCAAATTATTCAGGTTTCAGGCTAAAAGAGAAACAAAAAGTCCAATAAAAGAGAGGTGTCTTGTGTATGTGATGTTTTGCAAAGCCTTAGAAAGGAGGCAAAGCCCACATGTAGAGAGTGAAATCATTTGCTAAACGACGGACACGCACAAAGCAGCAGAATGACCTGGGGAGGCATTTTCAGACCTGCCCACCCTGCCTCAGCCCGGGGCTGGGGACACGGGCAAAGCGGAGAGCGATGCCTCGGAAAACGGGAGAACTGGAAGCCCAGCTGAAAAATCGGGCTTTTCTTCTACTTTTTGAGCTGTTTAAATTGCGTTTCTCTGGGATGAGGTGGGGTAGGGCTTCTTCTTGAGGAAGGGCTTGCAGGGCTCGTGTCGGGACCGTGTTGCTGGGGACTGATGATGGGAAAACTGGTGGCAGCTTTGGCGCTCGACCCTGATGGACCCATCTGCCGCTGGGTCCCGAGATGCTCCCGCGCATCCCTTGGGCACCCCGCGCAGCTTCTGCGGAGGCAACACGTACCGCTCGGCTGCCCCGCTGTCATCGCCCGGGCTCCCCGCGCGGCCTCGCTGGCTGCAGCCCCTCCGAACCCTTGGGAGACACCAAACTGAGCGTTATTCACCCCATTTTACAGAGAAACCCGGAGAGGTGATGCACAGTGCTCAGCCCCGCAGGAAGCCATGGGGCTGGACGTTAGCTGGGGCACCCCGGGGTGTGCTGGCTGTCCCCAGCCCCTCCGTACTGGGAGCGGTGTCCCAGCTCCTGCCCCGGGCACAGGTCTCAGCTCTGCCTGCCCCTGCCTCAGTTTCCCCATTCAGGTTATGGGCTTACGAACAGCCCATCATGCTGAGTGCCATCACTTAGTGCTGGCAGTAGCATTCAATAATCCCCGAGAAGAGATAAAGTGCTCTGCTTTCTAAAAAAAACCCTTGCTTTTTCCTTTTCTTTTGGTTGAAAACACCCCCAAACAACGGGAGAGGTGGAGAGCAGCCCCCGCAGCCCCCGCTCAGTAAGCTGGGAAAGGCGGGAGGTAAACAAACAGCCTGAAAGTAAAGTGGCCGTTCTTTAAGAATGTTGCCCTAATTCTCAGAATTTTGCCCTAATCCCATAAATTTTGAAATTAGCAGCAGGGATGGAAAGCGGAAACTTTGGCAATGAGAAAGCTCATGATGTCAGTGATGACCTCATTCCTCCCTGGGACGCTGATGTTGGGATAAACTCTTTCCTCTCCATCAGCCAAAGCCTCGGGGATTCTCTCATCCCCCCAAATAGCTGTGGGACCGGGTCCGTCCTGGACCGTGGTGGTACTGGGGAGGAGCATATGTCTGAGCATCCCCACAGAGCATCGTGGAGGGTCCCCCGGGGTTTGGGCAGGAGGGGTGTGCGACCTCCCTGTCCCCTCAGGAAGGTCAGTAAAGCCCTGCTCGCCCTGGGGTGTCCTCCGGGACCACCCAAACCATGCTGGGAGGAGAGGGGCTTCCATGTGGGGGCATTCAGCATTGTCACACAAGAGCTTCTCCCTTAAAAGGGGAGACTCAGCAACGCACATTACTGAGTCACGGCCGGTAATCCCAATCCCAACAAAGCACCCGGGCACTCAGCCTTCAACCCTGCAGAGATGACCGGGGAGAAAACCTCCTCTCCGTGGCTGGAAGGTGAAAGGCCGGGCTGGGACCCGCGTTTTGCAGCCCCACGGCGGCACGGGGAGGTTTCCGCCGGGCTCCGGCACGCTCCCAGCCTGTGCCTTTATCTGCCTGCGGAGCAGAGGTGTGCCGGCTCGCCTGCATATGCAAGATGTGGGCACGCAGAGCTGGAAGAAGAAACTTTCCCCTAAAGCGCCTGATTTTCAAAAGAAATGAGGCACGCGCCGGGTGAGCAGAAGCAGCGAGCTCGGCTCGCGTGCTCTCACAGCGCGCTTGGGTCCGCGCGACAGCTTCCTCGCCTTTCGAGCAAACAAACGGCGATCTCGCTGGCGGGAGAAACGATTAAAAAAAAATAAAATAAAGCATTCATTGCTCCCAGTTCCCCTGGGCAGAACGCACTGCTTCCCGGGGCTGGGTGAGCTCTCCCAGCAAGTAAAAGGCACCCGAGGCACGGCGTGGTTTCGCACGGCTTGTCACGGCTCGCGCAGCTCGGGATCGGCTGCCGTGAAATGGGATTGGGAACCGATCTCTGCTGCTCGGCGCCAGGAGCCGTAGCTGAATAACGAGCCAGGGGAAATAATACCTGGCTCGGCTCCAAAAAGAAACCCAAACCCAAACCCCTGATGAAAAGATGGTAACGGGAAAAACTTCCCGGGATCTCTGAGTCCACTTCCCGGGATCGCTGAGTCCTAAATTTGGCTCTGCCCCAGGGGCGAAGCACCTCCCCGGGGCTGCGGTTGTGAGAGCCCCCGCGGCCGTCGCAGGGCTGACTCCCGGAGCGAAGGCTCTGAAGCGCTCGGGCACGAATTCCCATTGCGTTCCCCAGTGCCGCAAACTGGGAAGGGATTACAACCGGGAGCAGAGCCGGGGGTGGCCGCGTGGGCTCCCTACGGTGCTCCGATGGGTGCTGGATCAGCCCCTGCCCGCCCCGGCGCTGCCCTCTCCCCAGGGCCGGTGTCTCCCGGGGCTGAGCAGCACCCGGCGTTTCGGGCGATGGGGCTGAAGGTGACATGGTGACATCCCAGCCGAAGGTGACATCCCGGCTGGTGCCAGTGCCAGTTGGTGGCTCGGGGAGGCAGAGCCGGGCTCGGCTGTGGCGGGAGGTGGAGGGCGCAGGGGCAGCCCGGGTGCTCAGTGCCCCATCAGGATCGCTGCCGCCGCTCAGCGCCACGGGCAGAGCCCGGCAAATCCGGATTTGGGGCTGGCGTGTGGGCAGCAGCTTCGCCTTCCGTGCACGGCCGCGGCTGTGGTGCCGCCAGGCGTGGGGCTCGCTCCCCATTTTCCGTTCCTCAGAGCCCCCCCAGGCCAGCGGGGATCTGTGACCCATGGGGGAGTCGATCTGTGGGGAAAAGCTATTGCCGTTTTTGGTGTTTTTTGAGAAGCCAGCATCCATCCCTGCCTGTAAACGGGACTGCCACTCTGTGGCAAACCTGGCGAGGGCTTTGGCTCTCTGGTCCGTGCTCACACACAGTTACAGCGGTGTTGCAGGAGCATCACCCCCCCGTGTATCCGTACCCGGGATCCGGCCTTTTGCCGCGGCAGAACAACCCCGCAGACGGCCCAGGCTCCCCGAGGGCTTCGGCTTTGCTCCCTTTTCACCCCGTGAGGACCGGCCAAAGGCACGAAACCGCAGCCCCCCCGCTCCTCCGCCCCGCTCGGGAGGATTTATTGAGGGAGATTTATTGACGAAGACCAGACCGCGGGGTCCCTCGGTGTGGAGCTGGCTCTGCGAGACAGGGATTTCATTTACGGCCCTCAGCCCTTTCCAGAGCTGTCACTGTAATATACACCCGGCGGTGCCGGATGCGGCCCCGCGGCGGGGCCGGGAGCAGCCCTTTGGCGTGCCGGCGGGGCCGGGCGTATTTCAAAGTGACGGGTGCCCTCTGCAAACAGAGCCCCCGTGTCGGGGACCGCAGGCAAACTCCTCATCCAGCCCCTAAATCTGGCGGGTTTGGAAAGCCCAAGCCCCCGGGGCAGGGCGGTTGCCGACGGCTTTGCTCACCTGCTCTCGGCGTCCCCCGATGCTCAGCTCAGAGTGGGACACGGGGTTTGGGTCGGGGCACAGGGTCCCCAGCACACCGGCTCTCACGCACGGGGCTGGGGCACCCCCCGGCATCGCCTGGGTACCGATGGCATCGCTCCTTGGGGCGGGATGCTCCTCACTGCGGCCAGGGAAAAGAAAAGCAGCAGGAAGGTTATTTCGTAGCCTGTGCCAGGGGATTTGGGAAGACCCCGACTGTCCCCCATTCCCTGGTCCCCGGGGGGGTTCTGGCCTCTCGTCACCGTCACCGCTGCTGCCGGCCATGCTTTCATCAAGCCATGGCGCATCCCCCCCTTCAGCGCTGTCTCCTTTCAGAAGAATAAAGCGGCTTATTAGCTAAATGAGCGTAAGTTGTTAAAAAAAATTAAATAATTAAAAAAATGGCAGGGCTCTGAAGTTCCGACACTGTCGGATCAGTGAAGCTTAATGGATTTACAACCAGATGTTTCCCCATCAGCAGCGCTGGAGTTGTTCAGCTTGAGGCTGGATTTATGGAGCATACCTTTCACTGGGCGATCGCCGGGCAGGGCTGCTTTCGCCAGCCAAACTTTCTCGTCTTGGCTACCCTACTATGTTCTTGGTCTAATTTTAGAATTATAAATTGAATTTATACTCAGAAAAGCTGCCCCATCACTCATGGAAAATCTGCAGTGCCAGGAGTATTTCGCAGGCCAGCGTGCAGCTGATCCGTTTTGCTGATGTACCGTGCGCTTGGCAGATTGGGCAGCGTTATTTTTTTTGTGTGTTGGAGATTTTTTTTTAATTTTATTTTTTTTCTGGGCATTTATTTATTTGTATGACTTAACGCAGCACAGGCTGTCCTAAACTGGAGCCCAGCGCTTGCTCTCCACCGCGCTGGTTTTGCGTGCGGGTGGTGGGTAGGGGCTGGCAGATTGCAAAATTACCCCCCCGACGGGTGAGACAGGAGGAGCAGCTTTGGCTCTCGCCTCGCCGGGGAGGAGGAGAAGGTGCCTTCCTCCACCTTGCACAACCCGAAAATCCTCCCCGAAGCAGGGCAGCCGCTCTGGGCTGCTCCGCCAGCCCCGGGGCCGGTTTGCGGCCAGCCCTTGCTGCAGACACCCTGCCCCAGGGTCACCTCCCCTGGCCTGGGATGGGGATCCCACCCGGGCGGTGGGGAGCTGCAGTGGGGCTACGAGCTGTCTCGCTGTCCCTTTGGGTTTGCTGGGGACCGGCGCTGGCCGTAGCCCCCCAACAATCTAAACAGGACCAGCAACGCTGGGGAGATGCTGCCCCTGCTCGTGTACGTGCAGATGTGCCCCGTTGCAGGAGGAGGAGGAGAAGAGCGAATCCTCCAAGACCAAGCTGCAGCCTCAAGTCCCAACCCGTACACCTCTTTACTTCATAGAACGGTTTAGGTTGGAAGGGGCCTTAAAGACTTCAACCCTATAAAGGGTGTTGCCATAGTACAGCACAGCTTCAGCTATCACAAACTCCCCACCAGTTTCTCCCCCGCCACCCCAGCCCTTCGGTGGCGGCTTCTGCTTCTCTAACCCCCGTGGCAACCACCAAAGCAACGGGGATGTTCTTCCATTACCTTATTTCTGCTTGAGACCCCCTCCAGGTGGTGGGTGTCCCCGTGTCCCCTGGGCACAGGGACATCCCTTCTCCCAGAACAGAGTCTTTGCTGTCCCGGTGTTGCGGGGTCACTAAAGCAGGAGAAGTTGGTCCTCTGCAATACCTGAATATACCCACGAAGTGCAGTTTGGATTTTACACAGTGGGGTGAGCACTTCAGGGGTCTGTTCTCGCCCTGTCCCCAGCCAGGAGGAAGGCTCTGTCCCATACGTTCCTCCCAGTTCCTTTAACAAACAGCTCCCTGCTGCTTTGCTGAGGTTTAGCAGTAAATATTTGTCCTGCTCCCAGCTCGGGGAGGGGGGGACACACTCGCATTCGGACCCGCTGGCCACGCTGCGATGCTCCCCGGAGCGCAGTGGGCTTTGGCCGGATCCGCCGGAAGGTCTGTGTGCCCGCGCGAGGATTCGGAAGATGGTTAAAAGTAGCCACTTATCTGCCTGTGCATCTCGGGGTAACCACAGCTTCTATAAACTTTACTTAATTAACACCTCAAAATGCTCTGGGAAGCGGGTAATGAAGCATTATCGCATTTTTCAGGCGTTTTAATTGAGAAGCGGTGAGGCTCAGGGAATAGCTCAAGGCCCTGTGGGGAGCGGAGGCGCACGGTCACCGCCTCCGCCCAGCCCAGGGGACACGCTCCCGCTGCCTCCCCCGGCCCCACAGCCCTCGGCCGCGGAAAGCGGGCGGTAAATTCCCTGGTGAGCTCTGGCAGACGGCGGTCTCACCCCATTCTCCGCTTGTGACCCCGTTACGCTGTGCATGGTGCCTGGAGAGCATCTCGGTCTCGCTGTCCCCTCCTCCGTGGCAGAAGACCTCGACAGCAGCACGCCTCGGAGCCCACGCTGCTCCTGAAGGATGGAGAACCCATCGCTCCTGGTCCTGCACGAGCAAGCAGGTCTTGCAGGGGGTAAGGGGCATGAAACCCCATCATAACCGTGCTCTCAAACTGGTATCTCTGCTCCTGCTGTGTTGGGGTGCGTGTGGGCATCCTGAGTCCATCTGATGGCCATGCAAATGAAAAGAATAAATCTCTCTCCCCCAGATATGGTGCAGGTAATAAAGTCCTTAACTGAATCAGCTTTTTTCTTCAGCGCTATTTAAAAAAGGGGTTATGTGCTGGGAAGATTCAGTCCTGCAAAACCATCCTGGGTGCTTTGCTCCCACTGGTTGGACCAGGTCAGCTGGATGGGGGTGAGGTGGCTTGCGGCACTTCTCCTCCGTGGGAGCTCGCAGGGCCTCGGGCTGCTGGATCTGGCCCTGGCCCCGTGGCTGGGGCATTTGAAAGCTGCTGGTGGTGCGGGTCCAAAAGTTTGAACCAGGTGGGTGGGAACCACTGCCGATGGGGATGGTCCACTGGGGGATGCCCTGGGACCCCCTGCCAATGGGGATGCCCCATGGGGGGATGCCCTGGCATCCCCTTCTGATGGCGATGCCCCACTGGGAGATGCCCTGGGACCCCCTGCCAATGGGGATGCCCCATGGGGGGATGCCCTGGGATCCCCTCCTGATGGCGATGTCCCACTGGGGGATGCCCTGGGACCCTCTGCCAATGGGGATACCCCACTGGGGGATGCCCTGGGACCCCCTGCCAATGGGGATGCCCCAACTTGCAGAGGGCTGGGAGACCACGTTGGGCTTTTATCCACTGATGTAAGGCTGAAGCTTCAGTGGTCAGTAAATATTCCTCATTTTTAGTAGCAGGAACAGCAGGAAAGGCTTTGCACACATTGAAGACGAGGGGCAACATTGCTGTGTTTGCTGTTACTCTGCCAAACACGCTCCCCACCCGCCAAAAGACACGGTCCTCTTGGCCATGGGTGGCTGTGAGCTGCTGGGACCTCGGTGGTGCCTGGTTTGGGGCAAGGGGAGGTTGGGGGGCTGCAAGGGGCCCTCACATTCGTGGGGATTTGCTCCACGTGAGCTGTGCTTGCAGCTCCGGTCTTGGGCAAGACCGCGTGCTTTGGGTTTCCCCGTACATCCCACGTGGCTCTTCTAAGGCAGTGACGGAGCACATCTCCGGATGCTGCTTCTCTTCTCTCAAGGCTCCTTTTGGGCAATTTGAGCAGTGACAGGGTTTCAGGCATCTCGCAGCTGGGACCTCCCCAGGTCGAGCACAAGCAGGGCAGGAAGGGCGGATGCTTTCTCTTCCCGGACTCAGCATCTACTCCTGATGAGGTTCGGGAGTCAGGTTCCCATTGCCGAGGTGGTATGGGAACGTGCTCATGGTGTTGGGCAGCTGGAACAAATGACCTGCCTCCAAAAGCCCCGGGAAAGCTTTGATGAAAGATGCCAGGGACGAATCCCACCAAATCTCCGTCCTTTGGGAATTCCTGCAGCTCGTGGTGAAACAGGTGGGAGGTCCCACTCACCTCCCGCTTCTGGGGAGGGAAAGCGCCCAACATCTCTAATTTGGAAGAAAAACCCACGCAGCGTGGCTTTGCCTCCCTCGCAGCCATACGTCGGCCCAGCCAGCTGCAGGCACATCTGCCAAGCAGAGTTCGTCCACTCCTGAGCGCAGCCCCTGCCACAGGCTCGCCGGGACACGCGCACCCTCCCACCGCTCCCGAGCGGATCCAGGGCAAAGCTCAGTGGGAGATGCCGTATCTGGGAAACATCTGCTTCTTCGACAGGCTTGCACGGGGCCACGCTCCCCCCCTTGCTGGGCAGAGCCCTGCTGGCTTCTGATCCAGATCAAGTGGTGACTTGGTCCTCTCCAGGGCTCTGCCTGGGCTTTAGCCCCGCTGCAGCATCAGGGACCTCTCTTACCAGCTCAGCCCCACACTGTGCCATCCAGCAAGTGGGACAGCCACAGCCAGGCATTTTTATGGGCTGAGGCATCTCTGCTTGTCCCAAATGCTTGGTGACACATTGGTGTTAGGGACACTTTGCTGTCTGGGCTGGGTTTTAAATCAGTACCACGCATCAGTGTCCCGTGTCCTCCACTGAAGCTATGGGGAGGATCTGTGGTCATCTCCCCCATAAGTGCTTTCAGGGCATCCCCCATCATGGGGCTGTCCCAGCAGAGGGGACGAGGAGCAGGCAATGGGGACAGTTCAACCCACAGCAACAAAACACCAGCAATCCCACCATTGCTTCCTTCCACCTGGATTTAAAGGAGGGAAGAGGGATGACAGCCTCCAGCAGCATCACACCTCCAGCGCTACTGAATATTTGCCCTGCCCGCAGGAGCGTACCTGCACGCCCCAGGAGGGCACCGGCAGGATGTCCCATGGGGAATGCAAAGGGGACAGAGGCTCTGAAGGTGGGGGGACAGAGGGCCACCTCGCCCAGCCAGTGCAAGTCACCGCAACCCGGTTCTCATGGAGGGAAAAAGGGAGAAAATTTCTTCCTGGCCCTGGCAACAGAGATGTGGTCAATTTAGGGTGGGAAACGGGGTGGGAAGGGAGCCCCACAACCCCACGGAAAGTTATTTACTGCCAGGTGTGCGCGTGGCTCTCACCGGTGCCATGGGAGATGCTGCACAGGGGGTGGATCAGGTGAGAAAGGGGGTGACGGTCCCCCAGCGCCGGGCACTAACGCCCGGGTGAGCGGTGCCGCCTGCCCGGGACGGGCACCGCCGCCAGCCCACGTGCTCCCGCGCTTCATCCCAGGGCGGCCACGGAGACCCGGCTCTGCTCGCAGCACGGCTGTGGCGCAGCCCGGATGTTTGCTCAGAGAAAGCTTCGATATTTGCTGCCTCCTGTCCCTGCTCTCCAGATGCAAACGTGACCCGACTCCGCGGTCACGTAAACCCTGACACCCACCAACCGCTCTGACCCTCACGCAGATATTTCGCTTCGCCCGAGCGAGAGCTGGGTGCCATTTCTTTGCATCTCAGATGCCAGCGATATCTCGTTAACTTCCGTGCTCGAGTGGAAAACGCCAGAGGAGAGGTTTTTGTTAGAGGAGAGGAGAGCCCCGGGGTGCCGGGTGGGCAGCGGCCGTGATGCCCGCGCTGGCTCGGCTCCGCTCCCTGCCGACCCCGCACGCCCGCAGAGGCACAGCCGCCGCTTTGCAATGAGCCATCGACTCCCCGGCTGCTAGAAAAATCCGAATTTCCTCCACGAGCTCCGAGAGGGGACAGAAAAGCAAGCAAACCCGGGACACGACAGCCTCTGCCCATCAGATGGGAGCTGGAGCAGGCTCCGGCCGCCGGCCCCGAGTGACAGCTCTACCCGGAGTGCTGCTGGGTGGGATTTTGGGCAATTCTCCACGCGCGGCTCAAGCCAGCTCCGTTCCCAGCTGCGTAACGCTGCCCAGGATGCCACGGGAGAGAGAAATAATCAGCGCAGGCACAATACTCACACTGGGGGACTGTCTCTGCGTCTCTCCTGGCTCGGTTAAGCTGCGATCAAGAGACGGTCATCCGGGACGCGGGAGACGGGAGTGAGCAGTGTGGGTGAACTTGCACAGACAATAAGCCATAATTTTTTTTTCTTTGCAGTCTGACTGGCTCTACTGGTTTGCGTTTCTTTGCCCCAGCAGCAGAAAGGAGGCTCAGCTTAACTAAAGCTGCCCAACAGGTTCTGCTATAATACAAAAAAAGCGGCAGGACCAGTATGGTGTGAACCCAGATAGAGATTTGATTGTTTTCCCATAATTACAGTTCAACCTGCGCTGTTGGTTGGAGTCAATCACATTAGCAAACAGACCCATTTAAATAATTCATCCACCATTAAGATGGGAATTTTTTTTCGTTTTATGTAACTTGGCTCTTTCCGAGAGGAAGAGAAAAAAGAAAAATCAAATGTGACAGCAGCGGCGTCCGACTGAACCAGAGCAGCACAGCCCAGGGCACACAACAGCCCCCGGCCCGGACAGCGCGGGAGAGGGGAAGGAATGTGCCCAAATTGACACAAGCGGCTACCTGCAAGCGCGGGATGACAGCCCGCGGTCCGGGACTGTCTTTGGGGGGCACCGTGCGGCGGCTGGGGATGCTGTGGGGACCAGGCTGGGTGACTCGGGTGCCGATCCTGGCCGGCAGCCCTGGCTCAGCCCGCGTCGCCTCCCCGCTCCAGCTGCTGACACAAGCAGCTTCCACCCCGAACCGTGGGCTGGCGGAGCCGAAGGCAACGTGGACACGTCCCGAGCCTTTGAAGTGCAGCTCTTTCAGCATCCCCCGGGAAAACGCTGGCACGGGTTCCCCTGCCCAGGCTGGGCCGGGACAGCCTTCCCCCGCATGGCTGCAGACAGCGGCGGCACGCGGGGGCTGCGGATGCGAGAGATGCATTCGCTCACCATCAGCACGGCGCCCGCAAAAAGCAATGCAAAATTGTTGCCTGTGTAGCTGAGACCCAAACCGAGAGCTGCCCGGCGAGCGCAGCGCCCTGCTGTGCCGGTGTAGCCGCCTCCGAGCACAGCTCCACGCTCGGGAGGGAACGCGTCCGTGTTGCTTAACAGGACACGTAAGCCGGGGAGGGTGGTTTCCCTGTGATGTCTCCAGGGCCAGTGGACAGGGATTGCTCCTGTGGAAGGGGATTTGGAGTGTCGAGGCTGAGCTCCTCCTCCGGCGCGGCCATGCCGTGCGAGACACGCAGCTCTGCCGTGCTGTGCATCCCCAGAGCTCGGTCCCCAGCCGTCAGCTCAGACCCTCAGCCCGTGTAAAGTCGCATCCATCCACCAGCAGCAATATCAGCACGCTGATTCACACCCCAGCTGCTGAGCTGGCTCCTTGGGAGAGCCCAGTGCGGCTCTGAGCATCCTCGGCAGCATGTACCCGCAGCAATCCCATCGCCCATAGAATCATAGAATGGTTTAGGTTGGAAGGGACCTTGAAGATCATCCAGTCCCACCCCCCTGCACTGGGCAGGGACACCTCCCACCAGACCAGGTTGCTCCAAGCCCCGTCCAACCTGGCCTTGAACACCTCCAGGGATGGGGCAGCCACAGCTTCTCTGGGCAACCTGCGCCAGGGGCTCACCACCCTCACTGGGAAAAATTTCTTCCTAATATCTCATCTAAATCTCCCCTCTTCCAGTTTGAAGCCATTCCCCCTCGTCCTATCCCTACATGCCCCTGTAAAAAGTCCTTCCCCAGCTCTGCTGCAGCCCCTTTAGGCACTGGAAGGCCACAATAAGGTCTCCCCTGAGCCTTCTCTTCTCCAGGTTGAACCCCCCCAACTCTCCCAGCCTGTCCTCCCAGCAGAGGGCCTTCAGTCCTCCCTTTGTGGCCTCCTCTGGCCCCGCTCCAACAGGTCCATGTCTTTCCTATGTTGGGGGCTCCAGAGCTGGAGGCAGTACTCCAGGTGGGGTCCCACCAGAGCAGAGCAGAGGGGCAGAATCCCCCCCTCGCCCTGCTGGCCACACTCCTCCTGCTGCAGCCCAGGGCACGGTTGGCCTTCTGGGCTGCGATCGTGCGTTGCCGGCTCACGGTGAGCCGCTCCTGTTGAGCCATCTGCAGCTCTGCTGCCAAACGGCGGCTTGGAGCTTCGCTGCCCGCGCACGGACAGGTCGGGCAGGCGGGGAGCAGCCGGGGCTCCCAGGAATGCGGCTGCACGCCCACGCTATGGAAATGGGCGGCAGGTAAACAAGCAGCCGCTCGGTGAGCCGTGGTCCTGGGCAGACCTGTAGGGACTGTTTGGTGGTTGCTCTACGTGCATGAAATTCCTGGCTCGTTCCTCTGCAAGAGGGACATAGCACGGGGCTGAGGGGGTTATTTTCCAGCCGAGGCTTCTCACGAGCCATCTGCAATGGGAAGAGGGAAGTTCTTGGCCTCTTTATTCCCTTTCTCTGTTCTTTTGGGCTTTTTGTTTTACTGAGGGATACGGCAATTAGAGATTGATTGCTCGATACGGTCCAGTACCTCAGGCTGATGTTTGCCGTGGTGGAATTAATGGCAACCACACGGAAGAGAGTTCCTTGCTCAGCCCAGCCCGGTGACACCCCGGGAATGGCAGTGGGGTACCGGGGAACTCGGGGAGACAACCCGCGGCAGCCAGACCTCCCAGCAGCCGCAGTGGGACCTGCGGCACGAGCCATGGGGGCACCACCACCGTCTCGCGACAGTCTCCAGCGGTTCAGCGACTGCTCTATCTGCAGCATCTCCCGCAGTTGGGAAGGCGTTGGGAAGGGGAAAACTATAATTTCAAGTTAATGGCAGCGGCTGCTTGTGGGGAGCGAGGAGACTCGCGGCAGGAGCAGCCGCCTGGGAGGGCTGTGCTGGGGCACGAGAAGGCAGAACGGAGGTTTCTGGGAAGCAGAAAGTGATGCGCTTTGAAAGAATCTCCACCTGGTCTTGCAGGTGTCTGCTGGAGATGACGCAGACTGCTCGCAGGAACCGTGATTACACCAAAGGCTGCTGAGCTCGCAGGCTGAAAAGCTGGGAGATCTGGACAGGACATCACTTTCTTTACAACTGGGAACTTAAATAAAAATAAAAAAAATAATTTCAAGCCCTTTTTTTTTGGAAGAAAAAAAAAAAGGTCTTTTAAGCAAAGAAACACAAAACCACTATGCAACCTGACCCAGACTGAGACAGATGGCTGCAACTGGAAAACCAGTGCGACAGGAGAGCATCGCTGCACGGGCGGCTCTGCAGCACTGGGGCTGCGACGGGCGGCGTGGAAGAAGGGGCCATCAGATAACTATTTCTGCAAAAAAGCAATCCGGTTCCGAGCCAGAGCTGTCAGAGGCTGCTGCCAAAATGTATCAGCTGTTGAAAAGGATGATCACTTGCTGGGCTCCAGGCAGAAATCCCTCCAGAGTCACCATGGGCACGTGCTGCCAGGAAAGCGCCATGGACATGTAAGAAGTCTGGAGGAGGGTATGTGCCGGGGTGGGTGTCCACAGCGGACTCCAGGCACTAGGCTGAACGCTTATTTTTAAAAAATTACTATAGGTCCTCCACTGAATTGATTCTTTCTGTATGCTCAGGCACGTTTTTCCCTTTGTAATCACACTTCTCGCCCTGCCTCTTGCCTGAGGTCGATGTGTCCCCATTTCTGGCCCTGACTGACCGATGTTGGTACTGGACATTGACAGAATCATAGAATCACAGAATAATTTGTTGGAAGGGACCTTTAAAGGTCATCTAGTCCAACCCCCTGCAATGAGCGGGGCCTGTAAGCATTCCATATAAGCCTGGAGGCACTCTGGGGCCTGATCCTCTTGGGCTTTTCATAAAACCCCATAAGAGCAAACCCACCGGCCGATGCCCAGAGCTCGCCGCAGCGAGAACAAGCAGAGGGGAGCAGCATCACCGGGCTCGTTCCGGCAGGACGCGCAGAAACAGAGGCAAAACCACAAAGGGCAACGGCAGAAATGCAACCAGGCAGGTGTTGCAACGAGAGAATGACATTTTCCCCCGTTAGAGCCACCCCAGCCCGACAGCCCTGCCGTCCCCTGGGCAGGCACAGCGCCGGCTGTCGCGGAGCGGCGCCTATCGCGGGCGGGCTATCGCGGAGCGGCGCCTATCGCGGGCGGGCTGTCGCGGAGCGGCACCTATCGCCGGCGGGCTATCGCGGAGCGGCGCCTATCGCGGGCGGGCGGTCTCGGAACAGCACCTATAGCGGGCAGCAGCCACCAGAGGCTGCTCGTCCGCTTCGGAACCGCCGCCGCTGCCCGCAGCCGCCCGCCCAGCACCGGGCTCCGGGCGCCGCCGGGGACACGATCCGTGCGGCCCCGGGCGGAGGGGGGGTCCCGGCATCACCGGGTGCTGGACCCCAGGGATGGGTCCATCTTTCCCCTGGGAGACCGGGGCGAGGAGCTTCCCGGTTGCTTTTCTTGCCTTGCAAAGGGGGAACGGCCCGGCGGAAGTGGGATAAGGAGAAATCAAGCTAAATCAGTTGTTTGCGGGCGCTGTCAGAGTTTAAATAACACTAAATAACGCAGGCACCCCGCCTTTGCGCGCTGCGGTTGCACCGTTTGGTGCTGGGTTTGCATGGGGTGGCACTGGGTGACACAGAGCACAGGCGAGAGGGAGCTGCTTTAACACCCCCACAGGGCTCCTCCAAACCCAGCTTGGAAAAGCCCTGTTTTAAAGCATTATCTACCTTAAATTTCCATTACCGAAAGATATAAAAGCAGATCAGCTGGGAGAAGGGTGGCCACTGCAAGAATACTGATGGCGTGGACAGAATAAATTCAATTTTTACACCGGTTTTCCTCTTGCCGTCGGCTCCTGGAGGGCATAACTCAGCTCCTCTGAGTCATCTCACTGCTGAGCTCCCTGCTTGCAAACCTCCTATCGTAATTAGCAAACTGGAGCAAAACGCATATCAAGGCAGAGGATGAACTCTGGGAAACCTCTAAACATTTAGACCCACAGCAAAGGGTATCAGTTCCCAGCCCTAAGAGCTTCCCGCTGACCTGGCAGCACTGCTGGCAGGGAGAGGGTATTTCTGGAAGCGACATTTGGTGTAAAAATATCAGTGCTTTTTGGGCAGGTCTTTCCTGAATCAAAGGACCCACCTGCCCGAGACGCGGCCGTGGGGACTCCAGGTAAGTGGTGAGAGCAGATAAACGTGTGGTGCATACGCAGCCCCGCTCACGGGCTGTTTGCTCTCAAGCGGGTAAATATCATTATATCCCCTTGCAGATGCAGAAGCTGCCAGTTTGAGAGATCAGAGCGATTTGTTCAAAGTGATGGAGCTCTCTCGTGGCCCCAGAAGCCGTTCCAGACGGCTCGCGGGAGGGGGGCTGTGGTGTGCGGGGTCCATCATGCAGCAGGGATGGATCCAGCCTGGGCCTGGCGCTGCTGCAGTGATGCCAGCGTTGGCAAACGCGCTTACACAAAACCAGCAGAAGAACTTTGAGTCACTCAGAAATCAGGCCAATTTTTATCCTTTTGCCTCTCAAAATGGCTCTATGTTATCCAGACTCCTGCAGAAAGTGAGGAAATTTCCTGCACAACCCCCCTCTTTTCCTTCTCTTTTGACCAGCGCTGCCAACTCCGGCCCTGGACACGCACCGGCAAGATGCTCCTGCGCCCCAGACCTCCTCCCACTGGTGCCGCTTTGCCCTTTAGCTGTAATTTTTCTTTCGATTGGAAGGAGAAGCAGATGAGTCCTTTCTATTCCGGCTCAGTTTCCCTTCACCTTCTCGAACCCGCACCATCTGGGTTGCAAACACCCCAGGCGAGCAGCTCTTGCCTTCCAAGGTGCTGCAAACGTGCAGGAGAGTACAAAGACATCAGCAAAGTGGGTGACAGCTGTTCTCAATGAAGCACAAAAAGATGATGGAAACGTAGCTGTCGATGTCCGGCTTTGGCACAACTTATCTAGTCAGGAAACACGTTGTAAGTTTTCGTGATCCCACCTAAATTCACCTGTTCCCATCGCTGTTGCTGAGGTTTTCCCAATAGCCCAACGCATGAATATTTAATATCATAAAAAATACGGTCTGGCCCAGTGGATGGGGTGGTTTGCAGGGTGCGCTGGTGCCCGGTGCCAAGGACTGGGCTGCGCCAGAAGTTATCCCCCTCTCTCCCAGCAAATCATCCTGTTGAAATGAGCGTTTCTTAAACTTTACGCAAACGCCCTCTTTTTTGGCTCATCCGTCTCCGTGCGACCCCTCGGCTGGCAGCGGCTGGGTCCGGGCAGGGGAAACACGTGCTGGGATTCACCTCCCCTCCACCTCTGCCTTTCCCTCCTTCTGCACGGAGGAGATTCATGCAATGAGGGGGTTTTAACCGTTTCCTCACTAACATGAAAACGCGCAGGCGGCGATCGCAGCCGGCTCCCTCCCTCCTCCCGGGGATGGAGGATGGCCGGGCCGCCCCTCTTCCAGCCTGTGCTCCCATCCGAGCTGGACCAGGATGCCGATCCTGCCCAAAATTCATCTTTTTTTTCCAGGGGGAGAGAGGAGCCAGGTCCGTTTTCAGCTGGCTCCCGCTCAGCTGAACTGGGGAGGACCCCGCTGTCCTCTGACACATCTTGGCTGTCTTTTAAGCGGTCATGACCCGCAGTTTGAGAAACTCTGCACTTAACAGTCCTTCCTATCTCTTACTCCTCCATCTCAGCTCTGTCTCCTACGATATCCATTTTCCCTTGCCCCTCCCTCTTCCCCTGGCCAAAAAGAAATAAAAAATTAAGTGCGAATTTCAGAGCCAAAGATGCTTTTAGTTTTTGGGTTTTTTTTTAAGCAGACACCAAGAAGCGAAGGAAAAACCCTTCCCGTAAGTTATAGTCCCATGAAAATGGCTCCAATTGCATAGAGAGTTTGGCAAATTACAGAAGATGCAAATGTCAATCAAAGAAACTCTGGCAGTAAATATTTTTCACAACTGCTTTGTTAGCAAAGCTTTTCATTGGAAAGGCTCCTGCCCTCGAGAGCTGGGAAAGGATGACAGCTCTTTATTTTTTGGTAGGCTTTAAATGGTTTACCCATAGCACACAACTATGTCATTTATCCCCCTGTAATCAATTCATCAATAATATCTCAGTCTTAAAGACAAGAAAACTTATTTTGAACTTCATTTCTGGCGCAGATCCTTGGAAAGAAAGATGCTTCGCTGCTCTCCTCTTCCCGGCTCTCCTCGGTGTGTTATCTCCGACAGGGCAGCACCTGAATACCCAACGTACCAACCCTGAGAGTGCCTAAGTTGGGTTTTTTCTCACTCTGTTTCCATCTCCTCTTTCCCATGATGGAAAACCAGCAGCGAAGTGGTGACACCACCATAAAAGGTGGGATGATTTGCCTGAGTCCATTTGAAGTGGAAAGAGTGAATGTCAAACCAGCTGTGGAGCACTCAGCGCTGCTAACCTATTACTGGTTTCTCACCAGTTTCCTGTTATCTCATGATTTTCTTTAGAAAAAACCACAGAAAACCGAATTCATTGGTTTGCAGTGGTGGCTGATTAACTCTTCGCCAGGAAAAAGTAGCTCTCCGCCAAGTCAGGCTGCAAAACCCCCGAGAAGGTGTTTCCCGGAGCCGCCAAACCCAGAAGGTGAGGAAAAGGACTGAAACAAGCACTGCGCTTACACGGACAAATTGCTAAGCTGGTGCTGCTGATGTTATGTTCTCCTTCTGGGGCCAAAAGCTTTGGAAACACAAGACTTTCCCTCGGCCCTCGTTGCTGGTGGGCCGTTTGCCCGGTGTAACGCTGGCAGAGCGGTGGAGGCGGTTGTACAACGCCACAGCTTGAGCCGTGCGAGGCCGTGATTTATGTGCCTTCCTCACGAGCACAAACAAAAAAGACAACAACGTCGTCCGATGTATTTGCGGGGATCTCTGCGAAATTGCCTTCTCTGAGTGAGAAAGCTCCTCTGGGGGAACGCGGTTTGTTTGGGCCAACTTCTCCCCGACCTGCGCCAAGGGTTGTGTCCAAATCCCGACTTTCCAGCCGTGGTCTTTGCAGGGTCCCCTTGCCCGGCTCGTCCCCTTGCGTGGGGGTGGGAGGACGTCGAGCGAGCGTGCTCGGCGCACGAGGGTGACCAGGGGGACGGCTCCTGCAAACCCTCCATCTCCCCTACACATGCCCGGAGCGCTCCGAGCGCACCCGCGTGCTGCCGGGTCCCCCTCGGGAGCTTATCCTCACGCAACGTTTTTTGGGGAGCATTTTAGTGAGTTCCTCTCCATCGCCCCGTAAAAGCAACACCCGCCCCATGCTCTTTGCAGAAATGAACGTGCAAATACAACGCGAAGGTGAAGGGCTTCGCCGCCCGCCTCCGCGCCTGGCCCGGCTGCTCCCGACCCCGTGATTTATGCTTTGATTTGCGAATGTCTCTTCCTGCCAGGTGATCACATGGGCTCTCGCCTGTACATTATTTCCCCATTTGCTTTTGCTTCCCTTCCCTCCCCGTGTCCTCCCCCCCCCGAAATGGTTTTCATTTTTATTAAAGCAATTTATTCTTGTGGTTGCCAAAGGCTTATCAGGTTCGGCATACGTTCAGACAAGTCGTGCCTGGTGATTTTGGAGGGGTTGGGGGGGGTATGTTTGAAGAAAATGAATGAAAGCAGCTCCACAAGGGCGGCCGAGCGAGCGTGGCCGGGCTCCAGCGCCGAGATTTCGGCTCCAGGCGAGGGTGGAGGTCAGGAGCGAGACAGCCTGCACGGAGCTGGGGAGGACCAGAAAAGGGGCAAAGGGGATGGGGAGAGATATTTACACCCCCTCGAGCTGTTTGCAATACCGCCGCTGCCAATCCGGAGCTGTTGGTATTTAAAATGGCACGTAGAGAGGCGTCTCTCCTCCCTTGAAGGTATGTTAATGAGTAGCCCGTTAAGAAACTCCTTGGAAACTTCAAGGGAAGACAAATCCTCTTGGTTGATGAATTAATTTTCTCCCTTTGCTTGACCCGTCAGCCTGCGCTGCCAGCAACGTTCCCATTAGCTTCGGCAGAGTTTGCCAACATTTGCTGAGATCCAAGACCCAGAGAAATCCACTGGAGCCTTTCCATGGATCTCAAGGAGCTTTGGGTCAAGTCTTCTGCCTGCGGGATGAGGCTCGGGGTATGCGCGTTGGCTGCCTGCTCGGAGCCTGCCGGTGAGTGATGAGCTGTTGAACAATGTCTTCATCTCTGGGCAGGGCCGGGAGGAGGGACGGGGATGCTAACTGGAACCAGCCTGGAGTGAAGTCATTTGTTTCGCCGCGCTGTTTCCCTGCTCCTGAAGGCTCCCAGGGAGGGAAGCGATGCTCGCAGGCGGCGATGCCTGCGAAAACCCAGGGCTCTCCTTTCGGTGCGTTAAAGCTTCGCATCCCTGCACGAGGTGCTCAGTCCCCGAGGACGTTACCCACCTCCAAAGACCAACCCACCACCTCAGTCCCACCACAGCAGACCTCCCACCGCTGCTTTTCCTGCAAACACCGGGGCTCTGCTGGGAAAGGGCCGCGGCAAACGCCGGCGGAGCGCGGCCCCCGCGGGGGCTGCCCCATCCCTGGCCAGAGAGAGCGAAATATCTCCAAACCAACAGTTTTCGAGCGCTACTTGCGAGGCAGCTAAACACGTGTTTTATCAGCGTATGAGAGCTTGCAAAGATAACACTTCAAAGAAAACACGGTCTAAATACACCTTTAAAAGCCTTAAAATGTAATTCCATAAATGTTTGTGTTACTCGGGCGAGAGATAAAGCCAAGTGGTATTACTGAACTGTACTGGGGCTGAATACCTGCAAACTTCCCTTCTGCCCCTATCAGATGAATGGTTCACTTATTAATCTATATCTGGATACAGGAGAGCCCTTTCCTTTCTCAATAATCTTTCCCCCCCCATCTCTGTGTGCCGGCTGATTGCTGCTCCGGCAGGACCCGGGCGAGGGTGCAAATCCCAGTAGGAACGTGGTGGCTGAACCGGCTCTGGCTCAGCGCAGAGACCCCATCCCCACAGCTTCGCCCTGCTTCTGAAGATTAATGGAAAAGAAAGGTTGCAGAGAAATAATTAAAGCCTATTCTCGCGTAATTGGTGATGCTGGTCCCACTGGTTTGGAAGTGGTTGATCCCTTTTCCCTCTGCTGTTGGTGGATCGGAGCCCGTGATGTCTCCCTGTCCCAAAGGATGGGCTGCAGGGGCCATATTCCGACACTACAGGGAGAGATTTGTGGCATGCGACAATTGCAGAGCTGTGGGGTACAAATGCGCCGCTTCAGTTTTGTCTTTTGTGAGTATTAAAGAAATGAAGAAAATCAAAAAAGGCAGGACTGAAGCAGTCTGTGCCAAAGCCTGAATTTAAATCCTTCCCAGCACTGTGGTCAAACGAAAAGGACCCACATTGACGCATGTCCAGAGAGACTTCGCCCCGCCTGGGGCAGGAGTGATGGAAATCCCTGAAGTCTCTGCTTTTCTACGAGAGCGCTCCGCTCGGGGCAGCCGGTGACCTTACGGCGGGTACGTGTTTAGGCAGAGTTGTGAGTTTGGGGCGGGGGGGAGACCGGTGCAGTTTTCCAATTCATTTCCCTGCAGTTTGTTTAGTCCCTACGACGCTTATCGGGGAAGACGGCACGCTGTTTAACGGGCCAGCGCGGTACGTCATAACAAAGCATCACGCCGACACCTCTGGAAATGTTAAACCTTGCGAGCACCAGCCCCAAAAAGCTATTTTAGGAAGCGAGTCTGCCCATGCTGGCACACGTGCAGCCCTCCCGCCGTCTGGGATGGGAGCAGGATTTGGCCATTAGGGGAAGATTTCGTGCCCACTCGCCAAGTCCACCCTTGACTTACACTCAGCAGCTCTCCTGGATCTGCCCGGATCTACCTGGGGGTCCCAACACCCGTCACCAGCGAGAGGTGACACACGTGAGCCAGGCAAAGGGACTGGTCCCGGAGGGGCTGCAAAGCCTCTGAGCTTTTTTCCTACGTGAAGAGCGGAGATGAGGCCAGAAGTTTTGCGGCAGAGCTTGCAGCTCCCCCCCCCACCCGGCAGCACTAATGGTGCGGGAGTGGAAATCGATGGCGGTGCAAAGGCAGCACAAATTGATCCAAACTCTTGTCTGATGGACAGAAAATTCCCAGTGTATTGTTCAGTGCACTTGGTCTTAAATAATTCACATTATTCTTAAGGTGCTTTCTTCTTTAAACCCCCGCGTGCACCTTTCTCTGTATTTAACCTGTGCAGACCACTTTCCGATCTCTAGCACTTTCTTTCTCCCAAAACAAAACCCTCTGGGTTTCTTTGGATGCCAGAAACCAAGAGTTTGAATATTTGGTTTAGATTCAGAAACATTTCCCTCTCTCTAAGCCAAAAAAAAAAAAGCATTTGCAATTTTTTTTCACCGCACAGCGCACAAAGATGCTTAGAGACAGGGGAGCGAGGGGTGGTCCAGTGTGTGCCACGTTGCCGGGATGTTGTCCTTTTGGAGCCACCACTGACGCACACCAGCGCCAGCAGAGACCACAGGGCACCAGTTTTCCCCCATAAAACCTGCGCAGTCTGTAGGGGACCTCGCTGGTTTGCAGGGCAGGCGTCTCTACCCTGCAGAAAGTGGCTCCTCACGCCCCGCGGCCGGGGAAGGAGCCGGGAGCCGCTCGCCCGGTGGGCTGGGAGATCGAAATCAGGAGTCAACCGGGATGAAGAATGGCCGAGGGAGAAATCCTGTGTTTTCTCTCAAGGAGATGTTTTCTCTCCTTTATCTAGCGGGCGAGCTATCTAGGCTGTGTCTATGTTGAGCTGTCGGGGCCTGGGATGCTTCACATATCCCCTTCTGCTCAGCATCCGAGGGCAAACCCTGCACAGGCACCGGCCGCGGCAGCACCAGCAGCGGCTCAGGAGCCAGAGGGAGCGGGGTGGTAGGCCCTCATCCTTCTCCAAAAGTCCCTTTTTGAAGCCCGATTCTGCGCTTGCCCAAGGACTCCTCTGGCTCCTGGTGCTCAGGATGAGTCCCCGGCGTGTGGGGCTGACAGAGCAGCGCTCCGGCTTGGTGAACCCGAGTCACTAAGGGTAAATAAAGGCTTAATCATTTGTGTAATCTTTCCTAATTACCAAAGAAAAGCAACTACCCTGAGCCCACCCAGAGGCTCCAGTGTCAAACACTTCTCCCCATGGTGACTGATGCTGGTTCCCCAAAATGAAAACTGATAGGAGCGTGTTGAATTAATACTGATGGGCAGGAGAAGGCACCCTGGAGGGTACGCATCACCCTGGAGCTTTATCTTCAGCCCAGAGCTCCTCAGCCCATGGCTGTGAGTGGTTTCTAGCAGTGCGGTCAATCATGCTTGCTGGGACTCTCCACTCATGAGAAGAAACCACGTTAAGATACCGCCCTCATCGTTTTTGCACTTAAAACGAGGTTACCTGTGGCTGTGGGTGACCCGTTTTTGGGTGCAGCCTTGGGGGAAGGGGCTAGGTGCATCCCTAAGGCATGCTGGACTTTTCTTCAAGTGCCCACGGGATGCTCTGGCTGGTCGGAGATCCCACTCCTGCAGGGACACGGGGGTCCCCCCATGGGTTACGTGACCCCATCAACAGCTGCTCTTACAGTGCGCTATCAAGAATGCAAACAACTACCACAAAGAGCTAACTAATTAGGAATTAATGACCCCCTTTGGCTGGGTTGTGGGGCAGAGAGATGCTTAAGATGCGCTCAAGGTCTCTGGAAGGGCTGGATGTGGCTCCGCTTCTGGAAAACTCCTCCTGACACCACCTCCGCCCCGCTGCCCACAGCCACACTGCCAGCAAAGGTCCCCTGCCCGCCCCGACCCGCGGGGCTCCGCTCCCCTCGTGGTGCTGGCGGCTCCTCAGGCGGTGCTCAGGCAAAGGTCCCCGTGTGTTCCGGCACCCGGAGCTCCCACCCCTTCTCTTGCCACTGTGTCAGACTCAGACCGTTGCACCGGGGTGTCTGTGGTGGGATGGATGGAAACCGTTAGACGATGGAGAATAGGGCTTTCCCGAAACCCACGCTGATGAGGAAAACCTGATACCTGCTGCTTGCAGAGGGAAAGGGGCTGTTCCCGGAGGCGGACCCGAAGGGGAAAGCCAGCAGGGCCGGTCACAGGCTGCCTGGAGCCATATTTCGACTTTTTGTGCTTCAAATGTAACATGGGCTCACTGTGCCTCATCCCAAATGCACTGAGAAGAAAATATTCTCCAAAAAGCCAGTCCCACGAGGTGATGCTCCTCTTCCTTCTGGCCAGGATACCCGGATTTATTGCAAAGAAGCCACTTTTTCTTTCGTTTTACCTGACTATTATACTTTCCTTCCTACGAGAGTCAAGTGCCGTCCATCGGTGCTGCCCAGGTTTTCAGGTCTCTATGTCCGTTCAGTCCTCAGTGGAAATGAGGGAGATATTTCTTTAGTCGTGTGACATCTTTGCAGCATGAATTGCCGCATGCTTTACAACGCTCACTCGCAGTCTGCTGTGCACGCACGCTATGATAATTTTTTTGGCTAACAGTGGTATTAAATCATCAAATAAAAACTAATGAAGGAGAGAGCCAGAAGATGTGATGATGATGAGGGGGAGGAATTAATAGTAACAGAGGAGGCCACCCATCATCCAGGCAAGGCTGCTGAATTTGTGCGTGTTAATTAAGATTTTGATTCATTAAGCACGGCTCATTTTACGGTTTCATTGATGGGAAGGCGATTTCGGAGCTGGTGCCAAGCAAAAGGAAGTTTCTCCTGGTCCCATCCTGCCCTTGTTTCGCTGCTGTAGGGCAGAAGTGGCTCCTAATCCTAAATGCAAATTAGAAGAGAGCCCAAACGGAGTGTGTCTGAGGGCAGCCCATCGAGTGGCCGGAGCGAAGGCGCCAGCGAGGCTCCCTGCCCACGTCAAGTTTTCTGGGGCATTGCAACGGTTAAGAGAGCTTGCCGAAATCCGGCATCCCGATCCCCCAGCCTTCATTTATAGATACACAAACCACTGTACATCTTCTCCGGGATGGCATTACACGGCATAAAGAGGTTACTGCTATAGAGATAGGGACGGCCACATTACTCATGTGCAGCCAGGTGCTGAATCATCTGGGTCACCTTATGAGATGTCATCTATACTTGTCATATATATTTTACAGAAGGAATATTTCCAGGATGTTTTAGAGAGCATTAATATCATTTATATGTATTGCTTCTTTTATCTCTTTGCATAAAAAGCCGGGTGTATTTTTTTGCCGTGAACGCGGCCACCCGGGACTTGTAAGGAGAGAAGAGTTATAGCTCAAACATTTCAGAAATCTCTAAAATGCACCTGCAATAGTTTCCTCATCCATCACCGCGCTGTTATTTTAAACTTCAACACCCGGGGACTTCCCAAGCCTCCAAGCGAGCCTGGCATGCCCTCTCTCCGTGCCCTCCTAGAAATTAATAACCACAACCAACAAGGTGGACCAGCTTCTCCACGGGAGGGAATCAGCCCAGCGCTGGTCCAAGCCACCAAGCCTTCCTACCGTACGCCAGCAGAAGACCTGGCCCTAAGCTCTAGACTGGGAAATACTGATCCAAGAACCAAAGGGACATGAACAATTTTCTTGATTTTTCAATATCTTCTCCTCTGGTCCTTAAAGCAGGGACTACAGGGATTCAAAAACACAGAAAATAACTTGATTAATTCGATCTGAACATCAAGAAATGAGCAGGTCAAGATCAGAGACTGGTACTTATTGTGTCCGGTCTGTGCCTAGTGCTCAGCTTTTTTATCGATATTGCTTTGTTTTCAGAAAAAAAAACCCAGCCAAGTTGCTCTGCCGGCTCACTGTACTTTTAAGAAGTGCTTTTGGTCTCCTGAGAATGCATCAAAATTTTGATGCTTAGCAGAAAATAAAAATATTTGCACTCAGTTCATTTCTAGAGCTGCACATAAAATGCTCCCCCTCAGGGCATATCCAAGGAAAAGACTAGAAATAAAATATAAATTCTAAACAGCAGTAAAATGTTTATCGCTTTGGGGGTTATGAGTGTTCAGCTTTTATTACTACGAAAATCAATTTACTGAACTTAGGTTTACTGCAAAATCACAAAAGTGAAAACCTGAATTCGTTCGGCGTCCGCGGCTTCGCTGCTCCCCCCTTCCCGTGCCCGGGAGAGCCGTGTCCCGCGCGGCCCCGCTCGCCGCCCCCTCCCCACCACGGCTCCTCTCCCCACGACAGCCGAGCCGCCCCCCGTGGCTGGCAGCCTACCTGGGATCCCTCCCGCTCCACCTCTCTCGAGAAGGAGACCCAGAGGCCAACCTGAAAAAACAAACCCTGCAAAAAAAAGAGGAAACGCTCCGTTTCCTCCGCCGAGATTTTCCGTTGTGTTTCTGGCCCCGGTTTGGGATGGGGATGCAGCGGTTTGGGATGGGGACGCAGGATACGGCCGAGAAAAGGGGCTGCTAAAAGCAGCCTGAGCGTGGGAACCCTCACGTGAACTTCATCGTAGTGGAACAGATTAGTTGCTGGAAGGTGCGAATCTGCACGTTCAAAACAATATCAGGATATTGTAATAGTGATTCGAATGGTCAATATAATTAAAAAAATGGAAAAGTAGGTGCAGAGAAGTCACTTCACTGCGGGTGGGTATCGCTCAGTGCAACCCAACCCACCAACGAATCCCACGTAGCCACTCCTCTACTTTCATTGCTGGAGTTTTTAAGGCAAAAGTCAATGCATGTTCTAACAGAGCGAACGGAAAGTGGTGCAAAGAGTTTGGCCAAAGCGCTTCAGGTTCGCTGTCCCTTAGCAGTGGCTCAGAAGGGACCCGTGGCCAGGCTGCCACGGCGGTAAAACTTTGCGAATCCTTCAGAGCCCGGCACATTCCAACCCCGGAGTCCCAGTTCTCAGTAAACGCAAATATTTCATCTAAGGAGAATTTCAGGCTGCTGATAATTTCTGGAAAAATTGTAGCAGAAAAAACCCTTTTTTTTTTCCAAACCAAAAAAAAAAGAAAAAGAAAAATATTGAAAGAGGGTTAGGTCAGCTCTACAAATAGTCAAAGCAAACGTTTTGGGAGCGATGAGGAGGATGAAAGCCGCCGAACTGAGCGAGTCAGCAAATAGCTGGGGATAACAGCGAATTCCGGGAAGGAGAGGCGCAGCTCGGGAGAGCGTGTTTGGGGCAGGAGGTGAAACTCCCACCCGGTATTAATAGGTTTGGCCCACTCTCCGTGCTGAAACGTGGTCAGAAACGTGGTCAGGTGTGCCAGCCGGGCTGGGTACTGAGGTGCCATGCAGGCTGGGTACCGGGGTGCCATGCAGGCTGGGTACCGGGGTGCCAGCCAGGTTGGGTACTGGGGTGCCATGCGGGCTGGGTACCGGGGTGCCATGCAGACTGGGTACTAGGGTGCCAGCCAGGTTGGGTACCGGGGTGCCATGTAGGCTGAGTACCAGGGTGCCATGTAGGCTGGGTACTGGGATGCCAGCCAGGTTGGGTACCAGGGTGCCACGCCAACTGGGTCCCCGCACCCATGATGATGGGGTTCAGTGCTGGCACCACCAACCATCCTTGTGGTTTGCATGTGGGAGTTTCTCTTTGTGTACAGGGGAACTGGGAGCCGGTGCACACACATTTCCACTTTTGCCACCCAAAACATCGTGAGTTTCCCAGATTTTGGGGTGTGTGTGGGGGTGTCTATACAAGGTGGCTGGTCGGCAGCCCTGAGGACAGTCCCTGGGGGGGCGTGTCCTTATACAAATGAGATGCTCCTGGAGCGAGCCTCAGCATCTCCCCGCAGAGAGCCCGCGGCGCGTGCCAGGCCCGCAGGGTGCTGAGGAGCCATGGCTGAGGGAAGGTAAAGGGCGCTGGCTGCGGGTGCAGCGTCCGGCCCTGCCGCCGCGCTGTCGGGTGTCCCCAAAATAACAGCCAGGGCCAGGGACCAAAGGGTCCATCCCCTCCTTGGGAGCTCATGGGCTGGAAGGCACGTGGGGAGGTTGGGAGCTGCACTATGAAAACATTGCGGCTGTTGGAGCCCCTCTGCTGGGAGGACAGGCTGGGAGAGTTGGGGGGGTTCAGCCTGGAGCAGAGAAGGCTCCGGGGAGACCTCAGAGCCCCTTCCAGTCCCTAAAGGGGCTGCAGGAGAGCTGGGGAGGGACTCTGGATCAGGGAGGGGAGTGATGGGATGAGGGGGAACGGTTTTAAACTGAAAGAAGGGAGATTTAGATTAGGTATTTGGAAGAAATTCTTTCCTGTGCGGGTGGTGAGCCCCTGGCGCAGGTTGCCCTGAGAAGCTGTGGCTGCCCCATCCCTGGAGGTGTTCAAGGCCAGGTTGGACGGGGCTTGGAGCAACCTGGTCTGGTGGGAGGTGCCCCTGCCCAGGGCAGGGGGGTTGGAACTCGATGATCTTTAAGGTCCCTTCCAACCCAAACCATTCTATGATTCTATTCTTTTTAAGCCCCATTTTGCCATTGCAGTGACCTCCCCCATCCTGTGGCCAGCAGTATCCCACAGGCTTTTAGGGCCATGCAGCACAAACAGCGTTTGCACTACACTTTTTTAAGCTCCGCACAGTTTGCTTCCATCCTTGCTAAGGGCGCAATACTCACGAGACAGCCTGAATGGCTGTGTAGGGGATGCTGTCCCCCGGCACGCGTGAGCACAAACCCCTCCAGACGCAGATGGGACTTCTGCCCTTTCCCTTACGCCTCGACATCCCTCTGGCAGTCCCACCCCAGCTGAATTTTTCAGCTCTTGCACCAAAGCAGCCCCTCGAGCTGGATCTATCTGTCTTGCAAAAGATGGAAAGTGCTTCACAATTTTTCCAAAGGTCATCTGATAACCCTGTCAGGCTTAATTGTGCCATAATCAAATCCCCCCCTTGGCACGGGGCGGGATGAATCAATCGCGAGCAAACACCGCTGACAGACCCCACCGACATGAAAAGTGTGAGCTCACAAATAATTTACTAAAAATGTGCACAATGGAGAGGATTCGCTTTCATTTCCTAAAAAAAACCCAACAAAAACCCAACCAAAAAAAAAAAAAAAGGTTTTCTTGGCGTGCAAGGGAGCAAACAGGAGAGAGGGGGGAGAGGCATCAAAGTGCGGTGAATCCCGGAGGAGGGGCGGGTGGGATGCAGGAGGAGGGGTGGGTGGGATGCAGGAGGATGGGCTGCGCTGTCTCCACCGCGGGCGCTCGGCCCCGGGCACCGTGTCGTGCTCCGCAGCCTGGGGACCCTTCGTCCCTCGTGGGGCGGCTGGAGGTGACACCCGCCGGGGTGCCACGCTGGGGCAATGCCTCCTCCCCGAGGCACCGTAACGGAGACATTGGCTTTTTTCAGCCGCCCCCCCCACCCCCAGCTAGTAGCTCCCGATTTTGGGCCGTGGTGTCCTGCCCGCTGTGCCCATGCTTTTTGGGGCGGTTAGTTGCCTGTCTTTCATTCACAAAGTAGTCGCCTCTTGGCATGGAGTACATCACAAACCCGCTCGGCTGATTCCTGTTTTTCCAAGAAGAGGAGCTGTCCCTGTCACCTCCAAGACACCAGATGACGCATCGGTGATGGGAACCTGTAACTACACCCGATGCCCTTCCCCTGGGTGCCCAGAACAGTGTGCCCCAACGCAGAGGCATAAACCGCCCATAAAGCCATCGCAAACCCGTCCCCAAGGGGCGATTCCCCCTGGGGACCCGCTGCCGGGCCACGCGTGGGGCGGCACGGACAGACCCGTGGGGCTGGGTGCTTCGCCAGGGATCGCATCCTGCTGCAAAGGCTTTGCCGTGATGCTGTCGGCATGAGCAGGATCAAAAAGACGGGATTGGAAGCGAATTGTTAGAGCAGTACGGGTCTTGCCTAGGAAAATCTTAGAATTTCCCTCTGCACTGAATTTATTTTCCAACAAAGCAGACTCCTCCTCAAAAAAAAAAAATCCTGGTGAAATGATATACAAGGAGGATTTAAGTCACAGAGATGCTGAGTTTTGCATCCTTTGAATAACCTTTGGTTGGCATCACCGGGAAGAGAAAAAGCACATGTGAAAAAAACCCTGAATTCTCCCCCAAACTCAGGCTGTTCTCCCTGGAGAGGTTCAGGATCCTCCCGATGAACATTCCGCTCTCGACAAAACCGAACGCTGAGGCTCCTGTGTGAAAACTCTCCACCTCCGTACAAATTGCCAACACAGTCTGAGGGACGATGCTGATCCCGATTCAGCATCCTTTGGATGACTGTCCCGGGGATGCTGCCGCGGGTTACCCGGGCAGGACCTGTAGGTCCAGCACCAGCACTGCCGCTGGGATGGGATGCACATAGATGTGCTCCTTTTGGCTCTGCAGCACTCGGGGCACACATATTCGAGGTCCTACACAAACAACCCCTCTGCCATAGGCTGCTGGGAGAAGGGGGAGAGCTTTTCTCGCCGCTACCACCACACCAATCCACCTCAGTGAGAGCGATGTCCTGCTTTCCAAACTCCTTTGACCATTTACGAGCGAGTGTTTATTTATCAGCAAAGATTTCACGCTAAATATCCCTGTCAATCCAGGTTTCCAACCCAACAAGGATTCCACCCCAACAAAACTATTAATCAAGCTTTCAAGCTACCGATTTCCAAAAGGAAAATGATAGATTATATGTAGATTAATTAATAGACTTCCCCAAGGTGAACTGAAGCCACCAGCCCCTCGCCGTTCCCTCAAGCCGTGATGATAACCATAATAACACCAAGCTGGCTCCTTGGGTTGTTTTTTTTTTCTCCCCATACGACTATTGCAGAGGGGCTGTGGGACCGCCCTCATTTCCCGCAGCAGCGGGAGAGCCCCGCAGACGCCGCTCGCATTAAATATGGGAAATGACTGCCACCTCCAGCCCTCCGCCTGCTACTGGAGCCAGCGGCTCCCGACCCTCCCGGGGTGACTTGGGCAACCTGGAAACTTGTTTTCCCGCTCGCTTGTGCCGCCGATATAAACAGTGGGGCTCAGAGCGCAGAACCACGAGATGGCAATTAGCCCAGAGCTATTAGCTGTGCCGGAATATCATATACTCCAAGCTTCCTTGATCCACTGGAATTTATATGACCGTTAATGGGGACTGTAAATTGCTGTCGGTGGGGATAACTCGATCCATGTTTTTTCGGAGAGGTGGAGGGAGCGGGGGGGAGCGGGGAGGAAGAGGGGAAGGTGCCCTGCGATGGACATGAGGGGCTGTACAACAGCTTTAAGGCACCGCTGTCTGCTGGCATGTAACAGATAATAAAAATATGGTTCAATTTAAAATGTAAGGATATGGTGTCAAAATAAAATGTCTCAAGGACAAGTAGGGAACATAAAAAAGTCATAGCCCATGCTGTGAGCATCAGCTGCACATCATAAAGATACATTAATGGTAAATTTCTTTAAAAGAAATTTTCATACTTGGGGGTTTTATGAGAAATAAGAGTTTAAAATATTAAAAGTGGAAATTTTATGATTGCAGGGGAAAAAAATGTTCAGAGGAAGGTGGCGGGGACGGCAAGAGCGCAGAAGTAAAGCGCTGGGCCCTTTGGTGGTGCCGGCAGTGACCGAGGGCAGCGACCCTGCCGTGCTGAGCCGCGGTCCCCACCGACCCGGCGCGTCCTCCCTTCCCTCCGCCCCTTCTGCATCCGTGGAAACCTGTGGGATTTGGTATTAAATGGGGACAGAATCGGGCCCCAGAGGCCAGAGATACAGGCACAAAGTAATTTCTTGTTGTAAAACAAAAGGTAAGCAAAGCTGCTTAAACCAGACCCACTTGCGTGCCAACGGACAGAAATAAAATCAATGAAAGAAACCCCTCTTTGCTGTCAAATTCAAACGCTAGAGACTAAAACAATTCATCTGGGTGCAGATTGTTCCTTTTTGATTCTGGGCTTGGAGAAATGTCTGAGGAAGAGCTCATAGCATCAGAGCATCTTCGCAGAACCGACGGCTTAAAGCCAGAAAATAGAGGTGTCTGTGCCTGTGGCCGACCTTCCTGGGCTCAGCTGGGCTCAGGGATAACCAAGAGACCCACGAGTTCAGTTTTCTCAGGGGAAAAAAGCATTTTAACCCAACGACTAAAATATCCCTTCCTATTGTTCCACTTCTCTGTCAGCCTCTGGGAAGAACAACCCGGCGTTTCCTTCCCCTGTCCTGCTGCTAAACCACAGCTTTCAAGGGAAAGCTCACAAAAACGGGGAATTTCGAAAATCTGATCTCCCGTGTGCAATCACTGATGGCAAGCAGCTGTTGAAGGTCACCGCTTGTAGGGATGGTCCTACTGTATATTTCACCGGCATTACCATCAAGGGGTCCCGAACGGCGTCAGGGTGCTGGGATGCTCCTGAGCCGGCTTGTGACCAGTTGCTGAGTTAATACGTCTCTTCTAGATATTTACCTGCACCTCTTCGGGTTTCTAGAAGGTGGAGAGATTCTGCTGCGGAGCAGTAGGGTCTGAGAAGGATGGGCATTGCCTGCTCAGGCTGCGTTTGGTATCTCACGTCTGGAGGATGCTGCCTGCCCTGCTCCAGCCGAACACGAAGGACCAGGTAAAGAGGGTCATCTGTCAGCGCACCCCCAGGCTGGAAATTACAGCTCTGGAGAAAGGAGGACTAGAATTTCACCCAAACCTGTTAGAAAAGCATCTTTTCTAATCATAGAATGGTTTAGGTTGGAAGGGACCTTAAAGATCATCGGGTTCCAACCCCCTGCCCTGGGCAGGGACACCTCCCACCAGCCCAGGTTTTCCCAAATATAAAGCCAAATTTGTAGTATGTTGGACGCCATAAATATTAATGCAGAGTATATTATGCTTGTGTAGGGTAACTATTCATGATGCATGAATATTAACGCCCTGCATCTGAAATCTCTCTCATGGCACTCTGTGCCCATCAGCAAACCTTCGTGGTGTGCAAGAAGAGACCTGTCCCTTCCTTGATTTAAAACCTGCACTCGGTCCGGTTGTGCAAAAACTGCAATTGTGAGCATTGATTTAGTAAGCTCTTTAGGAGGAATGTCCTTAAAATAAACCAAACCCCTGTTCTCTTGGTCTCCCGATGCCGTAACAACGTGCCCAGAGACCATTTCACGCAACTGGACCATCCACGAGGCTGAAGGTGGCACCGCTCTTCCCCGCGGTCCATAGGATGTGCCTGCCATCATTAGCCCACTCGGAGCCTTGTGTGGTCCATTATATTTTATGCCGGTTTCCTAAACATTCACAGTTAAATAAACTATGATAACACTTCATAAACATTTTTCTAACATGCGGAATGTTTGACATGAATTTCAGCTATTTTAAAACTAATAAACAATTGTCAATCGGACGTCGGAGACTAAGCAGAAGCCACAACTGTTCTTATGGAACATCAAAGGCATAGTAAATAGCTGATTTTTTTTTTTTTTTAAGTGAGGCTTTTGTACTTTTGCATACGAGCCTCTGTCAGAGCGCGGAGGGACGAGCGCTCGGCTGTGTGTTGTCTGCCGTGCTTTGGGTTTCAGGCAAGACACCGGAGGCGTTACGCTTCGTAGGATCACACTGCACTTAAGAAATCTCACGGTATTTGAAAAAAAACAGCCGAGCAGACGGCGGGCTCCCGCTCTGCCCGCTGCGGATGCTCTTTTTTCTCCCCAGTGAAAGGCACCTTGCGAAGCTGTTTGCAGCCCGCCCGGCTCCGCCGTCCCTCTGGCATCGCTCCGGGGGTGAGCACGTCCCACAGCCCTGCCCGGTCCCCACGCTGGCACAAACTCAGGGGCTGAGGAGCTGCCTGGAGGACACGGGTCACTGGGGAGCCTGGCCTGGCTTACGGCGAAGGGGTGGTGGTGGCCCAAAGGGTGCAACCTCCTTCCCGCACCCATCTCTCCCAAGCCGCTATGTACCCACAAGCGGGAGCAGGGTTGGGGACCAATGGCACCACGACGGCCACCCAACTCCCTCCCCAATGAGCATCTATGCAGGGGGGTTGGAACTTGATGATCTTCAAGGTCTTTTCCAACCTAAACCATTCTATGAATCTACGATTCTATGATCTCTGGAGGATTTTGCGATGCTGCAATGTCAGAGCATGGGGTGACACAAGGGGTGCCACCAGGCAGGGATGGGGCACAGCGCCGGGGCCCCGCAGCCGCCCCAAGCACTCACAGCTCCTCCCCGGTGCAGGACTGGCCCTTTGATCATGGCCCGCAGGGTGGGGAGAGGAGACAGCTCAGAAAAATATTTGTAAAGAGAAATACAATGTCAGAGGAATATTTTTTTTTCTGAGGAGTGCCCTGGATTGGAGGGGAAAAAAAAAAAAAAGCAGCTAATTTAGAATAACAGCTCATTTAACGAGAGATAGTCCGTCTCCTTTAATCTATTGTTCACGACATCCCAACTAGCGAAAGGTTTCCCGGCCCAACAAGAGCTTGTGAGGTTCGGAGAGGAAACTACCACCGCTCAGTATTTATCTCTGGGCACATACATCAGGAAGGAGTCACCCGCGGGAGCAGAGCTATCAGCCCCGTGCTCATCTCTCCCGTGCCACGAAGGAGGCGCGATTCCAGGCGAGATGAAAGTTGTCCCCCTGTTTGGGATGACGGATGGTGGCCGGCGCGAGGGGAGGATCGCTGGGATAATCATGCTGCTTTATAAAACTAGAGGGTTTTGGAACCGAATCTGAGGGAAAGTTGTAGACTCTCAGGGCCAGATGCACTAAAAGCTCCGGTTTTTGTCATGACACAAGACAGAAGCACTGGAGAAGTCCTTTAAAGCCACCCGCGAGCCTCACGGGGGTTTGGGATGCTCTTGCCAAGCTGCTACGGAGCTGTGGGTCCCCAGTACCGGGCTGCTCCGGTGCCCTGACCTGCTCTGCCTTCCTGGAGCCCCTCTGCCCTTACAAACCCCCACTCGGTAAAACCCCACATGTCCATATGATGAGAAACCGGGAGGGTACGAAGCTGTCGAGCGGATCTCCCACCCTTTCCCAGCGCTTTCTGCTGCGACGCCCGGTGAAACCACGGCAGGGACCCGCCGCAGCCTCCGCCGGCTGGACGCTGCTCCCCTCCGCCCCGCAAAAAATCCACGCCTCAGCCCGTGCCGCCCGCGCAGGCGCCCCGTGCCGCTGCTCGGGCTTCGCTTTAGCCCCTTCTGCCCTGGGACGTCGCTCCTTGCCGGCACAGCCCTGCCTCTCGCATCCCCCGCGCCGCCGCCGGAGCTGCGGGAAGGAAGGTTTTGGGCTGCGGGAAGGTTTTGGGGTGCGCCGCTTCGCCCCTCCCGGTTGGGACAGGGCCGGCACCCAGTTTTTCCCACCGTCAGGAAAAGGCTGGTGAGCCCCAGCGGAGCCAGTCTGGCTGCTTTCGGCCGAGCCGGGCGCTGGGGCAGATAAGTAAACACTTGCAGCTCTGACATAAATTACTTTAGTCCTTGACAGCAGGACACTGACCAGGGTCGCCTGATAAGGGAGGGAAAGCCTTGCATGTCTCTCAGTCCCACTCAGATATTTCACAATAAATGTCACTGGGAAAGAATAGACACTTCTGTACCCATTAGGCAGCTGCATGTTCCTGTCACCTTGAGAAGAAGGGACGCATTGTCAGAGCTGTCGGAGCAGGCAGGAACCAGCTGTTAATCTGCTCTGACATCCTTTTTCGCAGAGCGAGTGTGAACGGGGCGTCGCAAAAAGCCAGTGGAAAGGTGATTAAAAATAGGCCCTCAGTGAGCACCTATGGGGTCTGTCACTGCGCCGCCGATGGGGAGCGTCGGCCGGAGGACCAGGATGGAGGCACCGCCTGGTTTCAGCTCCGTCACTCTCCGCAGTCCCCTCCTGCCCGTGCCTCAGTTTCCCCTCCATAGGGGTCACATCGCCCAAGGGCAGGACCTCTCCCTTTACTTCTGCTGGTGGCTGAAGTACACATTGCTTTGGAAGGACCGTGGGTCACCCAGATCCTCCTTCAGGGTGGAGTGTTTTGGACTAGGGGTGGTTGCTCCAGTCCAGGTGACACAGTTGCAAAGGTGACCATCAAAGGCTGAGCTGGATGGGCCAACGCTGCTTCATCCGGATGGGTCCTGGCAGATGGAACAGTGATACCTGAGGGTGCCACCAGCTCCAGCTGGACACCGTGCTCCTCTGCCAGACATCACCCATGGAAACCTGCCTGTGCCTTCAGCACCAGTGCCCAGCTCCCCCCACCAGCCCGGCTGAGGGGCTCCTGCTCCTTATGGACCCTCTTGCACGGCACCTCTCGTTGCGGGGGCTGCCCACACTGGGGCAAGCGATGTGGTGCAGAGATGCTGCCAACGGGCGTCCAGGGAGTGAAACGTGCCCGACGGACGGCTCTGACCTGAAGCTCCCGGTGTGTCCACCTGGGAGAGGACGTGGGAATCACCGCGGCTGCGCTGCAGGCAGGCGAGAGACCCGGAGCCGGGGCAGGGAGCGGTGTGCCTGCTCCTCCATAGGTGCCCTGGAGAAAGGGGGATGTGGGGCTGAAGGTGTATTACATTCTCATTTTAGACTCTGGTTTCAAATTATTTCCCAAATGAAAGATCCCTGCCTCCATCCCCTGTCCTTCTCTTAGCGACATTATTGACCAACGTACGGAGTTCTGTAGTGGAAATGGGTTGGATTTTTGTCCCGATGGGTAAGCTCACCGCAGAGCCACTCCTGGGCTTGCAGCTGGCTGCAGCTGGCGAGGCTCTGCTGGCGCAGCTTTCGCTCCCTGCGAATCACCTGCACACGCTCTGCCGCATCCTTCGGCTGTTCTTGACTCTCCGCGTCCTGCAGATCTTCAGGGCTTTGCTACGCCCTCTTTTAGCTACAGGTCCCTTTTATTACTTCAGATATTAGGAAATCTCGGGTGGAAGACATCTGCTTAGTGTCTAATGCATTTAGGATACTCATTAAAGGGATATTTCCCCCTGTTATCTCACGTCTGATCTCTGGAGGAGGATGCTGGTCGCGGTGGCTGCAGGCTGCCGTGCCTCGCTGGGATCCCACCACGGCACGGGCCGTGTCCCCCAAGCCCCCCACGCCCCTGGGGACCTGGCCTTGGCTCCCACCCGGGTAGGATGAGTCTGGCCAAGGCCGTGAGCTGAAAGCTCCCTCGCAGCCCCATGTTCAATATTTGATTTTGCTCCGCTGTTTAGCCTTTTAATGTGGTTCTGCTTATTTTTACTGGTTTCCCAATCTGCCCCCTCCCCAGATTGTTTATATTTTTGGAAAGCCTTCTGTTTAGTGCCTGTAATACCCCTGACGTCCTTTAGCTGCAGTGGTCTTCCCTCACCCGCTCCTCTGCCGAGACTTAACTGGGATTTGTTTCAATACTAATCTCTCAAACTGTTTATTAAACCACCTCCTGATTTATCTGCAAAAGATTTTCCTTTAAGTTATAAAATTTCAATCAAAATTCCTTCGGGCATTTCGCATTCCCCTCTTACGACCGCTAAATCCTATTTGTTCCCGGGGTGACCCCCCCTTGGCTCGCTGCCCGGGCTCGGCCCCGGCGTGGCTGGAGGAGGAGGAGGAGGAGGAGGCGGCGCGGCGGAGAGCGCGGATGCGCGCCGCAAGCGAGTGGCTCCAGTTGCCCCCCTGACGGGGAGACTTCTCGAGAGGCTCTGCTGGAACCATTTCTTTCCTTTTCACCTCCAGGCTTCGCCGCTAGCGAGGCTTCCCCATTAGCCAGGGTGAGTTTTCCTTGTTGTTCCATCCCCTCGCACCTAGTTCCAAGCCCATAACATGCTAAATAATTCCTCTTCCACCTTGGTGTTTACATTCTTCAGATACTTTCCGCTGCTTTTCATGTCCCGACTCATTTGGCCCTTTGCTGGGTTATACCCAGCTCCTTTCATCTTTGCCCGGCGGAGCAGCCTCCCGGCCCTCGCTCCCTCCAGCCCGCCCGGCTCAGCCGTGGCAGCGCTGGCCACACTGCTTTCTACCCCAAAAAAACCCCACTTGTCCGCTCATCCCAGTTCTTCCAGGATGAAGTTGGCCCAAAGGATGAGCTCATTCCCTGTGCCTGGATCCCTGTTAGCCGGCAGCTTCCCCAGCCAGCCCGCTCCTCTTGGTGTAAATCGGGTACAGACTGGACCAAGCAGCATTTTATGCCCATTTCTCACTCCGCGGGGAATGCAACTGTCTCAAATGCTGATTTGAGAGGCAGCCCAGGAACGCACACAGCAACGCTTCATCCTCCCAGACCCGACCACCCTACCCCACACACCACACACGCAGTTTTCCCACACCACCACCGCAGCTTTTCCTAGCGCCCAGGGCAGCTTTCGGCCAGAGACGAGGAAAGACAATATTTCACCTATCTGGAAAATTCAGCTTCAAACACCTTTTGGGTTCTATTTACAGGAGGAGGAAAACCCTTTAATGGTCTTATGCTTACCCAATAATGTCACAACAGGGGTTCAAATCATTCTGGGGGTTTTACCCTTGATGTCATTTGATTATATATTTACTATAGCACAGGAATGGCAAGCCAGTAGTTGGAATAATACAGCTACACAGAGAGAGAAAAAAAACCTTATTAATTTAATACACACTATTTCCCCCAAAACACAGTTCCTAACTAAAGTTAGCCAAACAAAACAGTCCACCAACTATACGCAGGACACTTCAAAGAGAAAATTAAAAGGGACAAAACCGATGTGAGAGGATGAGGAATCCCAGAGGGTCCTTATCAGGATCCCTTTCAGTAGATGTTCCCATGTTTTTTTGGGGGGGAAAAAAAAAAAAAAAAAAAAAGGCAACAACAACAAAAAAGAGCCGGGAGTGCGAGCCTCCGCGGCTGATAGAGGATTTTCCTCTGGCGAGACACAGAGTCTTTAAAAAAGCTGCGGCAGAGTGTGGGATCATTAAACACCTTCAGATTCCTTCCCCGCTGCCAATCACGGCATCAGCAACCGCCCTCTCCGTGGCGTCTGCTGATCCCACTTTGAAAACCTCCCCATTTATCACCGCTGGGAGAGATCCTGCTGAGACCGCTGGAGCCTGCTGCTTGTCAACAGGGCACCTTATCTTCTCCAAACATTTACTTAACCCTTTGTCTGGCAGGCCGGGAACAATGGGAGCCCGGCTGCGGCCCCGCACTGGGGATCCCAGTTCCAGCCCTGCCTCGAGCAGGCGCTGCCCGTCCCTGCCTGCTCACGAGCGCCGGCGGTGGGCTGAGGGAAAGGAGGATGCTGGAGACCACCATACTACCAGCCTCCACCTCCATGGAGAAGGTCACTCGCAACGCGGTAGAGCAGAGAATTATTTTTTTAAGGGTTTTCTACCAAGGACAGATGTAGAAGGAGCTTTTCTAGCTCTAGGCAGGCAATGAAATACATCCTCCATAATTCAAACAGTACCCCAAAATCAGCTCCATCAGCCCAGAGCCGGTGCAAGTCTACTCAAAGGAATGACACCACCTTCAGAAGGTGCAGCTTTTGCTGTGTACCTCTCCAGAGATAATTTAAATTTACTCTGTACTCGTTGCCATTGGAAGTAGAAGATTCCAGCTGTGTCTTCATTGAACAACTTATTTCAGAACAGGTTTTCTTATAAAAGCAGGCTTTTTTGGACAACTTTCCTACGATGTAGGAAGTGAACCACAGTTACAGGTTCCCAGTGGAGGCGGGTCAGACACTTGCAGCAGGAGAACGAGATCCCCACTCTCGTCCTTCAGTGCAACAGGAGAGAAGCCCACGGGGCCAGACATGGTCCCAGCAGCGCAAAGCCCTTGTTGTGCACCCACTGCGTGAGCACTTAATGAGCCGAATGGCAGCGATGAGGTACCTGCTGCCAGGAAGGATGCCTATGGGGCCACAGCTGAGAAATTTTGGCATTTTTGACATGAAGAACCTCAAGGCTACACATCCTCACTTCATAACAAGCATTTAGCAGCCCCACAGCAGCTGATGGCAGGTACAGAGGCACTGGTCCAGCAACGCAGAGGGATAAAAACCCGTAAGGAACCAGAGGACAGAGCGATGAGCTCTCCCAGCTCAGTTCTCCCAGTTGCTGGCTCAGCGGCTGCACTGAGGACAGTAACAAATGGCTGCGTATTTGAAACGGCGCTTTAAGTCTTTGTATTGTCGTTGTAATGCTTTGTGCCGTTATCTGTGACAAGAGCCGGGAGTTCACATCTTTATCTGGGAATAAAGACTCACAGATGACGGCAGTGTTTGACGGTACGACAGCCTTGGGAAATCTGGAATACAGTTAGCAACAAACAACCCTTCCAGCACAGTGGTGGTGGCAGACTGATGCTCCTTTCTTAATCCCAGCCCACATTACTAGATTCTCTGAAGTGTTTTAATTAACTGTCCTTCATGTACTTGCTTAGCGGAGTTGGGAATGAGGTTGATATACGCTTATGTGCTTCCTCGTACGTCAGCGAGTAACGCTGTCCAGGTGGTCTCCCTAAGCCATGGGGAGGGGGTATAGGAAGGGATAACTAGAATCATAGAATTGCTGAGGTTTGAAGGGACCTTTAAGATCATCAAGTCCAACCATTAATCCAACCTGACAAAACCACTTCTAAACCATGTCCCCAAGTACCACATCCACCCTTTTTTTAAACACCTCCAGGGATGGCGAATCCACCCCCTCCCTGGGCAGCCTCTTCCAATGTTTGATAACCCTTTCAGTGAAAAAATGTTTCCTAATATCCAATCTGAACCTCCCCTGGCAGAACTTGAACCCATTTCCTCTCGTCCTATCACTTGTCACCAGGGAGAAGAGGTCAACCCCAACCTCTCTAGAACCTCCTTTTAGGTAGTTGAAGAACTAAGAACTTTATGTTTCCAAATCATATATATGTTATACCCCTACTGTCACTTAGTTACATACTTAATTAAGCACATATTCACAGCCTTGGGGACAGGTTCTTGAGTTCTTAACTCACGTGCCACCTAAGGAAGCTTAGGACCCTTTCTATGGAGAGAGGTTATTTATTCTTCAGCAATGAGTATTTATATCGAGTGTTGGTGCTGGGAAGCGACTCGCGCTGTGTGTGTGCGATGCTTGGCAGGCTGGGGTGGCCTTGCGGACACCGCACTATTGTTCCTGAGACGCAGGCACGGACCTTCAGCGAAGGAAGGGACTCCTTCAAATACAGCTGAGGCTGCATCTGTGAAAGCTGCATTCTCCCAGCCCGTGGGAACGAGAGAGGAACAAGAGTGACCACTGCAGAGCAGAATGAGCTTAGACATCTAAAGGCCATCCCTCTAGGACAGGGGACCGTGACCAGGCAGTAAGAAATCAGCAGCACGGGCAGAGCGTGCAGAGGTCTTCAGGACTTGTGAGAGCACAAGCAGAGAGCTCTGGTCACCTTCTCCAGGGCACCAGCATTTACTCTTCCAACATCGCTCACAGCACAGCAGAGCCCCGGACGGCGTTAGGCTGTGTCCTGAATTCCAGCGAGTGCTGAAACAGTACTCAGACTACTCTAAATGTCACTGAACTCAATGCACAGACTGCAGCGGGAGTTAGATCGGACAATAGGCATTGAACTTTTTCTAGAGAGAACTAAGTCCTTCTACATAAAGAGGAGCTCTTGTGAGAGCTATGAAGCTGCTCAGAGAGCTAACATGTTGGTCTTAGATCTATAGGAAAGTTTCGTGATGCTTTCATGTTACTTTCCATCTTTTTTAGACAGTGGAAGTGCCAAATGGCTCCAACTGTTAACTTATTTTTCTAAAGACTTGTGACCAAGAGTTAGGGTTTCTTCAGTGCCCCTCCATCCGCCCCCCCCATAGGCTTGTTCTGTGATTTTAGTCGAGGAACACACAAGCTTTCTACTGATAAAACAGAGACAAGATTCCCTTGTCTTATGTCATGGTTTTGAAAGGATGTTGCGATAGGGACAGAAGCACACAGAAGTAGGTCAAAGGAATGGTGTTATGTTTTAAGTGATGCCTGAGAAACAAGCACCCGCCTTTATTCATTTGCTAGAAAAAAAACAAAACAACAGAAACCCCAAATCCAGGATGTAAGCAGCTCAGGTAGCTTTGGATCTAGAAGGGGCTTTTGATGGGGAAGGAAAACAGACTTTGGGCGTAGTTTGTACAATATTTATCCTAAGAAGAGCTAGAGGAATATGACATACAATTAGCCAACATGCCTTGAACTATAGAAGACACTGCTGTGTAACTCATGACTCCGATTCCCTCATGTTTTGCTTGAGAAAGGCTCCCTGAAATTGCCAGACATCTGATGTATTCCACTGTGAGTGAAGATAGTCCTTCTGGCACGGAGCGTGCAACCTTTCGTTTTCACCGAGCGTTGCTGGGCTGACTGGTGAAGTGGCTGTCACACTGCAGCGGCGTGCTTTCCCCAAGTTAAGTGACATTCCCGTACCCTTGGCAGCAGAAGACGTGTTTCTCCTGCAGTGGAAGGGTTGGGAGGAAAGCCCCGTGTGCTTTGGCGACGCCAGCTGGGTACCTGGCAAAGATCACTCAACACCGCCTGCCCTCGCTCCATCCCGCCTTGCCTCCACTACGATAATGGGAGCCTGCAAGCATGCTCCTCCTAATCCCAACAAGGAACAGCGGAATTACGTCAGTCTTAAGGGAAGAGAAAGACACCGCTTTCCAGACGGATGAGCTGCAGTGTCTCCTGTCTGATTTAGGCAAGAGGGGACGGACCTTGGTTCTAGCCCACGGATGCAAGCAGGGGAGCATGACCCCGATGCATGAGTTCCAACATGAGCAAGGGGGATTAGACACAACGAAGGCAACGGGGCTGCCATTACACACTGAGTTATCACACAATGGTCCCATCAGCGCAATTAAGAGTTTAACAGCAGCAGTTAAAGAGGTTTTTCTCCACCCCACCAGTGATGGGCAGACATTTCGCATTGGCGTTGGGCTGACAGCACCCCCAGACCTTTGCTGCTGTTCGGGTGATGTCACCGACTGTTTAGGTGATACGATTCAGCCACACACCTGAGCTCCAAGTAAGAGTGGTAAAGATAAGGAAACCCTTTTGGGATCATCAGAAGTACCCATGGGATTTTTCGAGCATGCACGTCAAAGGCGCGGGTCTACGCTGAGCTCTCCTGCCTTTCCCTGGAGCCGGCTCTGCAGGAGCAGCGACCTGCCAGCGCAGAGACCAGAACGTTACTGGTTAGCGATGGCTGACAGGTCTCTGCTGCCATAGCACGGGGTGCCCCCACAAACTTGAAGTCCTTTAGGGGGAATATTCTTTAGGAAGAGAGGACTAGTCAGTCTGACAATGCCTCCTGGGTTTCTCTTCCAGGCATTGAACAGAATAAGGTTTTTTCCCCCCTACCTGAGCCATTTTTGTTTAGTTTAACATAGAAGGATGACTATCAGGAGGAAAAAGCCATAGTATCGCTTTGTTCTGCAGCTCGTGTAAGTTAAATCTCATCTGCAGGCTTTCATTTCAGAATAGACATATCTGCACCAAGCCCCTCAACTCAAGAACTGGGTTTTGTGTCACCCTCTTGAGACCCCTTTTGCCCCAGCCTTGCCCAGCGCAGCGAGGCGCTCTGGTGGCAGCGATGTCAGGCAATAAGCTGTCTGCCGCGTGCGAATCGCAAGGCTGACTGTGACCCACTGGGTCCGAGGCATGAATGGAGCTGGAAAAGAGTCATTAAGCCCATGAAACATCAGTTAAGACACCGTGGGACTTTGCCAACCAGAAATGAACTGGCTGTTAATTAAGAAGACCAGATGCAGTAGGTTGCTACCCACAAGTGTTGGCTTCCTCGCTGTCTGCTGGCTTGCCACTAACACCGCGGTGAGAGGAGAACTGATGGGAGCCCTGTGATTATGTTTTACCCACCAAAAAAAACCCCCACATTATGAACTTAATTTGATCGAAGGTGGTTATGAAGCAACACGAAACGACATGAGATACACCCAAGACTGTCATCAGGAGCCATGGGAAGGGTTAGAATAGAGAAAATCCCTTAAAAATGCCCAGCTGTTATCACTGCAAAGCTGGGTTTTAGCTAATAAAGCAGCCGGGACTGCCTGCATTACCCCAGTAATCCCATACACAGATAAAGAGCTGCAGGTGAAACGCAATAGGTGGGCTCCTCTGGGCCATGTCCTGCCAAACTTGAGCACAGAAACCCTGTAAGGGGCATGTCCTTGTCAGCAGTTTGGGAACAGGGACAGAGAGGTCCCAGACCCAAGCCCCACAAGGGAAGGCAGATTTCAAGCCTCTCCACTGGTGAACAAAGCACCTCTGGCAGAAGCCAAGATTACTCCAGACCCTGAAGCCACATCCCCGTGACGACACAGAATTTAACACAGGTGGTGTCTGCAGTGGCCCCAGGCAGGAGTGGGTCCGTGGCTCTCACTTGCCCTGGGCTCACTTGGACTCTGAGCCTTGTTTGCTGCATGCCAGGAGAGCAGCAAGTACTCACGTGGGGGTAAATACTGCGTCATCAGAGGTGGCTGCTGCTTACCTGAGCCCACCTGGGGCCGGCAGTGCCTTCACCTCCCCTCTCCACCAACAGCCAAGCACCCAAATAACCTCCCTCATATAGCCCGGCCCCTCCAGCCAGGACTGGGGGAGGTTTCTGCTCGCTCTTAAATAAGCACTGTCCAGATTCAGCCCATCCTCACTGAAACACAGCATCACAGAAGCAGAGAATTGTCTACGTTGGAAGGGACCTTTGAGATCATCAAGTCCAACCATTAACCTGACGCTGCCAAGAACCACCACTAAACCGTGTCCCTCAGCAGCTGAACCAGGCTTTGTTAGAGGGAGGTGATTGCAAAGGAAAGCTTTGGGCAGTGGCTGATGGATGTGCTACAGCCGGGGGTGGATGGGGGATGGTGCCCACCTCTCATCTGGGTCATGCAGCATTGACGGAGCATCTTCTGCTCCACATAGGTGAGTGTGGAATGAATATTTTATACATAGTTGGTCATTTTTCACTCATTGTCACTTCTATGAAGTGGCTCCAACCTGCAGAAAACTTAGCTGGAGGGGTATAAAATAATATTTCAAGTTCCAACACTTTCATTGATTTAACATTTTTCCAGATACTCCTCCCAGTCCTTACTCGCGTTGCTCCTTTACCTGTCATGGTCTTCTTTTAGGCATAATTTCAGTATCTATTACTTTAATCCCAAAATGGTGAGGGAGTGCTACATGGAAAAAAAAAAAAATAATGGGAAATAAGCCCGGCAAATGGAGTTAAGGAGAGATAGGAAGGAGCCAGGGTCTGTCAGCTCCCCGGGGCCCCGCAGGATGCCTGCAAATGACAGACAGCATTTCCCGAGTATCAGACGAGGCCAAACACATTTCTTGATAAACTAATTAAGTAAATGTGTTGAAACAATGTGAGCGCGACCGGGTGCTCGCTCCTCTGCGCCGCGCTGGCTGGGGCTGCTCCCGGGGCAGGAGGCAGCCCTGCGGCTGCTGACGAGGGTACGGCAGGGGGTAAAGCATCCTTCCAGGGAGATGGCACCCCAAAAAGTGCAATTTGGGAGTGGGTTATGACCAGGGCCCCTTTTGGCACTGCTCATTGAGGGATCTCCAGGGCCTGCTTGAGGGAAGCTCAGTGGGTGACCATCTCTGGGGCCATCATCTCAGTGTGCTGAGTGAGCAAGGGTCATTTTATGGGGTTTGCCTGAGATAAAGTGGGGTACGCCGCGGTCCCCGTTAGCTGGGGTAGCACATGGGAGCAGCCATGTGCCAGGGGCTCAGCCCCAGGGCAATGCTCCCAACCCACGAGGGAGACATGACGTTTTGTGGGGTGAGACTGGCAGGTGAATAAGGGCTGCCAGCCTGGACCAGTTGAACATTGGCACTGGGAGAACTGGGGGACGTGGTGCAGGGAGCTTTGGGCTCTAGGTAAAACCAGCTGCACGTATTATTTAGTTACAGTACTGGTGCTGCTGGGGTCGCTGGTGAGAGCCAAGAGGAAGATGGTGGTGGCACCCTAGAGAGGAGGGAAGCCCAGCACATCCATGACATGCTTTACGGGGTGAGCTGGGAGGCAGCGTCCCTGGGGTACCCTGAGCTCACGCCGTGTCCATCAGTTCGGTGCCATGCATACAGATCGCACATCCACACTGGACCGTGACCGTGGCGCAGTTATGCCTTTAGATCTTCTATTTCTTCATCCACACAAGAAGCACCACTGGGTTCAGCACAACGCCCTGGACATTTTCTGCCTTTATATTTTCCCTGCAGCCAAAAACAGTCAGCAGATTCTCAGGAGAGCGGTGCCATGGCTGCTCTCTGCCCGGGCTGGGGACTCCCTTCCTCCACCCGCTCAGGGCTGGACCCCCCGGCAGCAGCAAAAAGAAATATTCCCATCCCGCATAATTGCTCGCAGGATGAAAGATTACATCCTATCCTTCCTTCTCCTCCCTCTCGGTCCTCCGCTGCCTTCCAAACACGACGTCGGGCCGTGCGTATCCTGAGCAGCGTTCGCTCAGACACGACAACCTGGACTTGACCCCTGAGGTTTTGGCTCCACAGAGTCTTCCTGGCCGTTTCGGGCAGCAGAAACCTCTGTCAGCACCGGTGATGGATGGGTTCAGTGGGAGAGAGGCCTACAGACAAAAAGTCTTGTGAACACAGCGACAGGCAAAAATAAAATAGACCTCGAGCAGCAGCAGCTCGCTCATGGTTCTCAGACACAAAGGGCCGTCCCTCCTCAGGGACACTTGGTTGTCACTGTCCTTTCTGCGGCCCATGCTGTAGATGGAGAGTTTTCTCTCTTGCCCAGGCGTGTGTTGGCTTTCAGGCTTTCCCACCCTTCAGCTTAACTGTCAACAGCTGGAAATAAAGCAAATAACAGCGAACGTTTCTCTGGTGTGTTAAGAAGCAGCGGTGTGGGCCTTCCAGGTGGAGGGAGTGCCATCATAGATGCAGTAAACACCTGAGGCCACATCTCAGTTTATCCACAACCGAACTCTCAGGAAAGCAGATGGTCCACGATGGTATCTCCAACTAAACGTTGTGATCAGTCTGGCTTGACCGACAGATGACTTCACTATATTGTGCCGGGTCAGGGCATCCTTTGGGCAGGATCCATCTCCTGAAGACTGTACCACCTGCAAGATGTCACCAAACTAGAAGTGCTCTGGCACCCCTGCCCAGCGCCCACCCCTCACAGCTGCCAGCGCACCCTGGGTTGGGCCTTCGCACTGCAGGAATCCCTGGTGAGACACATCCCGGGGACCGATCTCAGAAACATCAGCCTCTTGACTCCTCTGCAGCGCCCGGGCAGCCAGCACAGCCAGAAGAGGAAACGAGGGCAGAGGAGAGAGGATCTGACCTTGTGTTTCTGCCTTCTTTTCCAGATTAAGCCATTTCCTTGTAAGAGACACACACCCTGCAGTCCAAATATTAGCTGAGTTTCCATTTCAGGCGATGCCATCATCAGCAAACTCAATCCCAGCATGCGTTTGCACCTATTCTCCATTTTATGACATTTTAACATTGAAACTCGATTCATTTTTTAAGACTAGTCTTTCTTTTGTGCATCCAGCGCAGAAGGCAAGGTCACCTGAAGCACTGGTGACCTGTGAGCACTGCATTGGGGGAACATCAAACTGGAGAGACAAGTCACAGCAACCCTTTGTCCCTGTCCCAGCTCCACGTGCAGAGCAACGCTGCTTCTGGGGACAGCTGAATTCATGTCCCTCCTTATTCCACCACCAAAGCAGCAATAGGAGCCGCGTTGCGCAAACCGCTTCCTTCAACCAAGGGGGCTCAAGGCTGAAGACTAATCCTTTGGGAATACTGACTCTCACCGAGGAACAGGGGTTGCTGTAGGACGGCGACTGCGTGTGCTCCGAACCCTTGCCCTTATTGCTTGTGCCCCCTTATTCACCTGGTGCTTTATGATGGGTTATGCTAACATACATGAAATTTAATTTCCGGTTATTAACCCACAGAAAGGTATTGCTGTTTTCAGAGAAATTACACTGCTTCCAATTAGCGTTGCCCTTTGGTTTATGGTATGTTGTTTTTCTTGAAAACCTTTGAACCAGGTTGTACACCAGCTGAAGGGCACTCTGGGGCTGTTAATAAAGATTAACTCTTTTGAGCAAATACGCGTTCCGATTCATTTGTGAGGATTGCGCTGTCGCAAAGGATCCCAGGAAATGCTAGACGGGCTCTTCGCTTCCCCTTCGATTTTCTCCATATATATTTTGATGCTTTCCTGTTCCTGGGGTGCCATTTTCCAGCCTTGCCAAAGGAGGTGTCCTTCTTTCCATTCTCGCAGCAGGTTGGTCATGACAAAGTAAGAGCTGCCTCAGAAGCTGGACGTTTAGCAACGGCCCCGCTTCTGCTGGAGAAAGGCTTTGGGCTGGCTTTGCCCAACCCCTCCGTAAAACTTGCATAGACAAGAGGAAACCGGAAACACCAAGAGAGAAATGGGGGTGGTTGTCACCGAAGAACAGAGATGTACAAATCTATCTGACCGCCTTGCTCAGGCTTTACTCTCGCTGCCCATCTTTCCCTGTGCTACCATGAAATTTTATATCTCCAAGTCACCTTTAGTCTTTCTGCTCGCCAGGTCTCATTTACCCACCACCTCACCTTCAGACTACCAACGTACAGTACAAATAGAAAGGAAAAAGTGTCCTCAATGTATGTATTTTCACCCCGACTGGCCTTCAGCTTACTTATTATTACCTTACGCTTCTATCACGCTTCCAAAGGCCGAGGTCTTCCATGCTCATTTATTTTGTCCTTTCCTTGGACCTTCCCCAGTCAAAATACTTAAAACCAGGGGGGGAAAAAAGAAAATTTACCTTCAGAAATTCAGCTTTCATTCCTGCCTTTCAGCCAAATGCTTCTCTACGCTTCTCGCAGCTCCCACAGGAGAAATGTGGTTTGCAGTGGGGGTACTTGTGCTATACCGCCGCATGGTGAGGTGATGGGTTTTTGTCCAAGAAGGATGACAACTCAAAATATTTCAGTTTTCCTTTATTAAAGCTGTTTGCACAACCAGCACTTGAATTTTATACTTCTCTCATTTAAACGAGGCGTGCAGCCTGTCCTGTTGTTCTGCACATAACAACAGACTTCTCAGATCACTTGAGGAGGATATTGGTGGTGTTTCTGATTAGTTGAGGGCAACTTTCCTCTTAGGGCACTATGCCAGGCAAAGGGGCTGTCGAAGGTGAGCCCACAGCCAACCACTGTCACTGCTGCAGCCTCTCAAAATAATGCTGGTTATTAGCTTTTTACCACCCAGGCTATGACTTGGTGCTAAGCAATGAACAGCAGCTGGTGGATCTGAGCCACCCACCACTATGTCTTTCATCTCAACCCTTAGATTTCCACTGGCTCCGTTTTTTCCCCCCCTCCTGTTTTGTCTGGGTGGCATGAGGCATAATTTTGCACTTATTGGGTGCTTCCTGCCTTGGTGCTGAGCTTCCGACGCCTGTGTTACCCCATAGATGCACATGACTGCGGCCTGGACCTCCAGGACAGAACATAGCAATGTCACCTTTATCCCCATGCTCCAGGGAGACAGAGACATCTCCCATCTCTGAAAACCTACCGTTGGGCTCTTGGAGCACCAATGTGTAGAGAAGTCCATTATCTTAGGTCCCTGCCCATGGCAGGGGGGTTGGAACTCAATGATCTTCAAGGTCCCTTCCAACCTAAACCATTCTATAATCTTCAATTTCAAGCAAAAAATGCGTGAATTAAACAGACCCATTTGTGAACAGGTTTGATGTTTAGGGAGGCAAGGTCTACACGGACTTCATTACAGTTCAGGAGCATCTCACCCATCTGAGGATGCAAACCCAAGATGAGATCTATGTGCCAGACAGGCATAAGTCAATATATTCCTTGGCAATACTCATTCCCTATGGAAGTGAGGGGCTTTGCTCCCCACCTGTTTGAACGGACTTGTTTAATCTACTGTCCTGGGCTGGCGCTGCTCCTGAGAGCTGCTCTCTGAAGCGGTGAACCCGAGATCCTGAGTGGGAAATACTTTGCGCTTATCTGTTTTTGGCACTGCCATATATCTGCAAGGATGTGCGGTGAGCAAAATGGCTGCAGCCTTGGTGGGTCTGCAGACATTTATTGTGAGAAGCAGCTGGGGAACAATCAAAGTAATTGCTCTGGGCCGATGTACGTGTTTCTAATGAGTCTCGTTGCAGAGGGACTTATTCAGTGTGTCTGCATTATTTACACAGGACACCACTATCAGTAAAAGGCCTTATTATCTACTCTGTATTCGTTTCTACGTCTTTCAGTTTAGCAACTCTCGAATTCAGTGTGGTTGGTTTTTTTTTTATTTATTTTTATAGCTTGTTTCCTCTTTAGTGATATTATCACAGAGCCAATAAAAGCGCTTTCCTTCTACATCTGGTCAAGGAAAGATTTTGCTGGGTACACGAGTCATATTTCTGAAAATGCCTCCAAGTGAATATAAAAAGCTGTTGGAAGCAATTGAGTTTACTGTTGCCTTATGTACTGTCATTAATTAGGAAATGAAGCAAACTTCATTTTATATCACTTGTAATCAAAATGTTACGGTCTTAATGAGAAGCTTTCCAAGTGCGGAACCTGAAAACAGACTCAGTTCTCGTACAAATGAGGAGGGAAGGAAAGGATACAGAGAGGCTTTAAATTTTAAAAGACAGATTTTCAGGGTGACAGTGTGAGGAAGGCTGCCCTGCAGCGGGGCAGGATGAGGGCAGCTGCCCCCATGGGCGGGCAGGATAACAGCACATTGTAGCTACCCCATAACCTGGTGGCTGCTGTGATTTATTCTATCACTGCAGCATCACGGTAACTCTGGTACCTGGCCAAACTGCAGCTCACAGTTTGGTTCCCATTCTTGGGTACCACAAACCACTGATCTTCAGTAGTCACTCTTTTCCTCTGCTTTAGATTAAATTGTCATTTTTGCCCCCTAATTCTGTTTTCATAAAGTTCAGGGTTTTCCTGATCCCTTTTCCTGCCTCCCAGTTCAAAACATTGAGCAGGACAAAATATATATAATAAAAGAAATACAAACAAAATACTTTAAAAGAAAAAAAAAAAAGCATTTCATCAGCAACCCCTTTTTTCACGACCTTTAACATTAGGTGCCTTTGTCAAGTCCATTAGGACCATATCTGCGCTTTCCGGAGTTTGAATGCTTTCATATATTTGGCTCCGTATGAACAAACTGGTGGAGCAAACATATTAGTAGATCATTTGCCATGTACATGATTCAGATACCCAGACATGTACAAAACCCAGGCAGGGATTAACCAAGTCTGACAGCACTGAAGTGACTCCAGTTCTGTGTATGTATAAGCGATAATGAACCAAAGGCCCTGTTTGTCTTCAAATAACACACAAAATGATTAATTAGACGGAGGGGCATGAGTAATAATCACAATATTATATGCTCTACCATAATGGAACGCTGCTCTCTTCTTGCTTTGTTCCTCTAATCTCTGAGAAGCAAATATCCACAGGGTGTTACCAGCAGAGCTGGAGGCAGATTGCAGTTGCTCACACTTTATAAGCAGCACTTCTTTCCCATTGTGATTTTATACCCCCGGGACATACAGAAAACCTCTTTAGAAAATACGTTGCTAAAGGATTAAAGGGATCTGCAGGGGGGGAAAAAAAAAGCAAAGAGTTCCAGTTGCAGATTGCAGACTTGAACATGTTCCCGTTAAATTCAATGGCAAAGTTTTCTTTGATTCAAGGTTGGATTCTGAGTGTTTCATCATAGAGGTATTCCTGGGTAAAAATCATATAGTTTGTCATAGAGACACATTAAAAAAAAAAAAAGAAACAGTTGCTCAATCCCTTTTCCTGTTTAGTCATCTACTTCTGATGTAAGGCAAAGCTGCTCCTTTGAATATTTACGAAAGCAGCTCTTCTGGTGGTGGGGTGGTGATGGGGACACCCTCGGAGGTGCTGGCGGGGGCTCGGGCACAGGTCGCTCGCTCCGGAGTCGGCAGAGGGAGCAGCAGCCCGGGCTTGCTCACCTCCCCGCGTCCCTCGGAGGAGCAGCCTGGACAGCAGGTTCCCAGCACAAACCGGAGAGCAGAAGGTGAAGCCAGGAGCCACCTCACACGTTGCTCCACGGCCCCGAGAGCACAAGCCTGCTTCCAACCCGCCTCTGCAATCGCAGCCCCGGCCTCCACCCCTGTCCCCCAACCAGCTAAACAGCCAGCGGGAAAAGGGGGGGAAACCCCCCAGCGCCTTTACATTATGACCTGCACTCACCCGGGAAGCCCACGCACCGTGTACAGCCCCGGGGCAAGCGCAGGAAGGGGCAGTGGGTTTGAAGTTAAACCTACATACAACGGTTTGGGTTGGAAGGGACCTTAAAGATCATTTCATTCCAACCCCCCTGCCCTGGGCAGGGACACCTCCCACCAGCCCAGGTTGCTCCAAGCCCCGTCCAACCTGGCCTTGAACACCTCCAGGGATGGGGCAGCCACAGCTTCTCTGGGCAACCTGTGCCAGGGGCTCACCGCCCTCAGAATCAAACGAGTTATCCAGCTAAACAGCCACGCTTCTTGTTTTCCTCATTTAAACAACAAACCCCATTTTTCTGTATTGGCTATATATAGCTTTGCCATCCTCCAAGTTTAAAAATATTATAGGCAAATTCCTGTCTTTGCCTATTTTTAGTTGCTATTGTCCACTTTGACATTTTGGTGTACAATATTGACTTGGATGCGCAGGGACCTGGCAGAGGTTTTGAAGGGGGTTTTCAGTAGGAAGTGACCGGGGAACACAACCTGTGATGCATTTCTGCATCTTAATTCATTAATTAGAGCTCAGCCCAAGGGAAGCCAGTGCACTTCCTCAAGTACCACTTTATCTTCTCCCCCCAGGGACCCTCAGGTTTGGAGGGAGCAAGAAGGTGATCACACCCTCTGCGTGAGAACCAGCCCCAGACAATGGTGTTTCCTAATGCATGCTTGCTTTATGCAGCCATATTTTTCTCCTTCAAATGACTCCCACCTCTCTTTCCCCAAAGATGACCTGGTTTTGGGGGGTGCACTTTGCAAGCAAGCCATGCTCAAGTGGAAGCAGCATTAAGTTTTTCAGTCCCCAGGGTACTTCTGTCTCAGCAACATGAGTTTCTGGTGGAAATTTTTGTCTGGGATTGCAAAAGGGCTTTCTCATTTGTTTAGCAAAGTAAGCTGTTTCCACCATGACCTCTTGGTCCAACTCTGCCTTTGAAGCACCTCACATTGGCCATTGATGGACAGGGTAAATGGGGATGTGAGAAACCCTCCCAGGCTGTGCCAAGCTCTTGCTCACGTCAGAAGGACCTGAGGGAGTCAAAGGAAAGGTGTTCTTCCAGCCTACTCTAGAAACATTAGCTGGATAAGCTTGGGAAAGCAGGTAACTCCTCATGATTTAACTGTTCTTGCAACATTGCAGTAACCTCTGAAACACAGAGCCAGGCAGCTCTGCCAGCACAGCTCATGAACATCAGCCTTTCCTTCACCACCTCCTGGCCCACAGCACCCCATTCCCGTTGGGAATTCCCCCTTCTCTTCCCCACAGCCTCTGAGGAACCCTGCGCCCCATAACCGCGCTCCTTGCCAGCCCTGACATTTACAAACACGCTCCTGTGACCGACCTCGGCGAAGTTGGAGTCTGATGCAGAAGGGAAAATATTCCCTTCACTTGACATACCTACGTGTTAAAACGAAACAGGCTTGCGCAGGGAAAAACCTCACCCTTATCGGTGTGACATTGTGGAGTCCCACGATCATAATCCAATATTAGCGTGCGATAGGGATCCCGCTGGTGGTGCAGCCCGTGCCGGGGGACAGATTGGACCTTGGGGGTGACCTCTGGCTCGCAGGTCTGCCTTCACCTGCTGCACACCCCCAGCACGTCCCCGCTCCAACATGGGTATTTTTGACTTTGGGAGGAGGGATGAAGGTCTGGGACCCTTTCTCCTCAGCCACTGCCATTCTGCAAAGTGCTCTGTGAGAGGGACCAGCCTTCAGGAATACCCAGATCTCTCCGGCCCTCCATCACACCCCAAAAGCTTCCCAAGCTTATGGCAGGAAGGACAGTGGAAAACAGGGAGAGCTCTGCGCTGGGAAGATGCAGTGGGGCTGAAGGGGAGGTTGGATGCAAATCAGTGCCTCCTCCCATCGGTCTGCCCTCCAGATGTGGCCCTCTCTTCCACCCTGGAGGCCACGAGCTCATTTGGGTTCCCGCTGTTTGTCTTACACTTGCTCAATCATCCCAGTTTTCAAGGACCTCACCTTTTTAATGCAGTAATCACAGGAGGTGTGGGAGTGCTGCTATCTGCACTTTATTCTGCTAAAACCCACTTCCCCCTCAGCACAGGGCAGTGGCTCTGGGGGACATATCAGCTGCTCCCCTTTTTGGGCACAGAAGGAGGCGTGGGGAGCCAGGCAACTTTGTCCCCAACAGGCACATCCCTGAGCTGCCCCTGCTGAGCCACAGCTGGATTCATCCCTCCAGACCAAACATCCCACATCAGCGGTGCAGTCATCCAAGGGTCCACCTCGAGTCACTGGACCTGCGTGATCCAACCGCCCTCCTCACCCACGGAGATAACAGACTGCTTTTTAAAGCACAGGCTGAGATGCAATAGCATGAAACAAGAAGCTGAATCTTTAAGGGAAAAAATCAAACGTTCCAAGGCTAGTAAGAAACTGTAAGAACCCACTGAACTGGAACAAACCAGAGTGGATTTGCACTAGCAGAAACTTTTTTGCCCCCTGAACAGTCCATGCAGGGGTGACACCGGCACCCCCTGCCCAGGCTGCGCGGTGCAGGGGACAGCAGTCCCCGGCTCAAAGGTTATTGCCTGAAGCGGAGTCCGGCCCACGGCCCTGCTTCTGGAGAGGGCTGGTGCACAGAAGCAAGCAGCTTTCCATGGTTGCCCCCTCCTCTGAGCACGGTGTGGCTTTGCTGAGGAACACAGAGCTGAAGGCCAGCAAGCTTCCACCTTCCTCATCCAATGGGGACCCATGAGAGTAAACCTTGTTCCCTCACCCTGCAAGCAAAGCCCAGCCAAAGCACCCAAAGGGACTCCGAAACCTTTCCTCTTTTTGTAAATAAAGTGATATATGTCAAAGCGTTATACTTGGATGCGAACCCAAAAAGCCCTGTGCCAAACAATGAGCTTCGGCGCATTGAAGCCATATGCTGTGCGGGGAAGGCTGCGACCGAGTCCTCCTGACCCCCGGCACACGCCGAGCCCCCCACAAAGCCCTGCCCACCGCTGGCAGAGCCAAACCGGCCACATGTGCCTTTTCATATTTATCATCCTATAATCTCTCTGGCTCAAGAAAGGACATTTAAGATGTCAATCATACTCCCATTGCTGTAGCGATTCGTTGGTGCGGCAGAATGAGATCCTGGGAGAAACCCTCTTGAAGGAAAGGGGAGGAGAAACAGGCTGGGGAGTCGGCAAGGTCAATTCACTGGGGAATTGCTTTATTTTTTAATTCAAGGCAAATCCAATCATGCTTGCTGACTACTTTAAGGAAAAACCACAATTACCTCAGGCGCTAACAGCCTGCAGAGACAGGCATAGCTCGGGACTGACCCGAGTTATATCCCTAAACAAAAACCAGACTGAAGTTTTGTCCAAACCAGGGGCAGGAGAAACAGGACAGCCAATGGCACCGCTCGCCCAGGCAGCCACGTACCGCTTCCCCCAGTTGTGAGAGCTAAAACTAACATTGAAGTTTAACACGTAAGGGTTAGAGGATGCGAGAAACCCTCCTTTTGCTTTACACCCCCTTGTAGCTCTGCCTGTGCTAGATAACGACATCAAATCAGCAGCGCAGGCAGCAGCCTGGTTACTTGCATCCCTCACCACATCCGTGAGATGCACACAAGCTCCTGAAAGCCCAACAGTTGTCCCGGCCCTACCAGCATCCCTGGCCCGGCCATCAGCGAGAGCCACACGCGGCTGCCGAGAGCATCCATTTATCACCGAGACAGCGGAGATCCTACTCAGCACTACGGAAAAGCTCTTTACGTCATAAATTGTATTTAAAGGCTCTTTCAAGAAGACAAGCAAATTTAAGAGGGCAGTTAGCTTCTGGCACTTGGATGCATAACTTTATTTGAGTATTCAATTTCCTCCTTCATTCATAAAGTAAACATCAGAGTTATCTGAAAGTGACTGTATACTCATGCAGTGTTTTCTTAAAAGAGTCAATAGGAGCAAGGCGACATAAAATGCTTCAGAGAGCATGACACAGGAAAACACAAGCCTTTAAATTATACACATTCAGGAAACGGTTGAATTCAGCGTTTTAGATGGAAAGGTTAAAATGTTTGTGCTGAATTGTATTAAATCTTTCACCAGTAAATCCTGTAAGGAAGCAGAACATTTGAAGGAGCCTACTCATTCCCAGTGTCTAGGAAAGACTCCCAGAGTTTCAAAGGAAAACGTCCATTAATCTCCTTGGACAAGTGCAATCTAATAAAAGCTGTTGTTAAATTAAGGCAACTTTGTTATTAAGTGTTTTCCAAATTTAGTCTATTTTTCCCCCCCCCAACAAAATCCCTTTTTGTTCTGAAATGGAGGACCTTTGCTGCCTTTCGGCCCAAAATGATCTTTTTTGGAAAGACTGCTGCATAGAGGATCGGAAGTCCACCTACTAGAGAATAGTTTTGTTTACTACACATCTGCCTTTACAGGATTTTTGTATAGATGGAAGAGGTTTGGGTTTGGGCACCACCTTAGTGATATAAATATCCTACTGCCCTTTACGCAGCAGAGGAGGTCCCCGTTGCTTCGGGAGCACAGAAACCCAGCAGGAGCCACGCTCCGGCCCCGGGGAGGACAGCGTGGTGCTGGCAGGGATGGCCACGGCTGCTCAGCACCGCTCCAGGATGGGTTTGCAGATTGGGGTCCGTCAGCAGGACTATCCCACACCCACTACCTGACTCCAGCAGTGGTTGCAGTTCTCAAACACAATCCCAACTTTACCATATAGATTGTTTTTACTCCAATTCCATGACAAAATCCAAAGTCAAGAAACCAAGGCCATTCCTCCCACCAACCTCCTGTTGGACCTTTGGCAAGTCACTTTGCCTCATTGCATCTCGGCTCCATCACTGACAAAGTGTGGATGTGACAGATGACCTCTCGCATGAAGATGACACCAGAAAGTGCCCTCATCACCGCAGGGTTAAAGGTGGGGAACCGAGCTTGAAAGTCTGATAGAGATTTAACATTTTACCAATGTTTTACCAAAAATCCCTCTGGGGAAGGGAAGGAAATCAACTGACAACAGGACAGCATATTCACAGCCTTTTTCCAAATTAGAACTGAATTAATACACAATTTCAGTGGAGGACTGAAAAGGCATAGCTAGATTTATTTTTAAAAAAAAATAAAGGAATTTAGCACTTCTGGAGTCTGGAGAGCCTGAGGATCTGAAGCATTGAAACTTGTGAGCTTCTCCGTGGTCAATTCAGACTTGGCTGGGAAGGGAAATTCTCAGCTTTCTTACAAAACAAACTAAAAGCAAAACAAACCACTTTTCCTGGTGAGACTTTCATTCAATTCTGCAGACTCAGGAAGCTCACGAGATAAGGCTCCACGCCGAGGATACGCTCCAAGCTGGCTGAAGCCTGGCCCCAAGCTGGCAATTAGCAGGAAAGCAGCACGCTTAATGAATCGACACATTTGGGCAACCTGACTCAGTATGGAAAAATAACCTAAAGATTTACGGTGTTTTCTGCAGCCCAACCGTGCACCTCAAAAAAGGCACCAGAGATAACAAAAAGCATGTCGGTCTCCCAAGAAACCCCCCAAATTTCCTGGGTTTAAGTAGGACTGAGAAATCACAGGGATTTCTCCCCGACTTTTCTTTTTTTCACTCCTAGTTTTGGATCTCAGTGGGAAATTCAGAAGCACTCAAATACCGAGTTTTAAAAAAAAAAGCTTATAAACCTCAAATCAGATTCTGGTTTTGTTTAGATTTGGTTTCTGATGACGAGATAAGTAGATTCCCATTCCACCCAAACCAATTTCCTACTAATTACGGACTGATCCCCAGCCTGGTTTTCTTTGGAAAAAATCAAAACCGAATTTAATTACAAGAGTGGAAGACAGCTATTTTAACTGGAAAACACAGATGCTGTTGTGGTTTTATTTTTGGCTTTTGCCTCCTGCAAATGCAGGAGGGCTCGGTTGCCATTTATTCAGGCTGCCTTCAAAAAACAAAAGAAACCCGGTCCCCGGTGACCTCGCTCAGCGTGCTCCAGATGTAACTGATTTTGTGGTTATGTTACAAGCCCCATTGACACCGCTGTAACTACAATGATTGGTGATGCACGAACCGAGCCAGAAGGGAAAAGCAAGCCAGAAAAGGAGAAGTCAAGAGGTATCTCTCGTTGCAGAGCAGCCGTAGGCTTCAAAAAGTTGAAGAAAAACCGCTCTCTGTGCAAGACCTTCTGAAACCTGGAGGTCCCGAGGAGGAAAAGTGCCAACATCTCAAACCACCTAGCGGTGTCCCCAATCTGCCCTGGCTGCCGTGCCCCGAAATTGTGCAAGGCAGTGCTTTTCCTGCCTGCAACTTTATTTTAGACACAGGTACGAATTTCCAGGGGTAATTCCCAGGGCAGGCGCAGCGCTCCCTCCCTCCCCACCAGCACCGCAGGGCGCTGCTCCTGCTCGCCCAACCACCCCACCGCAAGGCGATGGGGCACGTGTGGCTCTTCTCTCCCCACGTTTATGGCCATTAAGTCTGCAAAGGTAACACCGGCTGTGAAACGGGGGTGCCCGGGGCACCCCACGCAGCAGGGGAAAGGCAGCAACACGAGGACCGATTCTGCGTCATCTTTGTCTAAAGATAGGGGCGAGCAGCAATGTCAAAGTCGATAACCTCCGAGCAGAGCCTGCCTGAGAGGGAGCACTGTTATTAAAACTCGCTTCTCAGAAATGAGTTATCCATTATTAATATTTTAAATTGTTAAATCCTTTCTAATCATGTTTTAATATGAGGCAAAGCTGCATGATTTAAAAGCAAAGCTCAAGCCGCTGCCAATCACTCCTGGGCACGCAGCAAAGCAGGAATACTGATGAGACCAACTTTCCTGCAGGGAAATGTACTTCTGGAAGAGCTTTGCTGGTCCTCGGCCTCCTCCCAGAGAAGCTGCGTGGCCTTTTACGCTTTGGGACTTCCCTGGGGAGCCACAGACGCTGCAGGTACGTTTACCCCGAATGCAGAGCACAGAGCCAAGCTGGCACACAAAGCTCGTGCTCACGGAGCCCCGTTGTGGATGCAAGGCCGGATTTCGGAGCAAGCTCGGTGATGTACCCAGACAGTCACACATCCAGCAACAACGTCCCTGTTCCCTTTGTTTTTATCATGGGCTATCTACAGACTCCTGTGGAACCGCGAGATCCTTCTGGCCCCTCCGCTCGCAGGAGGGATTTGCTCCTGGGGAAAGCCTGTTTTGGGGCATGACCTGCAGCACCGCTGCCACCAGCGACCCAAGCTAAGGGTGTGGGTTGCTGTTGACTGGGTTGAACTTGGTTATGGAGGAGTGACAGTCCATATTTATCACTTGTTCCTGTCAACGGAAGGTGATGGCAGCATGTTCAGCTACACCTGAGTGCCAAGTCAATCCCAAATCTCACCTCATTATTGTATCAGTATTGCTAAATATAGAAATAATATATCCTTATTATAGCCACGATGACATAAGAGTTTTTCAATGCTGTAGGACAGCAGAAAAGCAAACCTGCACCCTTCCAAGGGAATCCCCATGGAGTGAGGCTCAACCACCACCGTTATTCCTGAACGCTCACCATAAGCCATCACCTTCCGTGGAAGTCCTCTGCTCCTGTTTGGTGCTGAGGCATTATTAATCAGGGAGGAAAGATGTCAAGGTCAGGCTCGGGAGTGACAATCACCCTGCGGTCCCTGTCTGTGCTCTCTCACAGGGCTGGCAGAGCCCCACGGCGCGGGAACGTGCTCCCACAAAGCAAACAAAGGTGGATCTGAATAAACTGCCTCCCCAAAAGGCCACTTTACGGTGCCCTTTGAGCAGCGGCTTCCCCATTTAACGTTTATGCCTACAGATCCCTCTACACACACAGAGCATCTATTATAGCCTCCGTCACGCTCGGGGTAAATGATTAACACTGCCCATTCCACCTTGCCGCTCACCTTAGTCCTCCTGCTGGCACAGGGAGGGGTGGTGTCTCCAGCACCGTTTTCCTGCCCCGTATCACTAAAAGCAGCTCAAGCACCCCTCCAGTGGGGGGTTGGAGGGGGCTCCTGCAGCAAAACGCCCGTCATTTCCATTCATTTCACGAGCCAGAGCTATTCTTCTTTATTACAAGCGACAGAGCAAACAGATGGGAAGAACGATACCAACACCTGAAATAACAGCGACATTAGGGCCCCGCTCCGCGTCCCGGCTGTGCCCACCTCTCCTTTCCTCCCATTCAATCCTTTGGGAGGTCCCGCAGGAGGGGCATTCCCAGTATTGCGCTGGAGCAGGGGAAAAGCGGGCACAGGTGAGAGGGGGACAAGGGCTGGAAGTTTCCACCAGTGTTTGCTTTAAGCCATTTATTTGGTTCGGAGGGGAAAAAGCAGTAAGAGGCTCTCTGACTCTTTTCTATCCATCCTTTCACCCATGTGTGCTCTTATTTGTGCTCAACCCTGAGATGAGGGCTCCCAAAGCTTTCACAGGCATGAAGCGGCTGGTTTTGCACCCAAGGCAAGACAGACTCTTCCACTTGAATGACAAAATTCCCCCACCTTCTCCTGTTTTCTTCTGGATCATCAGGAAACCATAAATAGCATCCTGTTAAGGAGGTTAAATGTGTATAAGGGGGACCGAATCAGCACTGTTGCCGTGTGCCAGCTGAGGAATCAGCCCTAGAGGCACCTCAGGCTCCAACAGTTTCAAACACCGCAATAGCGAAGGTCTGCTCTTGGCCACGTTTCACACTGCTGTAGAAATGCTTTTTAGAAAAGCTTTCTTTAAATTCCAATACTTTTGCCGTTCCTAACGACATTAAAGACAGCCCACAAGAACAGGAGAAAGGCTGGTAGATGCTAACCGTCCCGGTGGCATCAGAGCACTGTAGATAAAGCTGCTTTTTGCCAAGTTTTACCATGAAAACAGTCCCTCACTGCTCTTCTTCCCTCCCAACACCTACTGTATCCATGACACATTACCTGTGGTGGTACTCTTGGGTAGAAATTTTACCAAAACACAAGATGTGGGGTTTTCAGAGAAGACAACAGGACATGGGCATAAATTCCCTTTAACAAGATCCTTTTTGGTATGTGCTGCTTCTCACCAAGCTTCGCCTTGAGGCGGAACTGCCTTGAAATAAAAACACTTTGCAGAAGGTGCTACTGCTCCTTATTAAGTCTCCTTTGGGTTATTCAATGTAAATTTGATGCTGAACAGGAAAGGTTCTTGGAGACATCACCTCCCACCAACCCCTGGCCACAAAGCTTTCTCCAAGAAGGACCACCTGATGTGATGAAAGGAGCAGAGCTGTTTGCTTTCTTCTCCTACGCATACAATGGTGAGATTGAATATTCAGCTCTGGTTTAGCTGCTGCACAAGTAAATAGCCTGGACACTCGATTACTGCAGCGCATTGAGCTGGAAAGCAGCCTGAGCTGTTTCTGGCTGGTACACAACCAACTTAGCAATAAAAAACACCGGAAAGGAGCAGGGAAGCAGCAGACAAGGACTGGGAAGTAACAGCAAATTGGCCTCTCTGCACCACCAACTGCTCCCAGAGCACTCAAAAACCAGCAACAGAGCCCCCACCCCGCCTAGAACACCGCCGTACCTGGCTCATGGCCTTGCTTCCACCTTCTCTCCAGGAAAAAACTCTTGATCCATCCACTGCTTCATGGACTTGCCAACCACCAGGACCAAGAAAGGGAAACTGGCTGCCCCCATCCTCTTATAACCATGATGGGCATGTTCCCCAGCTGGCGTAAATCAGCCTAACCAGTGACTTTGGTGCACAGCCTCACCTGGGGGCTGCCTGTCCCCAAAGCTCGTGCAGAGGAAGGGTCGGAGCTATCTGCCAGCTGGGTGGTGTTTGCGGTTCAGGCAGAGCCCGGTCGGCAGCTGAGCTCCACACAAGTCGTGCTGAGGACTTCTGTGAGCGCTGCAGGGAAAATGATGGCTCTCTGTGCTCCAACGTAAAAGTGACACCCCATTAGACAGTCTGGGGCTTTAGCAGAAATTCAACCACAACTTTCCATTTTCCATGCAGAAACTCAAAAAGAAACATCTTTTTTTTTTCCCTTCCTTTGGGAAAGCAACTGCTTGGGTGAGCAATGATTTTATTGCACTATTAATATGATCATAAACAAGAACAACATTTGTTTATAGGCTCAAGTGCTTCATTACTCACTCGCTGACTTGGTAAAAACCTCTGTGGCATCAGTATAAAGTGCAAAATGGAACAGATCATTGTAGTCGTGTTATAAAGTCATCTGGGCAGGTGACCTTTGAACAAAGGCAATTGATAGCTCCGAGGCAGCTGTACAACAACAGTAAAGATAATAGCTGTCCACAAGCCACCAGACCTGTAGGAGAGCAGATACCCGCCATGCCTGGGGAGGGGAGACAGCACCAAGGGGGCTGAGAGAGGTTTGGGAAAAAGAAGAAAAAGTCGATCTCTGAAGTGCATCTGTGAATCAGCCTTGTTTGGGGCTGGGCTGGGGCAGGGAGCGGTGGCGGTGGCGGTGGCAGCGGTTCAGGGCAGGACAGTGGGCGCCGCCTGGGAAACCCGTACCCTCCAGATCAGCTGGGGGGTCTGCTTCCCCAGGACCTCAGTTTTGGGTCCAATCTCCTCCGTTTCTGCCACCCCAACCGTTCAAACTGCGAGCGCGCGGGGCGAGGGGGGCTGTGCGACCAAGCGCCCGGAGGCCGTAGGGGCAGGAATGAGGATGTAGCATGAGGTGGGAAGACCCAAACTTTCCCGTGGTTTTTCTTCACACCTGTTGGGGCAAATGCTCCTCTTTGCCACGTAATGAGGGGTACAAAGGGATGTGGACCCCCGAGGGGAGGTCTTCAAAATGGCAGGTTGGGCGGGTAATGGCTGGAAGGTGCATGGGTCCCCCAGGTGTGGCCGCTGCACGGCCAGGACCCGCACTGGGTGAGGTTCCCGGGGTGCTGGCTCCTCTGGGGGTGCAAGGACCAGGAGGAAAGGAAGCCTCCCCTCTCCCGTGGGGCTGTGCGGACGGCGCTGCCTCTCCCATTAGGGCTGACCAGGAGACAGAGGTCTGCGGGGATGGCTCCTGCCTTGGGGACGGGAGCGAAAGGTTGGAAGACACCCCCGAGAAATGACAAACCAGCGTTGTGGATGGCGCCGTCCAGTGAGTGCAGGGAGCGAGCAGGAAGGAAAAATTACACATGTCCCGGTTGTTTCACTTCTTGTCCCTCTGCCTCGTTTCGTCAGCCACCAGCCCCCGGAGCATCCCGCCGCCCGGTCGACGGTTACCAACAGGCAATAAATAACATTGCTGGAGCCACTGGTGTCAACATCTTGGCATTGTTTGGGTCTTCTTGTTTGCCTTTAAAATAACTCTCCCCCTCGGGGTCACGCAGACGAAAAAGTGAGGACCCCCTGCCATCGTCCGTAGAAATCATCTTGCCATGACTTGTGTTGCCCTGCCTTTTTTTTTTTTGCCTGCAAAGTTTGGGGTTTGGGGAGCTGCCCGGGAGCGTTACTCACGCTACGCCCCGGACTCCTGCTCCCGACACGTCACCTCGGGCGCCTGCAGGTCGCCTAAGCCCGGGCCACATCACCCGTCCTCCTGACTCCCAGAGGCAGAGTTTGGGCTGGATTTGGGGACGGTGTCACCCCGCCAGCCCCGTGCTGCTGGCTTATCTGCTGCACGGCTGTGCCCGGCTCTGCTGCGCGTGTTGGCAGGCCAGAGAGTGGAAAAACAAACGGTGGAGACGTGGATCCGTGGTGAGAGCCCGGCCATGCAAACACGGCGCCCCACTGCCGAGCCCGGCGCCGCAGGGATGGATGTCCCTCCGTGACAGCCCCTGCCCCGGCACTGGAGCCTGGCATGACGCAAGCTCCTAATGAAGCTCTGGAGGCACAAGAAATGCTCCTCCAAAGACAGTTTTCATCCATGGGCTTTGATAGAAGGGTGGCTTGAAGCCCTCCATGCCCGCACAGGGCTGCGTCGAGGGACCAGCCGCTGAGCTATGGCAACACTGGAGGGGACCGATGCTCCCCAGTGCCTGGAGCATCTCCTGTCCTCCAGCAAGGGTTGCACGGTGGAAAGCATCATCCTCAATCCTCCATCGCGACTCGATGTCAGATTCACTCTCCCTGATCATCTTTAGCCTGTTGTTTATAATAAAAATCAAGCGATCCATCTCTTCTGACAAGAGGAAGAGTTGCTCCAGGAAGGCCTGGACAGGTCAACTTCTATATTAAGGATCTATTACTTGACGGCTTCCTGGCCATAAATAGCTGTCCAGCCAGGCTGGGGATTTTATTTAGAAATAACAAATAAAACAGGCCATAGAAGTAACTTTATGACCTTGCTCCCCCTTCACTTCCCACCCAGGTCCCCTCCTCGGCACGGTCTTCTCCTCACCCCCAGGCTCCTCAGGAGCTTCAGGGCCCCCTTGCATGCCCTCAGCAGAGCACATCTCCCCATGGCCCACCTCTCTGAGAAGCTGTAGAGACGCGCTGTTGCCAGCTTTTGGAAACGTGATGCGGGTTTTGCATCACTGATGATCTTTTGCTACAGCTCAGCTCCCAGAAATTATTTTCTACTTGGCTTTCATTAAAATAATTTCAAAGGAATCTCTGCCCTACATGGCTGAAAGCTGGAAGTCCTCCATTCAAAACATCCCCCAAACTGGACGCAAACAAATATACCTCCAACACATCCTTTACTTTTCAGTCCCTCAAACCTTTCTCTTAACTTTTGGAGGACTAACTTTGGATTTTCTAATGCTCCGAGTTGGCAATATCAAAACCAATCAGGAAATACAAAAGAAAACCAGCATTTCAGTATTCTTTTATTATTGGGAGGTTTTGCCCATTTTTGTCATGTGGTTTGCCTAAAATAATAATAAAAAAAATCTTTGTTTGGAGCTGGAAAGGGAAGAGCAGCGTGTTTATTTCATGTATGACTCATCAGCTCAGTGTCGATACGCTAAACGCTTCAGAAGCTAACACTCTATAGAGAGATGATCATTTTTAATATAAAACAGTAAATGTTTAAAACAACCGTTGCTTTTTTTTTTTTTTCCTCTTTTCTTCCTGTCGTGGCCAATAAAACATAAGGGAGGCCACACAGTTTACATTTTAATAAAATTAAGTTATTTGGTGCCACGTTATTACAGTCTTTATTGGAAAGTGGAATAAATTGCACACAGAGGAGTCATAGAAGGGAGAAATCACTGCGAATAAACATAGATTCTGGGATGCATTTATTTGCTGGTTTCATCTCAAAGGAGGAAGGCTTTCCTCTGGAAAACGGAGGCGGCCCCGGGGCTCTGGCCTCGGGGAGGCAACCCTGGGTCGCTCCGGCTGAGGACGAGCTGTTTGGGGAGCCGGTGCCGCAGCGGGGCCATCCCGGCCCCGTCCAGCCAATGTTTTCCACGCGCGTCCTCCAAGAGAAACCTGTCCTGCGGCCGCGGCTCGACACCCCGCGGCCCCCGAGCGCCGGGGCAGCCCGTCCTCCTGCCCATCCGCCGTTTGCAGGGCCAGCCGAAAACGTTGGTCCCGAGGCTTTTTGCTGGAGGTTGGGGGGTTTCTAGGCAAGCGCCAGGGCGCACCAGGAGTCCTGCCGGAGCGGCACGCTCAGCCCGGGCTGCGGGGCCATGGTGGTGGGGGAGAAGGTGTAGTCCTCGGGCTCGAATTTGAACTCGCCGTGGCCGCCGGCCAGCGCCTCGTCCGACTGGCTCTGCGCCTGCCCGGGGAGGGAAGAAGAAAGTCATTAGAAAGCCTGTGATTAGCCAACGGGTCACTCTCCCCCTTGTCGTAACGCGGTGGTGGGACTAGGATGGATTGTGAACAGGGTGGGTTATCCCTGATGCTCCTGTTGCCCTTCGGAGGAGCCCGGAGCCCGGCGGGAAGGGTGCTCCATCCCCAGCAAGCACAAGGACCAAGAGGGGAGGAGGTATCCCAGGGCCCATCTGCATTTATTTATTGACTAAACATGTCCAGTTTGGAGATCTCTAGGCGCGTGTATATTTTTTAAGAGCGCAGCACAAATCAGATTTATCGGTTTCAGCCAAAAAAAACCCACCCCTTTCCCATACGGCGCCGCTGGCGCCGCGCCAGGCGCTCGGGCGCTGGAGCTGAGCTTCCCCTCCACGCACGCGTGGTCAGCTTCGACTCAGCATAAAGATAGCGCTGGGTCACAAAATTTTGACGTGAGGGTTGATTTAGAGCCATTTTTTTCCCCTCTGCCAAGACAAAATTGCAACCTGCCCCAAAGAAATCCTCAGGGCAGAAGCACAGCCCCGCGATCTGGGGTCTCTGACAGCACTGCAGCTCTGTGAGCCTTGAGCACCTCAGGGCTACAAAGCACAGATAACGTATGCCCAGGGAGCCTTTTCTTGGGAGCTATAGAGGTTTCCACCCCGGGCTGATCCCACCGACTCAACGGGGTTGTAACTCCCAGGATTTCACGGCAGGAGATGAGAATCTAACTCAGCTCTGCGCCGAAGCCAGTTCACCACCGATCATCTCCGTGGCAGCAGGGCTTGGACCTCCCAGTTCCCCACTGCATGATGGAAGAGCTGATAGGGACACAAGAGGCTGAAGCTCTGCCTGGTCCACAACGTCTTGGCTCACGTTCCCTGCTTTCCTCAGTCTGAGGCAGTCCATCAGGCTGGTGGCCCCCAATGCAATGAACTAATTGCTGAGCCTCGTCAAGGCCAGTGACTACCGAGGTGTGCGGAGCATCCACCCCGGCAAGAGATGGCTGCGGGCCCCTGTGCCTTACCTGGGACACCGACACGATGGTTTGTCCAGGATACTGCGAGGTCGTGCTGGGCTCTGACTTTAAAGTGACCGTGCTGTCTGAGTTCGTAATGGAAGAAGGGGAGTTAGTGGCCGAAGTCGTAGACCCTGGAAGACAATCGGTACAGGACGGTGAAGCAACAGAGGTGCAAATCTGCTCTTAAGGAAATTTAAAATTTAATGGCTGCCATCACATCTCATGGCACAACTTTACTCTTTCTCCACCGCATCTCTGTCAGGGTAAAGCTTTGTACTTGGCTGCCAAGATGCTGATGGAGGAGGAGGAGGAGCAGCCTTTCACAGCCTGGCAGTGCTGGCCCTGGGGCAGGCTAATGTTGAATGCATCTTGATATCTTCCCCTTGACTCTTTAACACACCATTCCCAGCCCTGTTTTTTACCATTCCTCAATTGAGCCCAGATCTGCTTGAACATGAGAGCTGCTGGGCTGGAGCCAGGTGCCCACAGCGGAGGAGAACCTCACAGGAACATGACAGCAGCGAGGTTTCCCACCCAGCATCCTCCTTCCACATCAGGTCTCCATATAAATACAGGCCCTACATCTAACGCGATCATCAGGGAATAAAATCACAATATTATTTTCTAATGATCATCATTTCTTGCAGACGACACGTTGAGGTGAATTATGCTCCAGGCCCTCTTGATGAATCTACTGTACCTGTGGAGGTTTTGCCTTTGGTAATGTTTTTAGGCTTCCTTTTCCTCGTCTGGATGCTTTCCTTTTTCATGGCCAGAGGTCGCGGTACCTTGACATACAGAAAGTTTGGAATCATTAATATTATATTTTACTTAGCTCCTTCCCGCACACGTGTTGCTCCCCTATTTACGTGCTGTAGCTCATGCAAAGCACCTAAAGTCCTTGTCCTTCACTAACTGCTATTTTTCTCTGCAGCAGGCCTTGGCTGGAAGATGTATAAGGCTAAGAGCTAAGGCTTTCCCACAAATTTTGTTTTTTCCTTTTATTTCCTATTTTCCTTTTCCTGATTTATTAGTGACCTTTATGACAGGGCCCTATTAAATTACACTGACAGAGGGAAAGTCTACACGGCTCAGGGGGAACGGTCATGGGATAAAGAGACTTTAACCTTTATGGCAGAAGTTTGAAGAGGCCTGTATGGAGGAATGAAGTCTCCTCTTGGGCTGGTGGACATGTTACCAACAGTTCCCATCCTCTGTGGATAAACGTTACCAGCCAGCCTCCATGGGGACTCCTTAGCATCCTTCACACATTCATAATTACCACATCTAGAAGAAATATGCTCCTTATCTCCAGTCTGGGTTTGGGGAGCTTCATGCTCCAGCTACTGGAGCTTGGTAAGCTTTCTTTTTGGGGAGTAACTTGGCAAACAACCTAATTAAGAGCCACCCAGTGCCAGAATTCTCTCCTCTATGCAGGTACCTCCTAAGAGTGTTCCAGTACCCCCTTAGCCTTATTCTGGAGAAGGTCAGTAGACCGAGCTTTTAACTGTTCAAGGAGACAGGACTGGGTTATGGCTCTTCTGGGTCCAGTCTGGAGGTTGGTCCTTCCAGACCCAATATCCTGAACCTGCTAGGTGGTGATCCCGGCGCCCAAAGAGTCCCTCCTGGTGCGGACGCGCTCCTCACCCCGTGGAGCTTCATGTACAACCCGCAGGCGTTGCAGACGGGCTCCCCTTCGGCGTTCCTTCTCCAGAGGGTGGTGTTGGTTGTGTGGCAGTTAGTGCAACATAGGCCAGCACGTCTGGATGAAGACTTCAAAACAAGCAAACAAACACATGAATGCACAGGTAGGAATGATTAATTGGGAAGTTTCCCTTCATATAAAAATAAAATCTCCAATTACACCAATTTCCTGGAAAATGTGAAACACGCACCATAGCCAAATTCAGACCAAAGAAATTACATTCAAATGAGATCACTCTAATTTGCAAGTGCTTTTTTTATTGGGCTTGATAAACCCGACAAACATCCTTGCAGGTCATTTCGCAAACTTCCAACGAATCTGCTGGAAGTGATCAGGACTCAGAGCACAGAGAACTTTCCTCCAGGAGATCCACTCAGATGGAGAGAGAGATGGAGAGTGCCAGCCAGGCTTTAAGCACACAAAGAAAACTCCTCATGCTTCAAGTGAACTCTTCTGTCTTTCTGCACCCAGAACTACCACTAAAGTTAGCAACATCCCCATTAATCTCTTGTTTAAGACAACTGGAATCAATTGGCTGAACTGAGCAGAACCGAACTGAACTGGCCCACGATGGGACCAGGGAGGTTATTCTTCGCACGTCTCGCAGATGATCTGTTCTCTTACAGGCTGCAGAAACACCGTGAAAACAGTAATTAATGACATATTTTGTGAGTGCAGTGATCGCTGGCTCCGAAACGTTAATACTTCCAAGTGGAGAAGGAAAATATTCTGGCAGAAGCAGCAAACGCGTTTCTGACGACTATACTCCAAGCCACTGGAAAATTCTATATACAGAGTTGTCAGCTCAATAGGCATTTCGTCTGGAAGTCTCTTAACACGAGGTATTGAAACTATTTTAACAAAAGACCTCGCTAAGAGTAAGATGCCAGTGACATAAGTAATCTCACAGGCTCTCCACATTCAGGTGTTCGAATCCGTCCTTCAGCCTTGAGAAAAATCACTTTGGTTCCTCTCAAAGGCAGAGGAGAGGTGATGCGGGCAATAAAGAACCCCCGTTTGTTTGTTCTTCTATTATTGCGTGATATCAGGACTGAGCAATATGACGAACGAGGTGGGAAGAGCAGGAATAAAAATGAAATGTTTTTACAAGGTTAGCAGTCAAATAAAGATCAGCTTTGAGTTTCGAGAGACACAAGTGACATGCCCAAGCTTTGATTCGCTCGTTGCTCAGCAAAGAGGTCTCAGCAACGATTTGCAAATAACGGTATTGCTTTGGAAATTATTTAGCGTTCAAGAAATAGCCAGGCAAAACTAATAATACACCGAGGTGTGAGCTGACAAGCCTGGCACAGAGGAGGGGACAGCAATCCTCGTCCCTAATATGGGACACGCTGTCGCAGCAAGATCCTGGAGCAGCCACAAGAGCTTCCTGAAAGCCTTTGAGCTGCCGGGGCTGTGCCGGTCATCCCTGCAACCAGGAGGGACCTCAGCCCCAGTGGGAGCAGAGGGAGGTGCTGAGCACCCAACGGGTGCAAGGGCTCTGAGATCCAGCTCCTGCCACGGGTGCGGAGGGGAATTTGGAGGCACTCAGCCCTGGGGTAACTGTGCCCGGCGTGGGCTGGCGAGATCTGTCATCGCCTGCGGATGGAGGAAGGCCAACACAAAGCCCTTTGGAAAGCCCCAAGATTTCTGGGCCATCGCAGGTCCCTGGGAGCGAGCGACACGCTGTCCCTATTTCATATAACACTTTGTGGCTTGCAGACAAGGTGGCAATGAGACCTGTGGCTCCGGTGGCCCAAGGGTGACGCCAGCCCTGCCAGAGCTCTGCTCATCCTACCAGCACTGCATCGCAACCTGCTCACGAGCTTTCTGCTGGGGCATGTGCCTTCTGCATCTCCTGCACATCACTCCCTGGGCTGCCTCCTCCTCACCCAGCCAGGGAGAGCAGAAACCATCCTCCATGACCAAATATTACAATTTAAACCCCAGAAACCCCACGAGAACCTGGCCCTGCACCACAACCTGCCGGCTTAGCGAGAAAGAGACGGTCAAGGCTACCGTTGCCCACTGAAGGACGAGGGTACAATACGTTATTGCTGGTTTCCCAGCAGTTCCCTTAAAAGAAAACGCATTTCTGCCTGCCTCCGCCCGGCCGCCTTTGTACCGTTCTGACCTTGTCTAGGAAGTTGTTGACTTCAACATTGTGCTCCAGCGTTTATTTATACAAATGCAGCATACACTCAAACAAAAACTCTTCACGGACCGGGCTTGACAGCCAAGTGCTGCTGATAAGCTCAAGGAATGGTGAGTCGGTGCCTATGGAATCAACCGTGTGTGAGCGCTGCCTGGAGAACCCGAAAAATTCGGAGCCAGCGGGGCCGGTCCTTCCAAGGGAGCCCAAAGCCGTCAGAGACTTTGCTTCACCTCCTTTTCAAAGGCGGAAATGAAACCACAGGGTTTCGCAGGAAAAAAAACCAAAGAAGCCTCTGAACCTCCAGATTTAATCAAGGCTTCCCTGTGCCCCTTTGCCAGCAGGACGGAGGGGACCTGGTGTTGATGGGAAAGAGGTTGCAGCAAAGCCTGCTGAGATACCTGAGCTCAGCTCCCGAAAGCGCGCAGATCCCAGGCTCAGAGCCAAAGGCAGCCGCATCCTCGGAGGTTTGCCTTCGTTACCGTGGCTCTGGGCAAACCTGCGGCAAACCTGCACCTTGGAGGACGCGGAAGCAGCAAGAACTGCTGGCCAGGAGAAAGCCAAGGCACACACCATGAACGCTGCATGGCTCTAGGTCATATTAGATTGTCCCAGGGCTGTGCTCAGTCCCATCGCCACATTCCCAAAAAGCGTCACCAAACGCACTACACGTTGCAAACCCTAAAAAAAAGACAGGCTGAAAAAACACCCCCTGAGCCAAGCCAGCAAACCTCAGCTCCGGGTTAGTCCTTCCGCTCAGGATGGTGCGGGAGCTGCACGGCGCGGCGCAGCTCTGTGCCGAACATGGGGCAATGGCACACGCGAGGACGGAGCCATCCACCTCCCCCGCCGGCTCCGGGATGGTAAAAGCGATTTGGCTTTTAGGACAGGGTCTAAGGTATCACCTTGGGAAAGGCGCCGAGAAATTTTGGCTAGAAAAGATACTGCCTAAAATAAAGCACCGCTTCCATCCTGCTCTCAGGCAAATCCTTTCTGCCGAAAGCCACAGCGCTTTGGATCCAGACACAGGCTGGCAGCGAAACGGCTGTCCCCGCTGCGGGGGGGATGTCGCCCTTATCTCAAAAGAAAGAAACAAAAAATGAACTGGAAACTCCACTACTATTACTCGCCCTCTCCCACGCACAAGCGAGCTGAGCGCTACCGAGCCGCAGGACGTCATTCCCGCCGTGTTATCTGGGCCACGGTGCGTTCTCCGGGGCTTTCAGCGGGACTTTGCTTTGTGAAAACAGAAGTCCGAATAACTCCCAGCGCAGCCTCTACTTACAGAACAAAGGTCGTAACGTAAAGGACAAAAGCAACCATTTTTTCCTCCCCGAGTCTGTATTTCACCCCATTGTGAAACAGCCGATTTCATCGTTCCTGGAGCGATGGTGTGTCACTGCCTTCACCGCTCCGCTCCCCCCCAGCCCGTGCGGGTGAGGTTCTGAGCAGGGA
>VUYV01000462.1:343206-374644 GCA_008711295.1 Anarhynchus alexandrinus
AAGGGGGGGGGAAAGTGGGGAAAAAAAGGGGAAAAGCTATTATAGCTATAGAAAAAGAAAATAACAACCCGGGGAGACTGCTGCTCCGCGATCCCCGCGGCGGCGCGGGCAGAAACGTCCCCGCGGAAAACCAGCCCCGACCCCTCCGCGGCTGCGGCGGAGCCACCGCCGGGGTTTCCTTCGTTTCGTTTCAGTTGTTAAAAGCGGGGTGAAGCCGTGGGGACGCGTGGGTTCCCAGGCTTTACAATTTCAAGGTGTTATTGAGCTGAGATTTATTCAATTTTTATTTTTAAATGCGTGCGAACTGCCCGCTCCGATCGCTCCTGGAGTCCAAATAAATGTGAAAACGTGGAAAGAAACGAGGCGCTGCCGAAATCCGGAGGGATTTACCCCGCCGTGCGCGGAAACCCGCCCGTGGACGTGTTGCGTGTCCGTGTTCAGACCTATCCAGTTGTTTTGTGTTGGGTTTTTGTTGTTTGTTTTTGTTTTGTTTTGTTCTGTTTTGTTTTGTTTTGTTTTTTAACCAAATTTTCCACCCACTTTCTCGCCGGCGGTGCCGGGGCTGCCTGGCTCTCGCCCCACCGGGCGGCGGAGACCCGAGGCCGCGGCGAGGGGCGGCGGGTTCGGCGGGCGGCTCCTCCCGCCGCCGCGCACGGCAGCCCCCGCGGGCGCGGAGCAGCGTTACGGGCAGGTGCTCCCACACCGGGGGGGTTTCCACGGTGCTGCTGTAGGTGAAGCAGGGAGGGAAGGTGCCAACGTGGCACCGGTGCCGGCGGCAATGCCCCCTCCCCCCGCCCGCAGCCCTCGCACTGCGCCCGGGGAAGTCACCCCGGGGTGGGGGACACGGGGAGCCTGGGCTGTGCGGGGACAGGCAGGGGGGTCACTGCCCCACCGAGGGCACCCCCGACGTGGCAGGCGGGCACAGGGGGCCGGACATCTCTGCCCGGGACCAAACTCACGGTGAGGCTTAGACGGGCACAAACCCCCTAACTCGAGCACCGGGGCAGGTGATGCCCGGACCCCCGGGAGGAGACCACAGACCCTCTCTTCCAGCCCCGTCCGGAGCGGGGGCAGGCGGGAAAGCTTCCCGGGACAGCCCGGTGTCACCCCGACGGCACCCGCCGGGAACTTTAGCACCGGTGCACATCCCTTACCGGGCTCACCGTCCGCTAGACGGGACGGGTCGGACCTGGCCCTGCTCTTCCAGGAGGATACGGCTACTTTTTTTTTTTTTGGCGGGGGTTAGGAACGGGTCCCAACTCCTCGTTCCCCCCGTCCGGGCAGAGCCTGGCTCCGGCTGGGTCCCAGCGGGGCCGGTGCGGCTCGGCACGGCACGGCACGGCTCCCGAGGGGGCCCTGACCCCTCCAGGTGAGGCTCCCCCGGGCCGGGACAGACTGCCCGGCGCCCCGGCCCCTCGGCCCTAATCCTGCTCCGGCTGATTTGTGAGTCCTGCGCGGGGGCGGACGCGTGGGAGCGTCCTGCGCGGTCCCCGAGGGGGGCTTTTACCTCCCACTCCCTCCCCCCAACGAAAACCAAGGGAAAAAAAAGAAAAGAAAAGTGGAGGGAGGAGGGCAGAAATGTACGCGGTCCTGCTGCACCGCGCAGGGGAGACGCAAGGCGCACCCTGAGCGGGGAACTGTGGGTTCACGTTCCCCCTCGGTGCATCGGGAGGTGGTAATTAATTAAATACGTCCCCGTTCCTCCCTCTGCCTCCCACGGGTTGCAGCATCCTCCGCCGGCGCTCAGAGGCGGCTCCTCGCAGCCCGCTGCCCTCGGGGGTCCCGGCGAGGGCGAACCCCGACGGTAGAACCGAGCCCAACCCGGTGCCCAGCAGCCGGCCCCGGGCCCGCTTCCAGCCGCCCTGCCCCGAGCACCCCGCCGCAAAGGGAAACCCATCGAGCATTTCGTCCCTGCAGCCCCGACGGGCGGCACCGGGCCGCTTCCCGGCTCTGCCCCCGGCTCCCAAACGAAGGACGAGCTGCCCGGGGGTACAGCAACCTCCCCGGGGGGGCTGCTTCCCCCTGCTCTGTGGGCCTGCGAACGGCAGGGATGGACGGAAGGTCGATGCATCCCCTGGTCTGCATCCCTCGGTCCTCATCCGTGGTCCCCATCCCCTGGTCCGCATCCTGCCCTCCCTCCGTCCTCCCCCCAGCCCCTTCCTACCCCGTCTCCGAGGGGTGGCTTGGCCCCTTCCCGGGGACAGAGCTCAGTACCTCCTGCGGCCGAGGCCGGGCTGATTCCTCGGGCAGCGCTGGAGAGAAGAGAGAGGTGATGGAGACTGCCAGGGCTGGGGGAGGCCCCGGCCAGCAAGGGGCTGGGGGCAAAATCTGAGCTGCCCCAGCCCAGCCAGGCAGGGACAGCAGGGTTTTGTGCCTGGAGTGAGGGGATGCCAGAAGGCTGTGTCTCTAAAGGGTTAAATAAACAGTGGGCTCCGCCAAAAAATATTTATCTCCTGTTATATGCATGTGGCAGTGGCTCTCAGGAAGGGGGGCTGTGATAGGGAGGGGAGAAGTATTTAAAATCTTTCCCCCTCTTTCTCTGAGATCTTGTTTTCTTCCTTAGCTTTCACTGGCACGGAAAATAAAAGAGGTCCCCTAGAGCTGATGTCGCCTGCTGTCCCCTACCACCCGTTTTATGGGGATGCCCATAGTCTCAGCCATTCCTCCAGCTGCTCAGGAGCCAACGATGGTGGCAAAAATCACCCCACTTCCTTCAATATTTAGAGGGTACAAAATGCAGACTGCAACGTGTGCCCCCCTAAGATGGGTAACTTGGCACGCGCCTCCAAAAAGTGACCTTTACTTGTGCAGTTTTGGTCCCAATTGTTTAAAATTTGTTTTCCTTCCAGACTGATTTAACAGAAAGCTCCGAGTTTTGGAGCGGTCGTGAAATGCTGAGGCTGAGGGCAGCAGGGCTGGTGGGCACAGGCGGGGGCTGCAGCCCCCGCTGCTGGGAGTACCCCGCCAGGGATGGACCACCTCTTTTTTTTTTCACATGGGCAAACTGTGGTCTCCAGATTTATTTGATGTGGGGCACTCTGCAGGCTCCAGTTTGCCCCGAGCCCAAAGGACGACGATATCCAGCCCAGGCAGGATATCCAGCCCCTGGAGGGGCTCAGCACCTCATGAGGGGTGAGGATCCGACCCCTCCTGGGAAGTTCTCCAGGAGTTTTGCCATGGGCAGGAGCATGTGGGAGCAGGCTCAGGCTCCGGTGGGGTGGGCACGTGTGCGTGTAAATGCTTGTGGGGTTGAGGCCGGAGGGCACAGCGAGCCACCGGCTGGGCAATGGGAGGCAAAAATCTTCTGTACTCTGAAATGGAAAGTATTTCCCTGAATAAACTCGAGCTGGTGGGCTGGTGCTGGCAAAGCCAGCCTGGTCCTGGCAGAAGCCAGCGAGCACAGAGCTCCGCTGCAAAACCACGTCCAGAGCCTCACCAGCTACGCGGGGTTTCCACCATGTTCCCCGCTGCCATTATGGGCAATAAATGGGGAAAGAAGGGGGAAAAAAAAAAAAAGGGCTATTTTGGTATATTAACCTCCTTGTGGCCAGGTGAAAGGTTAAATTCACATGATTCATTGGCGGCTGAGAGACAGCACTTTGTTGCTAGGATTTTGGGGAATGCGGAGGGCTCCAGCGAAGGAGTCTCGCTAATCTTTAAGGGAGGGAGCCAGGCTCCTGTCTGACGGCTGCAGGCCCAGCAGCTCTGTGTTTCATTTCAGACTGTCACTCTCCTATCTCTCAGCTCACTCCCAGCTCCAGCTTGCTGCCAGATCTTGGGAACTGTTAACTCAGACAAATTTATAGATGGAAAAAGAACAGTTAGCCATTGTTCCTGGGGTGGGGGAGGGAGGAAAGCGAGGAGCTTCGGCCACCAAAGTCATGATGTAACCTGGTTGTTGCTTGCTTGGGAGAAACGTGCAAAAGGATCTTGCTCTTCCCGTGCCAGGGAAGGAAACTGGGACCATTACGTTACTGCTAAATGTTGGGAGATGGGATGCTGGTGCCCAAGTCGCTTGGAGACCTTTGTAGAGCGTTTCCCATAAAGTGGAATCTCCCAGCTGGACATCTCTGGGGTATGAGCTCATTTTTTCGTTTCAAGTCCCGCGATACTGGGTGTTTTTCCTTAAAGCTTCAGACTCTGGAGTCGTGAGATCTAATAGCAACGGCAGTGTTCCCATAAACAAAGCGCCTCGCTATGTGGGCTGTGGAGAAGAGGCTGGAAATGGGGAGATCTCAAGGATTAAAAAATAAAAGTCCAGTTGGCAAATATGGAGACCCTCAGATTTGTTATTCTTTATTGGTGCTATGACTTTTAGGAAGCATTACTGAATTCATTAACATGGGGGAAAAGTGGGAGACCAAGAAGTTGTCCAACTGGTGCTCTGTCCCTGCTTCCCAGTGGGATACTGTGCCAACCAGCCTTCTTGGTGGAAAGACCTTTTTTTTCCCCCCCAATACAACATTAAATCCCATATCTGGAAAACGAGAGAGCCTTCACTCACCTTAGTATTTGGTTTATAGCTTTAGGATGGTCTATGGCTCCTGAACACAGGTCTCTTTTGGAGGCATGTCTTCCGAAATTACCCGAAGGATAGAGGCGCAGCTTCTGGGAGCGTTCACCCCCTACACACCCCTCCCTGCAGTAAAGCTGTACCCGCGTTCCCATCCTCGTGGTTTCTGCAGCCCCTTCACCATCTGGAGATGTTCCTGGTTCTTTGTGCTCGCTCGCTCGGAGGGGAGCGTGGAGAGGGTTCGGAGGACCGTTAGCGGTGAGCGGCTCCGCTTGTCCTCTTCTGCCCGTAGCTTCAGGGCAGGAGGAACCTGCACCGCAGTGGGATAAGCCAACCAGGGTTTTTCTAGCTGCTCTGAACCCAGATCCCCATTTTTTTACCATTATATATGTGTGTACCGAGCAGATGAAGGCGAGAAATTTTGGATTTAAAAAATAAATAGTAATATGCTAAGCGCTTTGTAAATCCAACCGCTTGAGAATCTGGCTGCATGGAAGATGATTTCTTCTTCCAAGGTCTGAAGGGTTGCAGAAGTCTGTTTTTGGTTTGTTTTTTTTTTTAATCAGGAGACTGCACAGATTTTATTCTGAAGGACCAGAAGGCGGCACGGTCCCAAAACACGACTCCCCCTCATTTTACTTACTGTAGTTCTCCTTAACTCTACAGTAACAGGGACAGACTTTCACATCCTATAAAATTTCTGCCCAAAGTCAGCCGCGATATTAATGTTCGTTGCCTGCTTAATTTTGGTATCTATAACCAGAAGCACTTCTTTTTCCCGTTGCAGGTGTGAGGTTACTGACTCAAACCCCAGCATTCCACAGACGGGCACTTACCAACGCAGGTCTGAATTAATCTCTGGTGGAAGTCTTCCACTGAAGTTAGCACAAATGCCCCGGGGATGAATTTGGGACGCTGTCTGCATTATGGGCTAATTTTCATTTTACACCTCTCTCCTCATAATTTTTATGTGTCAAAAAAATAATATTCCGTGAGGGAGAAATGGCACTATGACTTCTCATAAGCAAGGTACCGAAAGGATGTGACAAATGAATGGTGCAGCCTTTCCTACCTACTGGAACCGAATTTAATGTTCCCTGCGTTGCGTTGCTAAGCTTAATTTTAATACCCCTCTGCCCAATATTTTTCCTGCCTTTGCTCACTGCATTTGCGGGCTGTGCTTTCCTTTCGCAGCTTCTCTGCTGCATCTGAGCTGCCCTGGTTTGGGTCAGCAGATCTCCTCCACCTCATGAAACTCCCCTTCCCACTTCTCTCCGTCTCTTCGGCTGCATCTCTGACCTCTCCTACCCTCATTTTTCACCTTCTCAGCAACCTCTCAGCCCTTGCTGGCTGCATTTTTCATCTGCTTTGGCATGAAAACGTGGCTCCAATTAGTTGGAAAGACGGTATGGAGAGGGAGAGTTGGAGAGGCAGCGGGATTGGCCAGAGTGGGGAGCAAAGCCCCTCTTTCTCTCTCTGGGATGCTCAAGAGACATGGTGGCTTTCATGGTTGAATGCTCTGGAGTTGGGGAGGAGGAGAGGAGAGCTTTTTCCTACTTTTCTGGACTTGCAAATACAAAGTTAAGCCAGACCCTGAGCTTTGCACAGCACGAGTTTTAGACACGGACCGTAGCTGGTCCTATGCAGCTGCCTTCTCCTCACCCAGTGGGGACCCACCGGTCCTGTGGTCAAAGCAGCGCCCGGGGGAGGACGCGGCAACGGGCCACTTGTAATCTCCCGCTCACTCCTGAGATTTTGCAGAAGCAAGTTGAGCAAAGCCATGTGTTACAAGGAACCACTGGAATGATTTTAAGCGAGCAAAGATATGCAGAAGCAGAAGTCCTGGCAAAGCCGTTGTTCAGTTCCCCATGGAAGGGAACAAAATGATGAGTGTGTATATCCCGCCTGACTGTACCCAGGCCAATCTCTAGGTAGAGTTTAGCCATTGTCCAGCTTTTGCAAACCTTCAGCCCCACATCTGGTCAGCCGGCCCCTTCCCGCAGCCAAATGTCGGGGTCTTCCTTCCAGGGGACGTTGGCCGATCTGCATACAATCGGTGCTGCGGGTTGAAGCTGAGGTCACCATTGAAATTGTGTGTTTCCAAGAGTTGTTTGATCAAACGGAATTTACAGACCAGGACAGTTATTGACAGGGCTGACAAAAGTGATGCTCCAATGATTTACAGTCCAGGTGTGTTGTCAGAGCAAGATATTTACCTGAGATCCCAAGAACTGTTAAAATTTAATCCCGAGAGACCTTCTCCGGTTTTTCTGCAGTGTCTTGAAGGGTCACACCTCCATTTGAAGTCACCATGCAAACAGCCCGGGGTTTAGGAACTTCCGGAGGAAATAAGAGCAGATACAGTGATTTAAAATGTTTTTAATGGGTATAAAATTGGAGAGGTGAACTGATATAGGATGCCCTTTCCCTTATCCCAAATGTACAACCCTCCACAATAAACCTCTTTGAATATATACACATTAGTCAGGATTATCTCTGAACGTCTAGCGGGCTAAGAATATGGATCCTGGAGACGTCAGCAGGAGGATTCATTAGAGGAGACGGCAAGTGCTTGGAAATGGGAAATGTATTCTCTTATAAACACAGCCTGCACTGGGGTTGACCTTAAGACTGAACAGAATTGGCTGGAGGGACGGGGAAGGCAGGGAAGGAAAACAATGTTCATACGCAACCGTCTCCATTTTTTGTAAGAAACCCAGTTATCGAGGTTTCTGTAACTTCTCTTCATGTTCCAAATGAAGGGAGATCTCACCCTGAAAACCGAGACCGCTGAAAAGGACAAATCAGCCCAAGATTACTCTTTCCCAGTGAGACGGATTTTGTGGGATTTGGGGGTACACGACGCCGCTCCAGGAGGGATTTCCTCCCTGCTGATGTGCTGGAGCTTCCACACCAGCAAAGCATTACGCGTTTCTTGTCCCACAAACCATTTTATTAGTTATTGTCTCAAGTCTTGCGGGCCATTTCAGCTGGGCAACATCAGAGCTCATGTGTTTGGATGAATTCTTGTATTCGAAGTGAAAAGATGTTGGGAAATTTTAAAGCTTCCCTGTGCGTGCATGGGTACACACGCGTGCGGCCGGTTTCCCCTTTATTACCGCCTCTTATTGCTCTCTCATTTGCTTACTGGGCAAAATGAAAGGAGCTACACCGAGTATGAAAGGAACTCAGCAAGCCAACATTGACTCCTACCTCATATCTATTAGCTGTAAATTACTTTAACATGAGTGACATCACACTTGACTCTTGGTAAAACAGTGTTAAGTTAGTGGGTAATAAAACAGCTTGACACTAATGATGGGTTCTGCGTGATAAATTACTGTCAGTGATCAGATAAGGGTTCTTGAGACTAACCTTGAACTAAATCTGGTTTGTTGCTACATCTTGTGTGCAGTGTTCCACTTCTTACCGCGGGGATTAAGGGCTCAGAGCCCAATCCTGCACCGTGCTGGGACCCCAAGGGCTGCTCGTGTGCAGGAGCAGTTCCAGAAGCAGCTTCCAAGCATCAGCCTGCTCCCACGAGGGGAGCAAGGAGGGTTTGGCCCTAACCTTGAGAGCGGCCGTCCAGTTAGGCGAGCCTCCTCACAGCCAGTCCTTCAGACGCGGGGACAGTTTCCAACAGTGACTTAAGTATCCAAATCTCTGATATTTTTCACTTAAAAAAAAAAAAGCGTTGCACAACTACGGGGTGGATCCTGAAAGGTTCATTTTTTGTGTGTGTTTGATATGATAGATTTCATTATTGGATGATATTTTTTGACCTATGCGTTAGATCTACCCTACAAACTGTAGGCGTCAATGACCTCAGTAAGAAGAGAGGATGCTCAGCAGCTGGCAGGATCAGGCCCTCATTCAAAGAACTCATTTCACTTGCAAAATTTTGGGAGAAAGCTTTATACCCAAGAGCTGGGAGCTGGCCAAAGTCAATGTAACGCATGGGATTTTGAATATTTTTTGCATGTATTTTCTTTGGAATCTAACCAGGGTGCTGCTTAGAAAAGGCTTCACAAATTGTTTTACATTGTTATTATTATTTGAGGCTCTGTTTTCATTTATCATTCAGGTAACATGCTTGTGAGATGTTTTTTTTTTATACTACTTCTTGTATAAACCATTGTATTAAAACATTTACCATCGTTCAATTTCATGGCTAATCACTGATGTCCTGACCCGTTTATTACGACCGGTCTAATCCGGGCATACTTGTGTGTTATAAATGGCTTCAACGAAGAGAAGTTTTCACTGTGTTCATCCAGATACCTCATTCATCTATGATTATGACAAACCTCATTTTAAGATGCACTGGTTTTAGTGCAAGTCGTAATTAATTTAACATTCTGCAAGGTCCATAGTGAGTGAGGAGCCCTTGAGAGGATGGCTACAGTGCAACTGTGGGGAAAATAGCTGGAGATGTCTGGGTCTCCCAAGGAACGGGGGTTACTGAACCACGGATGCTCCATCAGGGATGCCGTTAACATGCTCCCGCTCTCTGTTCTTTGCTAAAACGCAAAATATTTACCGGGGCTTCCAACTGAGCGGTTCAGTAATGAAGAGCCCAGAGTCACCATTTAAATTGAAATATTAATCAATCCCTATATTGATATAAGGTTAACGCACTGTTTACGGTGAGAGCGTGGTTAGTTCTCCACGAAGGGCAGTCTCGAGGACGGAGAGGAGGACTGGGCTCCAGCCATGCCTGTGGTCCCTGCGCTCGGGGCAGGCGGCGCAGGAGTGGGGCTGCTGGAGAAGTCCCAGGAATTCCTGCAAAACACCTCTGATGAAAAAAAATCCGTTTCGTTCCACGCATTTTCCCATTAAATCCCTTTTTTTTTTTTCTCAGAATTTCCTTGGCTGTTCAGTTCCATTGGAAAGGAGCGTGCCTTTTCCTGCGTGATTCAATGCAAAAATAATTTCTCTTGGCTTTTTGTTTGTTTGTTTGTGTTCCTTCCTATCCCATATCTTGATTCCGTCTGGAAAAAAAAAAGGTAAGGAAGGGAAAATAACACTTCTGTTTGGAAAGAAAGGGAGGAGTCTGTGTGGGAGATGTCAAACGGAGCAGAAAATCCCTGGACTTTCTCCAGAAACCCCCATCCACTTGAGCTGTGGATACGATCAGTTTATCAAAACACCCTCTGGTGCGTCGCTGTGAGAGAGCAGAGTTGTCCCTCTGCCGGGAATGGTTTTTAAACAGTCCCCTGGCTTTGTACGACAGAGGTGAGATTCTCTGCTCTACTGCAGTCCCTGTATGCGAAGCAAAAAGGCGCAAGGGGAGACAGAGAGGGGCTGACACCCCCCGAGCCGCAATGGTGTGGAGCCTTCTCTGGGTGTGGTGGCACTGAGGACACAGGGGACATCACGGCTGCTGCCGTGTGCTGATGCTCTGCTGGAGGTGGAACCTGGCTCCCTCCTGCTGCCACCTCACATCCCCACTCACCCCAAAACTCACCCGTGCCCAAACCCTGACGGTCCTTCCTCTCCCCTCCACTGCTGTCTGCCTCCCGGCCAGACGCTGGGCTGCGGGGAGAAGCCTGGAGCTCTCCTGGCTGGCGATGAATTCACCCTCAGCAGCATTGGGGACCTACTTGCAGCCTTCCCGTCCTCCCACCGCTCAGTGCCGACCCTGCGTTCCCGTGGTGTGGATTTTGGGGGCACTGGAGATGTGGAATCCGCAGCGGGAGCCGGTCTGCGCGGCAGATTTCCCGGCGGCTGCTCCGAGCCCCGCTGCCGGGAGGGGAAGCGGCACGCCGGCAACATTTGGGCAAGATCTGCAGGCGTAGCCAGAGCTGAGGAATGTCTTCTTTCTTCCACCCTTTGATTTGCTGAGCGCGACTGGGGGCACAGATTTTACATCCCCGCTTCTGACAAACCAGCCCGTGAATGTGTCACACACATGCTCACAGACGTGTCCGGGCTTAAATGCTTTTGTCTTCAACGTGCCCCTTTTTTTTTAATTTCCTTTTTCCTTTCCTTTCCTTTCCTTTCCTTTCCTTTCCTTTCCTTTCCTTTCCTTTCCTTTCCTTTCCTTTCCTTTCCTTTCCTTTCCTTTCCTTTCCTTTCCTTTCCTTTCCTTTCCTTTCCTTTCCTTTCCTTTCCTTTCCTTTCCTTTCCTTTCCTTTCCTTTCCTTTCCTTTCCTTTCCTTCCCTTCCCTTCCCTTCCCTTCCCTTCCCTTCCCTTCCCTTCCCTTCCCTTCCCTTCCCTTCCCTTCCCAACATAACGTGACCCAACTGACCAGAGATGCTGTGGCCACCATGATGTAGGAAAGAACCGATCTCTGGCAGGAGCAGTGGGCTCCCAACAGCTTATCCGACGGATGCGTGAGCAGGAAATGCAGCATCATGTCCAATTTCTCATACCTTCCTCATGACTGTTGCGATCACGGAGCACGTGTGGCCCAGCGCTACGCCGTGCGTAGTGCTCTCGGTGGGAGTCTCTTCTCTCCCCTTGCTCCAAATCGGGCGCTTTTGCTGGGAGAGAAGAGGGCTCCGGAGAGGTGCTGGTTTGGCCGAGCTGAGAAACACCCCTGGGCTTATGTAAAAGAGCTCAGGCGCCGAGAACGGCAACGTGCCCGCGTCTGCTTTGCTAATTAACCTTAGCTTGGGCTCAGAGGGACTTGTTTTGGAGGAGTAAGTGAGAGGAGATGGACCGGAGCCCAAACGGCTCTCGCCTGCTCTGCGTAGCTGCCTCTGGGGCCCGGGGAGGTTTTTCTCTTATCCTTTTGGACCCGGATCCGGTCTCTCCTTTCCCCAGCAGCACCCTGAGTCCATCAGGCAATGCAAAGACGCGATGTCACAACTTCCCGAGACGCCAGCGGGACCTCCCAGCCTCCCCCCAGCCAGCCTTATCCCAAAGCTGGAGCAGCAACCAGAGTCCAGATTCTCAGTCAGCATCACGGCACCTCAGTGCTCCTTATCCCCCATCTCACTTATTCCCCATCCCCTGCGTGCCGGGAGCCTCAGCCAAAGCACCTGAGCCGGATCCTACAGGAGCTGTTCCCCTGCGCTGCGGGAGAAGCATTTCAAAGGGCAACGAAAAGGGGTTTTGTTACTGGGGACCATAATCTGGACTGAACCCTGCTCTGAGCGGAGCGGGATGAAGTGGCTGGTTACGGAAGGAACTGGGACCGATTTCCATGCTGGGGTCTGGGGGTCCAGCACCCTTTGGGGTGGGCGCTGTGTCTTCCCGACCCTTCTAACACCCGGTTTCAGCAAAAGCCTTTTTATTCATCTAATAACTTTTTTCTCCCCTTATTTTACTGTGCCATAGAAAAAAAGGATTGAGTGACAGACGGATGTGAACGAAACTGCTGTGGCAGCTGGGATGGAGAGAAAGGACTGTGCCCCGAAACACAGCCCCTGGGCAAGGTTATAATAATATAGCCATTGAGAAATGCAGGAAAGATGAGTCCAAAGTTTTCGAAAAATCCCACCTGGCTGTGTTTGGGTGAAAACACCTATTTCTGCATGTCAGCACCACTCGCACAAGAAAAATTTAGTAAAGCTCAGCCCCGTCCACTCGTTTAAAAACCTCATTCCCGCAGTTTAACCCAAGTGGTGAGGTTTTCCCGAGTAGCGTTCATCGCGCTTAAAAAGGTGCCCACGAATTGAATAATCATCATGACAAAGTTTTTACATTCTTGCCCAGATTCCAGGGTTTTCCCCTAAGCTGGCCGGCCGTACTGTAAAAGTTGGTAATAAATATCTGTCTTTGGTATAATAAAAGCGATGTTTATATTCTTGACAGAATGCATTTGTGAACTTACAGTCATTAGAGATGTAAACTGAAGGCAAGAAGATAACCTCTCTCCCAAATGTTCTATTTATTTCTGTAAAGTAATTTGTATGATTTATCTTATAGACTAAGGTTTATGGTTCACTTTGAACTCCAGGTTCTTAACTCAGCAATTGCCTGTTTGGGCTGAAGCGTATAAGTGATGGCATGACCCAAAGTGCTAGATGAAAGGGAAAAGACAAAAACAAGGCAGGCTTCTGGGATTTTAACCATCATTTCTATATTCCATTGACATCTCTGGGTTAAATATTTTCCTTTAGAGGCCAATATGATCATTCCATCTGTATGCCATATCTCCCAGTGACAAGGCAAAGCGCAGAACACGGGCATCTTCAATGAGGCATGCCAGGATGCGGCCGACGGGGAATGCGAGGAGGTCAAATGCTGGTTTTAGTCATAACTCCCAGTTTACACACACTCATAAGCAAGACGGCATCTTTTTTTCGTGATTCATAGAAGAAGTATTTGATGTGGGTCTGCGTATCGCTGCTGTACCGAGCTGGAAAGCCCATGTGTTTTTTAAACAGGCTTCTAAGTCATGTTTGCAAGAGATAATATTTAATACTAAATAGATGCAACCTTCCCGACTGTGCGAAGTCTAAAAAGAAACGGAGAGATGTGACCCGCCCCACACATCCAACGCCAAGCAGCAAAAGCTGTTAACATAGCGGGAAAGCCCCTACAACACTCAGGTTTGGGGCAGATGGACACTACGTCGATGTGTCTCGAAAGCCACAGGGGCGCTGGGGCATCTGCAGAGCTCAGGAACAGGAGGGGTGACCCCAGGTTTCTCTTTGGTTTTGTATTTTTATTACCTTTTAATAAGAAATGTCCCTCTCTGGCACCTCGGAAGAAGGGGAGTGAATGTGTTTTGCTAAAATATTTAACTCTGCCCACCCATGAGTACGTCTTTTTGTAAATAGGAACCACATCGTTAGGGAGAATTGCTGGGGACAGCGTAGGACCAAGTTTCCACCACGTTGTGGGTGCTAAGAGCTGTTCCTGGGGAAATGCTTGCCCAATTTTAGCAGATTCCTGATATAAGGATGTAGTTAAACACGGCTCATTTCTCAGCATCTCCACTAGTGCCATCAGAAGGAAGGAGGGGATTTCTCCATCACTTAGCCTGGCAAATACGCAGAAGACTCAAGTGTGTATCCTGACATTTATCAGTTTTCTTTGAATAGGTGAGAAAAACTGGAGCAGGAGGAGAATTATCCCTCATTCCCAGACATGGCTGGAAGGTGGAGTTCATATTCTGTAGCAAACTGAAGTATTCAAATCATTTTTCATTCCAAATCAGTGTCAAAAAGTCACCTCCCTTCCAAAACCAGATCAATGGGAAATTTTGAACATTTGAACATTCTCCATTAAGAAAATTCTGAACAGGTCAATAATAGAAAAATACATGAAAAAATATATGTGAAATATATAATGTAGGAGAGTGAGATGGTTTTGAGAGCTATCTGTAAATTTAGGAGCTATTTATAAAAGGTGCTGGCTTGGCATGCTTGCTAAGCATTCAGCCACCGAAAACACCCAGGGTGCGGGAAGAACCTCATCCTCTCCAGATCTCTGTCATTACGCGAGTTTAGCACCAACGCTTGCTTAGTTGTTGTGTTATCTGGTGGCACTGGAGCACAATTCAGGTCTGTCGCTGTCAGGTTCCCTGCAGAAATCCCTCCCGGAGGCTGCAGGATTTGGCCTCCGGCTCTCACCCGGATTAGCAGGAAAAGATGCTTTTTTTTCCGGACGGGGAGCAAAACTGGAAGTTATTGAAGCCGTTTAACCTCCCGGCTAATCGTTTGCATACGCAATTACCTGCCCTGCTCGGCACTTCTGCTATCTAGCCGGGCTGAACACGATTTCGGAGGGTAAGGAAGAGTTGCGTGCTAAGCGCTGGCTATATTTTGGTGCATTTAGTTATCAATATGTGGAATTCTGTCCAGTCCTGGACGTGAAAAATCCGTATCTTATCTGGCCTCTGCCAGGTCAACATTACTCACAATTCAGACACCATTTACCCTGCAGGGCTGAGACCCGTGTGATGCCTGGCTCTGACCAGTACTATTATTCACTTACTCTTGAGAACACTATAATTAATCAGAAATACATGTTAACACCCTGTCTTCTCTCCCCTGCCTCCATCAAAAATCCCCACCAGCCACCCAGCTTCTGAAAACCACTGGATTAAGCCCTTACTGAAGTTAATGGGAAAAAACTCAGCAGGAATTCATCACACTCGGGGTCAGCCTTCTGCTTTTCCTTGTCTCCCAAGGTAGGCAGAAAGCCTGGAAGATGGGAGCGGGGTTAGGACCTACCGGCCGCGTGCGTCTGGTGTTTGCTGGGCTGGATACCACCATCGCTCGCTATGCAGAAGCGAAACAGAAACTTCCTTGGAGCTGGTTTAAGTGGAGATGGAGTTGGATCCCGAAGCTGCTGTCGGGACAATAAATTGTATGATACAATAAAAATTGCGAAAGGAAGATGGTAATACACAGTTTGGAAACATCTTTATGGAGTGCCTTTCTTTGCAGGTGTAAAAACTCGCTTTTTTGTGATAGACATAACCCACTGATGTCAAATAACATGTCATCCCAAAGAGTTTTCCTACTGATGCAGCATCTGAGATGTCACCCAGCGACTAATAGGGATGCCAAAAAGGGTGCTTACAGCCACGCCTGGGGCTCCAGGCTCCAGGACACACGTTCTCACCCTGGAGATCTTCTCCCCCCCCCTCCAAGTTTCTTCAGGACCAACAGGAAAACCACCCCAAGGCAGGGGGTGACCGAGGTGCCCCCCACCTCAGGAACACAAGCTGTCCTGCCCAAATTCCTCTTAGTGCATGCGTTTAACCCGAAACGTGGAAAATCAGAGGCGGGAGCTGGCCCCAGCGCCGGCTTCTCGGGAGCCGGTGTGGGCAGGAGCAGCGCGTACAATGGGCCATCTGTTTCCCTCTGTTTTTATTCCCAGATTGGATCAGCCGGGCTGAAGGAAAATGGAGACGGACGGAGCGCCAGCGCCGCAGCCCTCGCTGCACCAGGGGCACGCGTACCCGGGGGGGGCTGCGGCACGCACACCCTCACGCAGAGGCAGCTCGCCCAGCCGGCTTGGAGAATTCCCAGGAGCATGTCTGAGGTGGGAAAATTATACCAGAACCCAGGGAAAAAAAAAGGAGAAATCCCCCCAAATGCTGAGCGTCGGCTATGGTTTTGAGGCAGCTGCTTCACCCCGGCTCTAGGCGGTACCAAGTTTTCTGTATTTCCCTGGCTGTGATGGGTTTTGCTGCTCAGGCATTGCGTGACGGGGTTGTTTCTCCTGAAATTGTGCCCATTTGGCCCAAAATATCTCTGAGCAGGGCCCGGGAAGGGCTCTGCCTGGGTCCCAACCCGCAGGCTGTGATGTGCTCGGTGCTCCGCGTGGGAATAATTTCATCAATGTCAGGGGAACTACTGGTGGCCTTGATGTTAAGCGCGTGATTAAACGCTTCGTTCTTTTAAGCCTTAAATATATAAATAGACAGAGGCTGCAAGGTGCGCGAGAAGAAATATCGGGAGGATTCAGAGCTTTGTTTAGGGTCACCCTGTGCATCAGCAAAGCTTCACTCTCTCCTGGGTCAGGCATGGGAATGTGCCTAATTCTGGCTGGAAAAACACCTTTCCTGAGCCGGGCAGGTACTCACCATTCCATAGCGGATATCTGCTTTGTATCAAAGCCACGAAGACACGGGAGGTGGGCACCAAACGGGTTTAATCTGAAATCTCATTGCCCCATCAGAGCAGCGATGAGGCGGTAACCCAGAGGTGACCCCCCCGGGGCCGTCCCCGCAGCCCCTTCCCCGCGCCCACCCCACGGGTGTCTCTCCACCCGCCGAAAGCGCTGATAAGGGGGGAGGCGATGGCTGTTTTCTCTCTTTGGGGCTGACCTGCGGCTGACCCTGCGCTTGACAGGTCAGGCTGCAGAGACGGCAGGGCAGGGGGTCCCCGCGCTGGCACTGGAGGGGGGGGGACGGCGGGACGGGGGCTCCGGGGACACCCCTCGGGGGGGCTGGAATGGGTTTGCTGTGCCGCGTGCGGGGATGCTTTGGGAAGCCGCAGCCGCCTGCTCCTGATGTGCGCCCCTTCCTCGTCCATGTGCACGTGTTAACGGGCATCCCGCAACCTGCTCCGGGCACTCAGCCCCTCTCTGAGGGGTATTTGAGGAAAATAAAATAATAAAAATCTCTGTTTCACAGCATCCAGGCAGAACCCGCTAATTTTGGATGTGAGCACTGAGGGTACGGCTGGGACGGGAGCCAGCCTGCAGGGCACGAGCCTGCACCCCAATTCCTAATTTCTCCCCAGTTTGGAGGTAGGAGCCCCACCGTGTTGTAGCAGACCCCCAACACCTCCCTGGGATCGCGGAGAGGGGCCCCGTGCCGTGGCTCAGCCACGCGAGCACTGCCTCGGCACCTCCCGCTTCTCTCTAGTTTGAACGTCGGAAGCACCAGGGTTTGCCATTTCGAGCTCTTCTCGGCAGCCATAAGGTATGAAAAAATATCCTAAATGAAAGGTGAGATAATTGCACAACAATGCAGCTCCAGGAGTAGTGGAAAAGAAAAAAAAAAAAAAAGAAACAACTCTTGTTGCAAGATTCGGGGGTTTATCATCAGAGCTGGAGTCGTTATCGTTCAAAGCAAATATTGCACACCAGAAATATCTCGGTTATAAAGCCATATGGGAATTTTGCACTAAAAATAACCTGCGTTTCTCTTAGTTGTACTATGGGAGAACCTCTGGACCCTAGCTGTAAATGTGTTAGGCGCCCTGTAAACAAATAATATCAATATCTCCTTTGTGGTATTTATACCCTGCATAAACGCAGCAGGGGAAACAAGCCTTTGCAAAAGAGGGCGAGGAAGCATAAAGAGGTTATAAAACCTGCAGAAGAAGTCACTGGGAGAGAGATGAGCGAACACAGAATGTTTCCTCATTAAGATCGTTCCTCTTAGAGACACCGACTATTTAAATAGGTATTTTTAATGCAGTCAAGGAATACAAAGGTAACACAGAGAAGTGATTTTAAATAAACAAGTAAGAAAATGAAAGCGCAACAAAAAGGTTCGTATAAATGAAGGTGCTGATGGCAGAAATGCATTTTGCACAACAGTGTATATGGTAGAAATGTTAACACCTATTAATAGCACAGAAAGATTTGCAGGAATACTGTTTTGGGCCCACAAGGTTATTCATCTCAGAGCTTTTGATTGTCAAACTCCTTCAGAAAAATGACACGCTTTCATTTCAGCTCCTATACCGTACAGGTATTTTTGTTCAAAAAATAATCTCATTCATGTTTTCAGAAATGGGTTTTTTTCCTTTAAGTGCTTCAAACAAACTTTTACAAATAACACCTCATTTTGGCTTGTATTGCTCTGCTAAATGACTGAAACAACACTCTAAAATGTTAGAATCAGTTGACTCAAGGAGTTTAACATTTAGGAGTGAGATAAGAAACGAAAAGTCACCGAAAGCAACAGCGACTTCGAGTCCAAGAGCAAAACCGCGGAAAATCTGCGAAGGGAATTTGCAGTTAATGGAAACACCACTTGAAATATTTACCTTGTCGCTTTACTGTATTTTCCCTATAGTTTTTTCTTACGTCCAGATAAGTACTAACCTCTCTGGCTAACGACCTTTTCCAGTGCTTATCTCCTCCAGCAACCCCGTGTCCTTGGGTCTCTGCTCCGCCTGCCTTTACAGGCACTGCCTTCGCCCCCGCTGTACACGCGCCCGAGCTGGGGAAGGCTGCGCGGTGTCACCGCGGGCGTGCGGGGGGACTGTCCTGCCTCTCCCGCGTTTGCCTTTGCGGCCATCCCCCCCCACCGGGTGCTGCTCGGGGACCCTCAGCCCTCGGCGGCGGCGGTGGGATGCTGGGGGGCAGCTGGGGCAGGGCAGCCCCGGTGGGGATGTGGCCGGTCCGGTCCCCGCTGCCAGCTCAGAGCATCGTCCCCAGGCTGGCTCACCCGCGGGGTGACACCGGGGTCTGCCTGCGCGGGACCCCCTCGCTCCCGGGGCCACCTCCGGAGGGGGAGGAGAAGCCGCTCTGCTCCCGAGCAGCCGCCCCATGTGAGTCCCAGGCGGGCGCGCAGCCCTGGAATTTGGCTGCCGAGCGGTTTCTCCCAGCCATATCCTTTCATGACCCCACTTCCAAAGCTTTCCCCGCACCCAGGAACATGTGCATCCCTGCTTGGGGCTTGGGAGAAACCCACCTACTTATTTAAACCAGAAATAGAGGGTGTGAGGGGATTAAGAGAGGATGTAAAGAGGCTGTTTCTGCCAGGCTCTGGGCAGACCGCGGCCGTCCTTCCTGTGGGACCCTATAGAAAACACATGAGCTGCTGTCTGTTCCTGCCCTCGACCCGTCCCAAAAATGGTTCGCCTGGAGGCACCCATGGAGGCCTCACGGCCCAAGGGTGGTGGGCACCCATCAGACCTTCTCCACTGCTGCGGCCCCGAGGAAACCCAGCCGGACATCATTTCCTGGCAGCTGGGAAGCCCCAACCCGTGTCTGTTCCTGCCCTCTGCTTTTTATAAATGAAATCCCAGCATCTCAATGTGTTTTAAGAACTTTCCAAACACTTTATTTATCCCTAGGATCATGCAGGAATAATCAATCCCCCGAGCATCTGGTTCCTTTTGATTTCTTTTCTTTTTTCACCCCCTCTCCCCCCTCCCCTAATCTGGAAACCTGCTGGGGAACCGGCAGGAGACACGTATGATACCGAGTGACCCCAGTTATACGGCTTCTTCAGTAAAAGCCGTCTTCCAAAGGCATCCTGCTGTTAGAGGCGACAGCCGAGCAGGGAGGGCGAGAGAAGGGAAGGAGGCTGCGCGGGGCAGAGGTGTTCACCAGAGGTGGTGGGTTGAGCAGAGGGAGAGATGTGGAGGAGAAAGTCAGGACAGCGAAGGGACCGGCGGCGGAGGACAGGGGCTGTGCGTGGGCAGGGAGTGGAAGAAAGGTGAGTGTGAGGGAGGGACAGGCAGGTAGAGGGGTGGGGAGGAAATTGTTGAGTGATAATTGTTTTTCCATTGCAATGCTGCTGCGCGCGCTGCGGGGTGAAATGGTGCTGAAGGCACTGGAGTTTCAACGGATGGGGCCAGGTCTCCTGCGCGCAGCGATCGTGGCGGCTATCGCTGGGTCAGCTCATGCGATTGTTCTGCAAAAGTTGCACGGAAACAGCTATACTACAGTTACAGCACCTTTTTTAAATTTAGGTGATTTTATTTCAAAGCGGAGTAAGATAAACCAGAAAAAGGCCATCATGAATATGAAAAGAGCGTCTGTACACGGCATTATTTCAGAGGACAAACGCATCTTTAAATTCATCCCAGAGTTTACGCTGGAACGACGTTAGAGAAAAGATTGTTGTTGGGAACAAACATTGCCCCCACCAGCAGACGCTGAGCCCCACAGCCCCGACTGTCTCGGGTGATGGAGCTGCCCTACACCCAGCGCAGATCCTCCTGCCTCTGCCGTATTCACTGGCCGTGCTCGGGCAGGCGCCATAAACCCAACGCGTTTGAAGGTTAAAAAGCAAAAGTCCTACCCACTCCCTCTGGCTCAGGGGCTTTCACCCCGTTTTCTTGGAACGGCGATCTCTGTGAAATGGCTCCCGTCCACGGTGCAGCCGTAAAATAAATAAATGTGTAAATCGACAGGGCACACTTCAGACTTTGAACCGTAGAGCCAGGGAGCCCGGACCGGTGTTTTCACAAGCTCACCATTGAGCTCTAGCCCTTTGTAAACTTTTACTGGATTGCCATGGACGTGGCAGCAGCAAACAGTCTGCCTCAGCAATTACAAGCCCGCGGGGAGGCTGCAGCGGCGGCGGGCGGCCGCCCGGGAAACCGTGCATGGCACCGCCAGACACGGGGCCGGGTGACTCACGCCCTCCCCGGCCATAAACCCCGAGGGACTGGCAGGAATTGCCGCCTGGCGGGGCCGGGACTGGGACCGGGGCGCTCGGAGCGGCTCCGCCGAGGGGGCATCTGGGCGGCGCTGCTGCTCCCCGCGCTGCCTTATTGACCGCTTAAATCCTCCGCAGATCAAAGCGGGTCTGAGAGCGTCTTCCTAATGCCGCTTGAACTACACTGACCTTTTCCTCTGGAACCTCTGTTAACTCCTGCCCATTACTCATTGTAAACAAAAGGGAGATCCAAAGGGTTTCCAATGGCCAAGACGGATGGGATATGTTAGGAAGCTGGTGAAGGATGCTCAGGCAGATGACATGATTTAGGGAAAGCCAGGAATTCAGAGCCGGGCGGGCTGGCAGCCCCAGTCCGCATCGTAACGCCTTTAACTTCGGCCGCGTCTCACGTAGAAACGGCTTAGGAAAGGTGATGAGCTAAAACGCTGGAGCGGCTCAAATATGAACTTTATAGCTTGGTCATGGGTCAAACTGGAAGCGATCACCAGCCCTGCTGAGCACACACCAGTGCCAGGTCATGGTTTGTAGCTCTATTGGAAAAAATCATCCCATCAGGTTGGAGGGACCTTGAACCCCGGAGGAGCTCTGCTTGGAGCTTTGAACTTTGTGGCTCGGCTCTGCTTCCAACACAAACACTGGGCTGCCATAGGGATATTTGGCATCGCAGTTTACCCTCTCCTTTCATATCTTATCCTCTTTGGGAAGCCCTCTGGTATACCTCACATTCTCTTTTCACTGGAAAGTCCATGTGTACAGGCTCGAAACAACATTAAACCCCATCACGGTCCATTACTCTTGTTGTAAAAATGCCTTTTTTTCTTATAATGCGCCAGAAATGTCTGGTTAAACCCCTGGGATGTTTCTGCATGGGCTGCAGAGGGGAGGAACAGCAACACCCCCCTCTCCCCAAACGCGAGCCCGTGACCATCCCGCAGCACGGAGGGGAGAGCTGCTGATGCACAGCAGCCGCGGCCAGTCCGGGGCTGGGACCCGAATTCTCCTGAGCCCTTCCTAGTGGTGAGGAAAGTGCTGGTAACCAAAAATGAGATGGGTTTTACGTGTGGTGGCTTCTCAGGTTCATATTCAGGCACAGGCATAAGAATGATGTGATGGTTCAGATCAGCCCTCCACACTCTCCAGCGAACCCATGGTGAGCCCAGCCTGGCAGGTTGCCCTCCTGCCCGCTTCTCCTGCCCGTAGCCAAGGTCCTGATGCAAGGGGATCGGGGGTGACTGCTGGAGCAACCATCCTTCTCCTGGCCATCTCCAGCAGACCTGCTTCCCGGTTTTGATTTAAGGAGGGCTCATCTTTCCCCGTCCGTAACCCCCACCCGCCGCCTGCGCCGAGCCCTTTATCTCCCCTTGGCTGGAAACAAAGGCGCAGGGTGCGACGCGGTACCAGCAACGCCGATTCCCCGTTCGATGGTGAGCGATAACACGGAGCCGCTCTCGCTCGGCTCCGGCTGAGTGGCACCCACCGGGCGGCTGCCCCGTGCCCGGGCACGCTGCTCCCCTGCGGCCCCGCGCGGGCGTAGATCCATTCCTCTCTGACTTTTCCCCAGTCCCTCCTGGCACAGCCTGGCCCTTGGCCCAGGAATTCTCCCCTGGCTGCCCCCGGAGTCCACTGTGAACCCTCAGGAAAGTGCTTTTGAAATATCTCTGACCGAGCAGCCTCGGGGCTTTGGGGATCTTTGGCTTTAGCGCCTGGGGGTTTAGGTTTTTTGGGAGCCACGGTTCGTGGTCCGGCGCTGCGGGAGGGAGACGCAGTTCGCTGTGAGGAGGTCGGGCAGTTTGGTAACTCCTTCGTGTTGTGGGTTGTTTTTAATGGAGCTGCAAGTGTGGGATGGGGAAGGAGAGGAGAGGGGGAATAACTACCCCCCGGTGCTGCCCTGACACAAGGGATTTAGGATCACTTCAGCACTTTAACCGCACCCTGTAAGCCCTGCGGTGCTGTTTACATGGACAGACTAAAATCACTGCTACAGTCTCACCAAGTCAGGAGCAGGATGAAACGCATGAAGATGAGCAAAAGGCCAGTTTCACACCGGGAAGCCCGAGTTTTGCAGGGGAGAGCCCAGGGCATTTGGGGGTTGCGGTGTGCCAGGCACACAGTGACCTCTACCGTCTTCTCCCCAGCAAACCCCAACCCGGCAGGCGAAGGCAGAGGGACACGCGTCTTTAATGGGGGATACGAGCTGTGATTATTGGCCAGACGGTGCTGTATTAATCGCGCTGCAAGTGCAGCCACGCCGGGACGCCGCACGCTCGCCCCAGCCATTCTTTAGTGCCATCTTCAGGCAAAGCTTAAATATTGCTGAGATCAAAGAGCCGAGCGTGGCAGCCGGCTCCTCGTCCCACCTCCTCGTGCCCAGGCCCGGGAACGGCTTCGGCACTTGCTGGGGTCCATGTGGGTGAGTGACTTGATCAAGGTCGGCAGGGACTTTCCAAGGACACCAGCCTCTCTTGCTGGAGATCAGGTGCTGAGAAGTTTTTCCAGGAGCTGAAGTTGGCACCGGGTGAACTCCAGCCCAGCGAGATGGAGGTCGGGGTAATGTCAGTATGTTTCTGAATAAGGTATTCACCTACAAAAACTCCTTTTTGCCTCCTATTTTGAAAGATGGTAGCAGAAAGGGCTGGGGATTCCCTGCTGTTCTGCGTTCCCCCATTCTGCTGGGGGGGGATCCAGGAGGCAGGGTGGGGAGATGGGAAGGGTGGGGAGATGAGCAGGATGGGGAGATGGGGAGGATGAGGAGATGAGCAGGGTGGGGAGATGGGCAGTGTGGGGAGATGGGAAGGGTGGGGAGATGAGCAGGATGGGGTGATGGGAAGGGTGGAGAGATGGGCAGTGTGGGGAGATGAGCAGGGTGGGGAGATGGGCAGGATGGGGCAATGAGCAGGGTGGGGAGATGGGCAGGATGGGGAGATGGGCAGGACGGGGAGATGGGCAGGGTGGGGAGATGGGCAGGATGGGGAGATGGGCAGGATGGGGAGATGAGCAGGATGGGGTGATGGGCAGGGTGGGGAGATGGGCAGGATGAAGCCCTGCATGGATTCCAGGGATGGCAGCCGCAGCACTGCAAGCCCTGACCTGCTTATTGCACCTCACTTTGCTCAGAGCACTCCCAGCAATATTTCCTGCTGTGCGTTGAAGCTGCGGGTCTGGCTGTGCAGCCCAGATGGCCGGGCTGGGGTGATCTCCGTTCTCTCGGGGATCCCCGAGGCTCCGGAGCGCACAGGGGTTGCATAGTGCTGCCTGCTCGGGGCTGGAAGCAGCCACGCTACAACCTGGCATGCACATGCTGGGAGCAGCTCCTCCACTGTGGATGGAAGCAGCAAATGGATCCCAAGGTCCCATCCAGACCTGGACCCCCCAACAGCTCCTGGGGGGCTCCCCCCAAATTGCCGGGGCTCTGACATGCTCGTGTGTCAAAGCTGTGACCTCCAGCTTTGCCAGCGCAGGGCCGCGGGACGAGAAAGGCTCCAGCCTCGCCCGCCTCCCGCACACATCTGGCACAGACATGGAGCCGGTCCTGCAAACTGCCGCTCACGTTCCTCTTCCGCCGGAGGATTTTTCAAAGACCAGGCTTCCTACAGCTGATTTACAGCGCTTTTTAAAGCAGAGGGGCGATTCCAGAGAAGCCACCAATTATGTTGATGAAGAGCCTGACAGTAAACAGTGTCTTTTCTCCCTCTAAAAGAAAAAGACACGGAGAGAATTCAGCATCTTCCCAACATCAAAGCTAATAACAGAAGTGAAGTGAGACTCTGACCTTTAACAGCCCGCCTGTTAGTGTGGATTATATCATGTCAGCAGCCATCTGCAATATAAACTCTACCTGGCTTTGATGAGACCTCTTATAGACCTTTAAGTGGGTGGAAATACTGCATGGCTTTCTGTCGAGAGGAAACCACGCCAATACCAAGGCATCAGCTACATGGCACGCGGGATAAGGGTGTCCTGTTGGAGCTGTGGGGTCCCCGCGGCTGCCGGGACCCCCGTGCAGCCGTGTTTGGGAAGCCGGAGCCAGGGCAGGTTGTGGCTCTCCCTACCAGCCTCAGGGTTCGGGTATTTCTGAAGATTTGGGCCACTGTCACCTCCTGGGCCTTTTCCCGAGAGCAGGATGAGGTCGCATCCCTGCTCTCGTATCAAGAGGTTGGCTCCCTGGAGACTTTAAGGGTTTGTCAACCCGATTGACAAATTCATCTATTTGGGCAGCCTCCGTCTCTATTTTTGCTGGTCTTTCTTTCCTTTCCACCCAAAATGCCACCCCACACATGCTCTGGGGAGAGACAGTTCCCCCGAGATGCAGCACCCATCTTCCTGCAGTGTCCTCTCCGGTTTCATTAGGTGCTGGAGCAAACCTCAGGTTCCCCGGGTGCTTAGCCAAGCTAGCAACCTTATAGATTTCCAATTTTCCCTGGGTTTCCCCCTCCTCCTTCATCTGGAGACTGGGGAACGGCAAAATATAAAATTGCTGGGCTAAATATAGCAGGAGCTGCTTCCAGTAATGTATTAGTCTAAGTGTCCAATAATTAAAGCTAAACGAGAGTAGAAAGTCTGTGTAAAGCACATGCATCGCCCACGTGAATACCGAGTGCTGTCGTTCGGAGTGCGGCACCGCGCGGGTGCTGGTGGCCGTGAGCGGCACCGGCAGCCCGAGGCGGAGGGAAAATGCAGGTGACATTTCACTATTTGAAAGAGGAAAACAGGAAAAACAGCACGTTTTAGGCAAATTCTGCATCAGATTGTGTCAGCGATCCCTGGGAGCTGAGCAGACCTCCGGTTGACAGAAAGCACGGCGCTGAGCAGTGCCTGTACGGAAGGAAACGGGGCTCCTTGCAGAGGCGCAGGACGGGCGGCTCAGTACTCACAGCACCAGCATGAAACGGAGACACAGCTTGTAGCTCTCACGCCATGAAGCCACGGTGCTAACCCAGCTCCCCCGGGTGAGCCGCGGGCGTTCGGTGCTGCCGTGCGCCCTCGCAGTGATTCCTTTGGAAGCCCCATTGATTTGCAGCGTGGCGAGACCCCCCCGTTACCGCCGCTCTTTCTGCTAAACCCCAGCTCGGGTGAGGGGACGGCGTGTGAACTCTTCCACCTTGAAGTAAAGCACCGTGCTTTGCTGCCCTCCTGCTCCCGGTAAGGATGGAGCTGTTTGCTGGTTGATGCTGGAGGAGTTTCGGGAGCCTTTTGTGGTGCCGGAGCTGTGCTGGCCGTAGCACTGAAGGCTCCGAAGGCAGTCTGTGCCCCCACCATGGGGCTCCTGTGCCATCGGGAGACCGATTTGTGACCCTGACGGCACAGGGCTCAGTGCTGGAACATCCCGGCACTGCTCCAGCGTGGTGGGAATTGTGTCAAAGCTCTTCTGCATGGAAGCTTTGGGGTAGATGGGGGCAGAAAAGGGCAGGGATTGCAGGTGCTGGTGGCAGGAGTTTTCCTTCCACGCAGAAGCATTGGAAGGTGATAGCCACCGCTCCCCAAAGAGGATCCAGAAATAGTCGGTCTGATGGAGCCATGGAACGTCACTGAGAAGCTGATTTAACTTCCTAATATGTCGAAACATCTCATTGACTTCTCAGGGGGCTTATCCCTAGAAAGGAAGCTTTCTTAACCATATCAGGAAGAAAAGAAAAAGGGAGGAGGGAAAAAAGCCATCATTACGCTGATACCTGGAGATAACTTTTACAACCAAGCATTGGGCAGGATAATTCCGCTCCTAAAGAAAGCTGATTTATTAGGAAAACTCATCCGTTTCCAGTCCATAAGTTAAGGGCTCAGGGTTCTGCGCACACTGGTGTTTCGGTCATTGAGGAATATGGTAATAATGTTTTATGGAAATGTCTGAGACTCCCTCTCCACGGGGCCCTGGCCATTTCTGTTATGAAATACACAATGCTTTCGCGTCTCGAAGTCCTACACATTGAGCCATAAAGACAAACATGAGTGATCTTGTATCTTCTGGGGCTTTATGGTGTTATAAAATATGTTTTATGTTCCAATCAGCGGCGACAATTTATGAACAGAGAGGCTCGAAAAGATATACCATCGGACTATGTATTTTAATACAGTTTGAGAGAACTGTAATGCCTTGAATGACATTGGCTCTCAGCGCACACGGAAAATGAATAGTAATGCGGCGGAGATGGATGGTTGATTTCATCAGGAAGGGTCTTCTGTGCGAAGAGTTTTATGAGCGTTATAGACAATAACTAGTTGGCTTAAGGAAGACAATTTATCGGCCGTGTGGCTACCTCCTCCTAGAGCGCTCACGTTTTCTTGGCGCCTTGTTTGTGAAATTTGTTAGCATCAGTTCCAAAAGGTTTTTTTTTCCCCTCCCCGTAAGTATTAAAATTAGAGCCGGAGGTAGACACCAGCCATTTTTATTAATGTTTCATTTTATCTACACAATGTATCAGTTATAAGAATGCATTATGAAGTAACACTGAAATGATCTATTTTATATGCAACTCCTCTGGGGAAGGAAAATAAACCTGCTCCGAAGCGGAGGGAACGCGGGTGTCAGCCAAGAGTTAGAGCAGGCTCTTTGTTGAGCATTGGTCACGTTTAAGCATCCCGTTTTTAAGATTACACCGAGTATTTATTGCTAGTGCAGGATTTTTGTGAGTTCAGCATGTTTTGGTAAATCACCCTCCGAGCTTCTGTTGTAATTCAGCTTTGGTTAAGCGCCGCTGCGGAGCGTGATGTGCAAAAGGATGCTCGGGCTGGCGGCGGCTCGGGGGCTCGGCTCTGCCCACCGAAAGGACCTGTTGAGTCCGCAACAACCCGCCGGAACGTCTGCTCCGGTGCTCGGGCTCTGGGACGGACCCGGCTGCCGGTGGGTTTTGCCATCCCAAACTTGAGTATTTTTTCCCCTGCGGCCATCGCTGCTGCTTATTGTGCCCAAACCGCCACCAAACCCCACTTCCAAACATCCCGTGACGGCAGAAGCAGCCAAATCCCCATTCTCAGATAAAGCACTTTTTTTTTAGCCACCGCATTAGCAGAGAAAATCTGGAAAATGCGCTTTTTTAAAGCCTCCTCATGAGAAAGCAGGGAGAAAGATGAAAGCAGCCGGTCTTGTTTCCAAAGCAGGTGGGAGTCTCCCGAAAGGACCGGCTTACGATTTGTTTAATGGGGGCCGTTGAAGCTGTAGTTTCTTGGTCTGCGGTGAAGCAGAGGAGAAGACGGCTTGTCTCCACGAAGGGGAGAGGGTTTGGAGGCTGAGGGGTCACTGCCGGGGCAGGGGATGGAGGGAGCAGCACGGCTCTTGCCCACCCGAGCTCGCTGCGACCTCCTCCTCCTCCTGCGGCCAGCGTGGCTGCGGGACCTGCGTGCTCAGGACGGTGGAGACCTGACCCGTAACGGAGATGCTCACAAGCCTCTCCTCAAGCCGTCGCTGATGACACCTCGCCAGAGCCAAACCTGCCCCGCTCGTCACCGCTGATGCATTTATACAAACCTTCCAGTGCCGACGGCAGCTCGATCCTTGCAAATCGATGGGAAATTGTGTCAGGAATCGCCGCGGAGGATCCCAGCCGGCAGCCCCGCGGCGGGAGCAGCACGGCGAGCCGCGAGGGGTTTTAGGCAGCGATGGGCTGGGACAGCAACAGCTTCGCAGGAGAGAGGTGGCAGTGAAACACTGAAGGGCACAGCACAAGCGGTGCCGTAGTGCGGCGCGGGGTCGCTTCCGCGGGAGCTTTTGCACCACGAGAGCAGAGCCGGGAGCTATCGGTGCCTCCAGGGGACTCACACGAGAGCACCTGAAATCTCGCAGCCAGAGGTGAACATTTCATTCCTTAACATCCCCCTTATTGTAACTCCTGATTTATTTTTACTCTAAGAGTTTTATTAATGCTGTTGACTCTCCTGTGCTTAGTAGATGCCCCTCCACGGTAATTAAGCATTAGCTAATATCTGCTCATTGAAAACCATAAGAGAGCTTTATTATCAGGCAGGAAAAGACGGCATTGATTTAGAAGACACGGTTCACATGGTAATTTCCGTGCCACCTTAAAAATCACTGCAAAGTGATCTCTGGAAGGTAATAAACAAGATGCAAAATCACTGTGATAACATAAATCACTGTGAACTCACTTGATATTAATAACGACTATGCCATGGATCCATCCCAGGGAATTGCTTTGTAATGCAGTATCAATGTCCCATTATTTTAAAGTGTTACTAAAGTAAAGGGGAAAATGGGATTCTTTATCGGATGTGTGGGATTTTATCAAGCTCTGGTGTGAGGAGAGGAGCGGCAGCGTGCGGCTGCATCTTGCAGTGATGACATCTGCTAAGGATGATCGGTTTGTCCTTTCAAACCTATGTCACCTGAGTTCCCCGGTGAAACAGCCTGTCCTTAAAACCAGGGCAGGAGAAGCTGAGCCAGAGAAAATAATCACCAGCATTAACCTTCTTGTTCCAGCGCCCAGGACAGAGAGGGAAAGGCCGGTGGATGCCTCTGCTCTCCTCTCCTGCCACCCACCTCCGGCGCACACGATGCAGCCCCAGCTCCTGGGGCGTCACGAGGAGGTAGGAGCAGAGGAGGTGGATTAGACCCTTCTGCCTGGCACGCAGTGAATTATGTGTTAGCTCTACATACAGCCGTTCATTAGAGATTTACCAGCTGCTTTTTGCCTAAATATTTGCTTAAACCCTCAGCATATTTCATTCCATAGATTATTTTTTCCTACCAGTTATGAATCAGGGCTAAAAGCGTTTTAGAAAGAAAACACACTTTGCTGAAGTCAGACGTAGCATTCAATCAAAACCCATGAGAAACTTAAGAGTGGTTGGAAATACGGAGGGGGTTGGCGTTCGCAGTGCCGGCAAGCCGGCGGTTCCAAATTTTGGCTGAGACCAGTGACCGGGACCAAGTCACCTGGGGCAGAGGCAGACGGAGCAGCGATGAGCTCATCTCTGCAATTTTCAGCCTCTTCTGCTCCAGAAGAATCAATCAGAAAAATGATTTCTTTTTATTTTCACGGTTTAATTTTTCCTTTTCGGTGGTATAAGCCAACTTTTCTGCCTTTCCTGTAAGGACAGAAGAATGCAGCGAATTTTGCTGTGAGTGTGGGAACCCTTCTCCGGCAGCGCTGGAGCTCCGCGCCGATGCCGGTCTTCCCCGAGAAGGGGCCGTTGAAGGTAGCTGTACTGGCCCCAACGGCGGTGGGAGCACCGTAGCCAGAGAGATGGGAGGGCTGCTCCATTTGATCTCTTTATTTAAGTTTTGTTTCCGTTATGAAGTTAACGTTTCAAACTTGCGCTGAAGTTCTGAAATTCTGCCCGGTAGCGACAAACACATTTATAAGGGGTTGAAAAATCTGTGCCTTTTTCTCATCCTAGAGTTTTCCCCTGGAGCTTCCCAAACGCGGGATTTTTGAAGCAACATTTAACTTAATCCAACTTTAAGGTGTTCCAGCACAATTATATTTTAGAAGCTCTCCTTTTTAGTACAGCCTGAATTTTGATGCCATCCCAGCAGAATGAAGCAAAGGGAGACGATTCAGGGAAACTCCAAATTCCCAAAGAAAACTTCCAGAATTTGCATCCAAAGTCAGGATCTGTCTCCAGGCTCAGCGAGGAGCCAGACCCTCCTCTCAGGCAAGTCACCGCAACCATCAGTCAACGAACCTGCATGAATTAATGTTCCCTGAGGAGCCGAAACCTTCACCTCTCTACCTCTGTGGAGCAACGCTGATGCCCCCCAGTAAGGGAACTGGTACAAGCGGGCACCAGGGCGTACTGCAGGAGCTTTACCAATTCAAACCAGCTGCAAATCTGCTCTAAGTGATTTTTTTTCCTTTTTTTTTTTTCCTTTTTTTTTTTTTTAAAGGCCCTTAATCCACTGGGTTAAATCTTTACAGTGAACAGAGAACAGACCAGGACAGTGCAGCACTTCAGCGTGCAGCTGCTAAAGCCACTCATCCCCCTCATCTCAGTGTTTGAAATAAATCCTTACATGGGTATCTTAAAGAGCCGGACTAACTCCCCAAAGCATTAATGGGTGTTAAGTGGTGTGCCGAGATAAGAGTACATCCCATTGTTAGGAATGACCGATAGAGCTCAGGGGTCAAGTGAAATTGTGCTTATCTGCTGGCAATTCAACCTTTTTTCTTCCTGTGTTTGCCGTCTAGAATTTTCTTCTGGGGGAGGGGGAAAAAAAAAAAAAAAGAAGAAAAAGGAAAGTGTAAACCAACCCTTATTTTAATCAGGAGTCAAGCGAAAGATTTTCCGGGGCTACGGGCAGATGAAAGACAGAGACAGCCCTTTGGGTGGAAAAGCCAGGGGATGCCTGACCTGCGTGGTGGAACCCTTGGGACCACCAAATCATTTAAAAATTGCAGGGAAGTCAGAGTTCCCTTCATGAAAGCAATAGTGCAGGAAAAATCCTTTTTCCTCTAAAGAACGAGCAGACGGGAGTCTCCTCACTACTTTCTTTAAAGCACAGGAGTTGGCACCTGAACCTGCAAACCTTTTCCTGGTGCCTCCTGGACGGCCGGACCTCTCGAGGGTGGCACGGGGAGAGCCCTCGGGGTACAACTTCGGCACTGGGAAAGGGGTGACAGCGCAGCGCTCCAGAGGAGAGCTCCACTTTCCCACACTTTGCTGGACCCAAAGGTTTTTGTGGCTGTAGCCATCGTGTTTTGGAGTCAACCGGGTGGGAGAAGGTCCCCCAGCTCTGGCACGGACTCTCTGTTCTTGGCACAGCAAAGTCCACTCTCACTACCTGGGACATTTGCCCAAGATTTGATTAAAAGGTTGTTGTAACCAGGAGAAATGAGGTTCTTATGTACTGGGATAGGTCCCAGCACATCCATTTCGTGGGGTTGGCTTGTGGAGCGAGCAATGGCAATGTTCTGGGTCTGCCTTACCCGGGGGCACCTTCACTGGGGTTAGGGGAGAACCTGAAGGAGGAGGTGACATCCGAAGAAAAGATGAGGTAGAATCATAGAATCATAGAATGGTTTAGGTTGGAAAGGACCTTGAAGATTGTGGAGTTCCAACCCCCCTGCCATAGGCAGGGACACCTCCCACCAGACCAGGCTGCCCAAGGCCACGTCCAGCCTGGCCTTGAACACCTCCAGGGATGGGGCCTCAACAACCTCTCTGGGCAACCTGTGCCAGTGCCTCACCACCCTCACAG